>CAUJNA010003667.1:352283-412283 GCA_963377175.1 Effrenium voratum | reverse complement strand
GCAAGAGGCCCCCGAGTTTTCACCTTAGCACCTCCAGCTTTGTTTCGCTTGAGGTGCTGCGCTCGGACGGCAGGCAGTCCTTCATGGGGGGAGCCCTTGCGGAGCCTGGGGCACCCAGAAACACCTCGACGCCACCTGACCCTCGAGAGGGCGGTTCACCTCTTGGGCGAAAGATGCGGTTCTGGCGTTCTGGCTGCTGGTGTTTTTTTCTTTTTTTTCTTCTTTTTCTTTTTGCGGTGGGAGGGTGCTTTCTGATCACACAATCTCCTAACCCCGAAAGGCAGAAACTTCTAACCCCGAAAGTTGAAACTTCTAACCCCGAAAGGGTTAATCCAAACCATGCGCTCTAAACCCCGGAAAACGAAATTAGGGTTTCTTCACGACACCGTCCCAAATGGACGAAATACTCCTTCTTCCTTTTGTATATGCTCCTATTCTCCTTCTTTACTCCTTCTCCTTACGGGAAGAGGACGGAAGGCTACAGGAAGAGGACGGAAGGCTACGGGAAGGCTCCGGTTGTCGGCGCCGGCTCGGAGAGCCGAAACGGCATCACCAAAAAGCTTAAAGCTCGAATCTGCGCGTCTGGCTGCTCTTGCGCTTCCTCTTCGGGGGGCCGCGCAGATTCAAGCTTGGGTTTTGAAGGCCTCCCGCTGTCGTTTGGTGCCGGAAGACTGCGGGAAGAAACCGGGAGACCGCGGGAAGAAACCGGGAGACCGCGGGAAGAGGACGGAAGGCTACGGGCAGAGGACGGAAGACTACGGGAAGAGGAAAGAAGACTACGGGAGGGGCCCTGTCCGTTTCGTGGTTATCTGTTTCGGGGTCATCTTTTCGGGGTTAGGCTTGCAAAGCTTCCGTGGTTAGGCCCGAAAATTCGTGTTACGGGGTTAAGCCTAAACATCATTTCGGGGTTAAGGGCTCAATGCGCTTTCGCGGTTAAAAGCGTGTCTCGCTTTCTGATGGCGTTCTTGGTTGGCTTTGTGGTCGTTGTTGTCATCATTTCTCTCCTCGTCGCTGTCGTGATTGCTTGCAGGGGCCTATACTCTGTCCACA
This sequence comes from Effrenium voratum, assembly GCA_963377175.1. NCBI lineage: Eukaryota > Dinophyceae > Suessiales > Symbiodiniaceae > Effrenium > Effrenium voratum. The sequence goes on along the minus strand of CAUJNA010003667.1, from coordinate 411,233 downwards.
TTCTGACCCTTGCATACCCATGATGCTGTTTTCTGAGCGTCCTTCATTGCCTAGGAGAAAAAATGCCAGTGACTGGTGCGTAGTGCTTCACCAGCTTCGCCATGAACGGTGGCTGAGGTACTACGAGCGCCTCGGAGGGCAGGTTCGGAGCCTGGCATTCTCTGGACTGCATGCTGCGATGATCTGAGTTGATTCCAAGGCCGTGAGTATTTGATATAAGTAGTCGATTCTTGTAAAGGCCATATTGCTTCAAGTCATGTGCAAAGCTCTTAAATTGCCCCCCTCCCTGTCTCTTTTATTCTCCCTCCTTTCCTCCCTTCCCTCCCTCCCTTCCCTCCCTTCCCTCTCCTTCCGCCCACCTAGCTTTGGCCCGAGTCGGACGGGTTCGCGCGGTGCGCGGTTCAAGGGGCCAGGGCTCGGGACGGCCCTGGATCCCTCAGGTGATGTACTTCGGCAAGCCCCACAGCTCGGCCTTCGAGGAGGCCAGGGCCGGAAGCGGGCGGGGCCTGCGGGCGAGCCCCGAACTGCGCGAGGCTTCCGAGCCTCGGGTTTTGGGCGCGGCTTCGGAGCCCTTTTTAAGGTCCACGTTAAGGTCCACGTGTTTGGGTAGACCATCCTTTGATGTCAGCGAAGCGCTGTTAAAACCATCCTGAAGAAAATGAGAAGCGCCAAGTAGATGGCCCCGTACTCTCCCGTAGCCCTAACCCAGCCCAAGCCCAGCTGAACCAAGCCGAGTAGTTGCCAGCTTGATGCTGGGGATGCTTTCTCGGACGGAAAGACTAGGTCCAGAAAGCGAATCACCACCAGGCAGGGTTACCATGGCCTTCAACAAGAGGTGAGCCGGGGGAAGGCTGAGGGGGGACATGAACCCTGCGAGCCTTGCTCGCCCGTGAGGTGTTTGGCGAAACCATTCCAGCGATGCGATTTCCCAATTTTCATGATTTGCTGGGTGAGCGGGAGGATCCCATCAGATTTGCAGGAAGCTGAGCTCACCCAGGAAAATTCGAGCTTTATGATGAAGCTCTCTTAGGGGTCTATAGATTGTGGTAGGTGAATTATAGTAGCAGATGAAGGTAACCCCCAGAAGAGGTTCATTGGGGCATGGTCCCAACCCAATCCTCATGTGGGGACCAAAGCCCTTACCATCCAAAGTGTTTTGTGGATATGGGGGGTTGATCAATAATCCTGGCCCCCAACATGTGGGAAATATCACATCCTTTTCGTAGTTTTAGCCATGGTCATCCCATGTATCGCGGACCTTTTGATCAACCCCTAGATCCTGTGACGGGTTTGACTCTGTTTGATGTGCCCCAACAAACCCCCGAGCATCCCTACCATCCCTCGTGTTTTGTGGATATCTCATCCCTTGTGAAGGAGATTATGATCAACCCTCATGTGGTTTTTGAGTTAACTCGCCATGGTTTCCAGTGGCCTCTGGTTTGATTTAGCTTTCCTATATCTTCTCTTTGAACTTTGGGTTTTCTTCGGCGCCGCGCGCGTTTTCTGTGGGAGGCCCGGCGCCTGCTGTGCCGCGCGGCGGCGCAGGACGAGGAGGAGGCGCTGGAGCTGGAGCTGGACGAGGCGGGGGGGCACCACGTGACATCGAAGAGATGGCGAGGAGTTTTCACCCACCCACCCACCCATTTTGGAGGGGACCCCTTATTTTGGCACATACCACATAGATATGGCCATGGGTCAAAATCCAAATCGTGCCCCCAGTGAACATCCCAATCCCCACTAGAATAGGTTCTAGAATGGGTGGTGAATTCAGCACCCCAAAATGGTACCATTGGTTTTGACCCACAGCCATATCTCAAAAGTGGCCTGTCAAGCAGCTGACGGTAGATATTGTTAGTCAAGAGCCACTAGTGACAATGGGAAGGCACGCACGCTGCAACTGGCATGAATCCCCAGCTTGATGTCCACAGGGTGTTCCATGAATCCCAAATTGAGACTCTGCTCACGGGTGTTCCCTGCCCCCTCCGAAGGGTTTGAGCCCTGTGCGGAATTCCGGGGCAGTTTTGATAATCACCTTTTGGGGTCTGTGAGCCCAGGAAAATTAGAACACCTTGGGGGCATGGTCCCAACCACAACCTTGGGCGTTTTCGTGTCGGGGCCGATTGCCCTGACACGGGCTTTTCACGGACCTCATGTATCATGTGGGGATGTAACCACGTGGGGGGACCCTGTTTTTTTGTTGTTTATGTGATCCCTTTACTTTTATCTCTGGGTTTGCGGGTTCAACAATGCCTCGGGGATGAACAAACCAGGAATCTTTTGGGAATGTGCGGGGGCGAGGGGGTTGGGCAGATAAACATAGAGGCCCCTTCTGAGATGCTGATGCCATCTTGTGCTCAAAAAGGGGAGGATAAATGGCCAACATCTGTTGTTGATTCCCCATGTGGTTTGCCAATTCCTTTTTGGTAGCTTTTGACATCCATTCGTTGCATTGTTTGCGTGGCTGAGCTGCTGCTTGTCACGTCTAATTCCACCCCAGGCCTCTCATTACATATCATTCGCTCAGGATGGATTTTCCGTGGGGCAAATGGGCCCCCTCCAGTCCTTGTCCAACCCATGCCAGGCACAAAAACCCATGAACATCGTGGTTTCCAGCAAAGGAATGTAGACAAGATTTGTTCAAGACAATCCTACCGAAAGGTTCGTGTTCCAATGCACTACTTGCGTTTCGTTGAGTGCTCTACACTGCATTGCGCCGCATGGCTCTGCATTGCACCTGCGCAGCGCTTGCATTGAAAACGAAACACTCGGGGGGATGTGGACTGATGCGCAGGGCTAAGAAGCGAACCTTTGGAGATTCAGCCAAAGCGGTACTATTTTCAGATTCAAAGGTTTCAAGTTGCAGGCTGGACCGCAAGACTGGCTTTCACCTTCGCTGGAAATGCGGAAAGGGTCGGGGTCGGCGCTTAGGTTTTACTGTTTGCGATTCATTCAAAGGCCTCCTTCGATTTGACATTTGCGGCGGCTGGCTATGATTTCATTGAAGCTGTTGAAGTTGTTTTGGAGAGGCCTCGGAAAAGTTGGAGGTCCGGGGTAGACGAGGGGGGTGGTGGAAAGTGGCGTCGCAGGCCTCTCGGGTCAGAAACCGGGCCCCAACCATGGCCCAAAGCCTTTGGCTTCCCAGACAACCACCCCCAAAGGACCCTTAGCATCCGTAGCGCCTCACGATGGGCTCCAATCCCCGGAAGGTGAGACCACAGCTGAAGAGTTTCCAGAAGTAGATGCTTTTGTACAGCTAGTGTTTTTTGTTCCGAAACAGTTGGCGTGCTCTTGGCATGGCAATCAAGTTTAGCTATGCTTGCTTCTATTTTGTTTGTAGCAGAGGTGTCATTTGTCCATGATGTTGATGAACTGCAGAGCTGTTCATTTTCACCACGATATGCATGTTTCCCCCCCAAAAAGCGCTGCCGGCGCTGCTCCAGCCTAAGTTGTTTGCCTGAAGTCGCAGCACATTGCCCCTGCCAGCCGACATCTTTTGTGGGGAGGGGGATGGTCACAGCTACCTCCTGCTAATCAAAAACGCGCCCCCGCCACGTCGGCCGCGATCGACGCATGATCCGAGGGCTTCCGGATCTGCCACGTGGGGGACTCGCTGCAATACGACGTGCAGGGCGCCATGTCGGTCCGGGCCTCAGGGCCCGGGGCCGGAAGGGTCACGCTTCAGAGGCGTTTTCGGATTTCCATCCTAGCGGCTGGTTTAGGACTATCGAAAAGACTGGCAAAAAGTAGTGGTCTCTCAGAGGCGAGCGCCTTGATGCCCTTGAGGGTTTTATGTCTGAGGATGTTCGGCCTTCGCACCGGGGTCAGCTGACGTGGTTTCCACCAAGGGAATCCTGAATGAGGGTTTATCCTTCTGGGACGTCCTTTCGTTAACTTTTGGAAGGAGGCAAGCAACTCGGCTGATCGAGGCTTCGCGCCAGCCGACACGACTTGCCTATGACGTTTAGTAGACCTCATACGTTTTTGACAACGGTTGGAGTTCTCGTGAGTGAGCTGCGGACAATTCAGTTCAATCAAGAAAGTGTTCCTTTTTGTTTAATACATAGGGCAAGAGAAAATCAGAGGCAAAAAGAAGAGAGGGCAGTCATGAGCATAATGTTTTCTCGATCTCAGGGCGTGTTTGCTATGTGGTTCACGGAAGATACTGGCATTCAAGCGTGATGCGGGATTTGATCGCGAAGAGTTCCAGCTTGTCACGCGGGCCTGGAGAGACTTTTTCGGCCAGTCCACCCGCAGGTCCTTGCAGTGGTGGCATTTGGAGGGCTTCGGAAATTGTGGAAACCCCTCAACCCCCCCCCCCCCCCCACTCGCCCCTCCCTCCCCCGTTGGGGGAGGTCTGATTCAAATGGGCCCAGCTTCCTCCAGATCCCTGTCCAGGTGGGTTTCGACGCGGCCTTCGTGGCGCAAACAGGCGGGGTCGACCACCACTTTGGAGTCGTTTTTGCCGGCACCCCAAACAAGGAAAGGGGGTGACCCCTTGGCACAGGAGTCGTTGCCCACTTTGGTGCATCAGTCAAACCAATGGAACCTTTTCCCTTTGGCAGTTAAACAAATGGAACATTTTCCCTTGGGCCTGCTCGCGCTGGGCTTAGCTGCTTGGCTGGCACGCCGCGCACACCAACTTGCGGTGGCAAGCCGGGTTGGGGTTGGACAGCAGCAAGCAAGTGAGTCAGAAATGAGGGGAGGACCACTGCGTTCGAAACCCAGAAACAGCCATGACCTCTGGTGACGTCGCATGGAAACAAATCTTGCGCCGGAGGCATCCACAGCAGCGATCTGCAGGGTGAATGGGCGGACATGAGCAAGGACGCGGGCTGGCTGGACGTCTTTGCTGCGCCCCAAGACCTTTTGCAGAGAATCCAAATGAGCCACAATGAAAACGCGGGTAGATGAAGGTTAGTAAGGGGGAGTCCCGGCCGGATCAGTTGCGGCCGCCTTTCTAATTCTTTACATGGTTCCGCATTCACCATTTTTGTACCAGGTTCTTGAGTGTGACTCAATGGAAACTCTCATAGAGGAATCCCCAATGAGACAAGCCACATGTGCAGGGCTTCCGCAGAAGAAGGGCCCAACGTGCATAGCCGAAGGCACCAAAACACCTAGCAGGGGTGCAGTGTCCAGACGAGTGGCGACTGTGCTTTGGGCGGCGCTCAGGGGGCCGACTTCATGATAGATGCTTCCTGGCTGTGTCGGCATTGGAATCCTTGGATTGGAAGCTCTTAACTGGCCCCGAACTGGCCTGCGGTCCTTTGGCAGGATCGTATCCGCGACCTGTGCATCAGCCACAAGGCCCAATTCTCGGAAAGAGCGAGCGATCAAAATGAGAGGTTCAAGTGATGTGTTGGGATGCCATGGTCAACTCAGCTGGCTACATTTAGGCTTGATGCGTTCATCGAGAGAAGCTTTGATCATGGGGGTAAACTATGTTGAGTTCAGATTCTTGGTATCCAGAAAGGGCCTTATTCATTGACATTTTAGGCGTAGCAGCATCCATTGTCTCAGAAGGAATTGCGGCTGGAGTCAAAGATCAGGCGGCCTCAGGCCCAGCCTTATGGAAGTTGTCTGATGCAGCAGGGGCGCACTTATCTATCCAAGGTTGGCAGAGACAGAAAAGAAAGGAAGCACCTGTCGGAGAGAAGCCGGAAGATCAATTTCCTTTCGAAAGGACCCCCCGTCAGGTGTCATGTCAGTGCGAGGGAGGGTATTTTCCGAAACAACCAATACTGGAACGTTTCCCCGTTTTTTTTGGTCAGAAAGTTCCACCTTCCGGCCGCGTTTCCTCAGCTTTGCGGATGCTTCGGGGCATGCTTTTGGTGGATCTTAGAAGAAAAGGGCAGCCAAAAGCTTGACCAAAGATTCATCCAAGATGATAAGTAAGATGGCTGACCTTTAGATTCAGTTCTTGCGGCCCATGAAAAACCGGTGGTGCAGGTGCCGGTGCCGCAGGCGGCGCTGCCGCGCTTCGCTTGGTAACGCGGAAAATCGAACGACGGTCGCTGCATCGCCGCATCGCCGGGTGTCGCCCGTGTTGCCCGCTGCGTCGACATGTCCTCCGCCCTGAGTGGGCAAGGCCAGGAAGGCAAGACCAGTCGTGAGGATGGCTCTTTTGTGAACCATGAAAGTCCAGGAATTTGGGATGCTGTCTGGGGGAAGTACCTTAAGTACCTTTGGCTCGGCCGGCTTCTGCACAGAACCTCAAAGAGCCTGGCAGAATGAGTGATCCACAAGTAGACCTTTCCGGAAAACTTAGGATTTGCTGACCAGTTTTCTGTAGGTGCACATGGTCTATGTTGATTGGAGTGGTATTGATGCAGCAGCTTGTCCGACCAACGCTCATGTTTTGCTTTTTGCAATTCCGGCATGATTCAATGGGGACGCAGGCATGAAAGCAGCAATGTCAGCAACCGCTGCATCATAGCTCTGAATGGACCGTATTTTTGTTCCCACCTATGTATTGAATGTCTTTTCGCCACTGTTCCGCACTGCCCGACAAGTCACGCAAGAGAGATTTAGCAGACTCCCGGCGGTTTGGCCGCACTGTTGGCATCGTCTTGCCTGCCTTCCAACGAGAAGATGTTGCATTGGTCTACTGTCAGAGGCAATCCTTCAGGAATTGAGCAACTCAAGGCCCCAGCCAGACCAAGACCAGTTGAAGCTTGAAGACTCTTCCAACTTTTCGTCGCTGGAAGCCATTGGACGGAGTTGCAACGACGGCAATCTTGAGGGCTCCCTCAGCCATCCCGGTTTTTCGGGCGGCGAGTTGTCTGGCTGACTTGAGCCGATGGCACTGGGCTCCAGACGGGGGGACCAGGGCTTTGAGGTTGAGATCAGAGTCCCAAGCCGCGACATGATTGGCGCCCGAAGCATCTCTTGCTTCATCGGTAAGCCGTGCATGCTTTGTTCCTTGTGCCGACCTCATCTGTGAAACCACACCGCTCTGTTTGCTTCTGGTGCTTCTTTCCACACTTCTGTGGCCATGTGCGATGGTCGGGAGCTCGGGTTTCCCAGAGCAGTGTCATGGCAACTGCTCAATGCCGCTGGCCACGATGAGCACGCATTGGCTCTCGGAGGTCTTGTTCCCATCCCCCTAATGAGTTCCCCAAATCACTTGGAGTATCCCTGGTGGCGGCTCAATCTGCTGTCAATCTGGACTAACAACCTTGCTTGCCAGCTGGAAGCCCTGAGGTTGCCTCAGGAATGTTCTTCCCGCAGACAGGATGACCCCTTGCCACATTCCAGTCACTATGCTCGAGTTGGCTTATCCATCTAGCAACTTAGTCCCACTTGGAAGAGGTGGAGAAGACATTCTAGAGACACGTGGAGGGGGCCAAGGCGGAAGTGGGAAAGGCAGCATTTCACAGCACCTTCCTGTGTTTGGTGCCTGGAGGGTGCTTTGATGTTTTGGGAATCTGACAGAAAAAGAAACCGCGACTTCCTCCTTTTTGTTTACCATGCTGCATAGGGACCGGGGTCCTAAACTTATTTGGTGGAAGCAGGAAGCTGGTGAGATCACTCGCCATTCCGCGCCTCTTTGCCCGCTCGGTCCTTGGCCAAAGCCTCAGACTACGGTGCGCGGAGTGGCGAACAGCCTTGCCATATCCCGTGAGTCAAGGGTCGACATAGGTCGTTCGGCGATGATGAGGAAACCTGCAAGGAAGTGATTGTTTTAACCAGCAAAGCACAGAGCTATGGCCCTGGCTCTGTGCAGGACAGGCACCAAGTCTCGCCACTTAAACTCATTGCAACCCGCCTGCACTTGTTCACCTCAAAGCCAACCTAGACCAACCCACAACCCACATCCAATCCAACACCAACAGTAACCCACCCCCGACCAGCCCCAAAACCAACCCAATCACAACCCAACACCAGTTCATAACAAATTTCAAAGGCTTTGGGCAGCCATGACCCGATCCGCACGGCGGCTGCTCGTATTGCTGGCCGGGCTGCCGGCGCTGCAAACTTGGTGCGGCTGGGCCAGGCGCAAAAAGGATTGCTCAAAACAGGGGGTACCCCCAACCAAAAGGGTGGGTTGTCCTTTGTCCTGTCTTGAAACCCAGGCCAACAAAAAGGGGTACCCACAAAAAATGCATTTGTCCAAAATAGACCTAGGCCTTTCTGCTACAAAAACGGGAAATTGGAGGGACAGCCTTGCCAGACATGAGTCATGGGCAGAATGGCTTTTCTTTATTGCCCGCGGATTTACATGTCGACCCCGGTAGCTCAGCAATTGTGGATCAATGATCAACTCGTTGAGGTCATCGAGTGTCGGCATCCTGTTCCAGCGCAGCATCAACTCGTCATCGTCGTAGTAGCTGTTGTTGCCGAGTATCTGCAGGCTGCGTGTGCCTCTGAGACTCTAGAGTCTCGTAGAATGCATTGCTGACACAGGTTGTGCGCCACAGGTTGTGCCAACTCCCCAAGCGTGAGCGGTAGACAAGTTATCCTGGCAAGACACCCCCCCAAATTTATTCTTTTGCGCTCGAACTGTGAAGGTTCACTTTGCGGAGCTTGAGCTTGCAGCGATGATCTTCTGGAACCACAGTGGTTCCACGAGCGCAAAGTCCGCGGCGCAAGCCCGCAGCGCAAAGTCCGAGGGTTCGCTTTCACCTGGACGAGACTTTCAAATTCATGACATGCAGCGTCTGCCGCGAATTCCGCAGCACGTGTTTCTCAACATTGCTGCGCCCGCCACGAAATCTGTATTGTCAGCGCGAGACCTTCTTCGCCTGCCGTGAAGACTCGCCATTCTCGCCCAATCCTGCGGGTCGTGGAATCAAGCCATCAACACGCAAGTCCGAAAACTGGCACGGGGGCCATGGATGAGCTCCGACTGTGTGAAAGACTGTCGCATAATGTTGACCCCGGATGAATAAACCCCAGTTTATTCATGTGGGGGTGTTCCCTCCAAAAGTGATAAATCCCCACAAAAACCAGGGACACCCCATATCAATAAACGGGGCTTGATTAATCTGGGGTCAACATTACAAGACAGCTCTTTGCAACAAGTGCCACGGATGAGCTACTCATCAAACATGCAACCCATCGCACCTGTACCCCGTCCCAGCCAGCAGCACGCACCCACACCTCAGACGCGCAACCCTACCATCGCACCCGCACCTCACACTCATGATGCATAGGTTCCGCAACACCAATCCAAAACAACTCAAGCGCAACATCAGCAACTTCTTGTCTATGGTTTCCTCTGGAAAAGGGTCCTTCTGATGTGGGTGAGGGGAGAATCACTGACACGTCCATTGGCCAGGTTGCCTCGCCGGCTGGGGCGGTTGTCACGGTCCAGTCTTGAGGGCTTGGAGGGCTTGGAGGGCTTGGAGGACCTGGAAGGCCATGGGTCTTGGAGGGAAGCTTCGCCGCACATGCGATGCTGGGTTTCCTTGAGGATATCTTGATTCTGCTTCCAAACATCTCGCCACCGTGCAGTGCACAGTTTCTTCGTTTTGGAACTTGACTATTGGACATAAGTAAGATACCAAGCGCACAACAAGAAGGCAGATTGTCAAGTACACCATCTTGTTACCCTTTTTTCGTTGCTTGTACAGCAGATTCTTCCCGCGGTCTGCTTGTTCTTCACTTTGTCAAGGCTTCAGACTGGCCGCAAAAATTGGCACCAGAGACCTCGAGACTGTCTCGACCTCCGTCCGGACGTCCGGACGTCCGGCGTCCGACGTCCGACGTCCGGCAGGCCTGGAGGACTTGGAGTCGCAGCTGGAGCGGAGCCTGGAGGAGCTGAAGCACTTGGAGACCCCCGAGGCGGGGGAGGCCCAGAACCCCACCCCCCCCATTTTATTCTATTTCATTTTTTTTTATTTTTTTTTGGGGGGGGGCAGGTCTCCAGGTTTTTTTCTCCGCCAAAGGTAACTTCCCTTGCAAAAAGGTGTTTGTGTTGCATATTTTCTCTGGCTCGCTGTCTTTGTGTCTCGCTGTCTCCCTGTTATGCCTAGGCGTGTCTGCGTGTCTGCGCCTCGCAACAGTTGCAGCTTCGCCCACACAAGCTGGGTGTTTCACCTTTTGGGTTGTCTTTGTCCAGGTTTCGTTCCAGGTTCCCAAGCAACATGTCGCCTAGGAGGCCCGGGAGCGGTATGCCACTGTTCTGGAGGTGGAGGCAGGGCAGTCGAAACAGTCGCGAACGCATCCCACAGCCAAATGGCAAGCGCGGAACGGGCGCCCCCAGCTTGCGATGGGTCCCTAAAAAATGCGACGGAGAAATCTGCGACACTAAGTGCCCATAGCGAAGGTTTCCTTTGGTTGATCCCTCATTTCAGGCCAATCGCATCATGGCAGCAAGGCTGCGTTGTTTGTGTGCTGCTGGACCTGCGTTCGATTCCTCAATTTTGCAAGATTCACCACACCCATGTTGTCAATGGTCGAAATTTGGTCAGTCGTTGTCCTCACCCGCTTGCCCCCCCATTGGCCCTTGTAGCATGCAGTCACATCGGCAATGAAACGTCAGCATGCTGCAGAACATTTCCTGGCCCGCAACGGTTCGTGCCAGAAACTCAAAAAAAAAGTCACATAAAATGGGTGAAGCAGGCAACAAGTGGCATAATCTGCAGGCCAAGATGAGCGCAAATGGCCAAGAAGCCAGAAGACCAGCTAGGGCATGGCACTCATGAAGAAATGTCATGGATGTGACTCTTGGGGCAAGGCCTCAGCATGGCAGACGCGTAGCTAGATTGCTGGAGATCTCCTTAATGCCTTCCATAAAGCCCGACGAAGGGAGCACAAAGCACCTGACATACCCGCGGTTCGAAGAGAGTTCCAAGTACCTTGAACTCCAAGGAAGCTCCAGGCATCCCATGCACCCCACATCTCCCAAGCAGCTGCTCTTTTTCAGCTGCTCTCTGGCTCTCTCGCCTCGCTCGCTCTCTTGAGAGGAGAAGCACCGGAAGGGCACGGCGCGGCACTTCGCCACGCCCATCTACCGATCTGCGCTGAGCGTCGACGCGGCGTCGCTGGCCGCCTTGAACGAGGAGGTGCTGGAGGCCACTGCGCAGCGCCTTGGAAGGGAGCCGGACATACCAGGTTCACGTAGCCCCTACTCAAGATACCCGGCGGCTTTCAGGGTGTTTTTGGGGGGTTAGCCTGGGTTTTCCATGGTAAATACCGCCTTTCTTGGTAGAGGGTCGACATGATACCCTGAAACAAGGGGGTATTTGGAGTAGGGGGTATGGTCCCCCCCAAAATGGGTGGGCATTGATTGCTTTTTGGTTTCCCTTTCAGCCCACCTGAAAAGGGTGAAGCAACGCACGGTCAAAGTCCGCAAGATCCGTTTGGGTTAGCCAAGTTGCCTTGAAAGCCATGCCAGTTCCGCGAAAGTGGCGAGGCTCACTCGGGTGAGAATTGTTTGGGGGCATTTTCTGTGGTGGGTTCTGGTTGGGTCTACCGTCATCTGAGTCTGACTCTTCTCTTTTTGCTCCATGCGGCCATTTGCGAACACGCAGGTCCGCTGTTTCAGGACAGAGAAACAGATGAAAACAACTGAGGAAAGAAACCATCGCGTCCTCTGAGTCTGAAAGAGGCCAACCCCACCCCTTGCTCATGCGCCCATGGGCGGAGGCTCCGTGAGCGCGACGCGGCCGGCCGGGCCTGGTGCCAGGAGAATTACCCAGGCGCGGCCCTTCAAGCGAGCGCCGAGCGCGCCCGCGAGACAGCCCCCTCATCCGGCAGAGTTTGTGTCCCACAGCCGCTGAGGTTCCCAAGTAAAACTCACAAGAGGGGGGGGAAGGATGGGAAGGATTGAAAGAGGTGGAAAGACCAACGGGGGTGCTCCGCAACAAAAACAACTCCTCGCCCCCCCCCCCCAAAAAAAAAATAAAAAATATTAAGAAAACCAAAAGGGCACCAAACAAACAACACCTCGCTCCAGCCGTGCAAGCGGACGCGTTCCAGGGGGCTTCACCTCCTTCGGCAGCGCGCGGCAGCTCCACAAGGAGTGGAAGGCTCTGGCGGACTTGAAGCGGATGCTGAAGGCCCACCTCCGGGCCTTCTTGCAGGAGACGGGGACGGACGGCAAGCGCAACTGCCGAGCTTGCCGCTTCTGAGGATTTGGACTTTGGATTTTGGATTGAGAAATTGGTCTGGAGTGGGTTCTTTCAGGGAACAGGATAGATCTAGAGTGGACAGGTTTGTTTGGAGCTGGCATCAGGACTGCCCAGAGCCATAACTGCGAAGGGCCAGTGGCCTGTCTGCTTTGGGTCCTTGGCCCTGTGAGATCTGAGATCGCTGGTCAGGAGGGCAACATGCCCGGCGTGCCGCCACTGGAGTCGCTGCACATGACGGACGCTGGGCTCGCGACGGGCGTGGCAATTGGCCAAAAGGGGACAGAGTGGCGATGTTCCTTTTGGTCTTTGCTTGAAGCTTGAGACCAGCCTGCAAAGCGTCACTCAAGAAGCACGAACCCAATTTCCTAGGTCGCTTGAGGAGCACACATCTTCGCCTGATATCGCCAGCGGCTCTCGTCAATTGTGGACATGTGCCAAAGGTCGCCATGGCGCATTCCAATGGGCGCTTTACTGTTCTGTTTCCTTCAACGTATGAGACAGGATGCCACACATTCCCTTAAATGCGAATCTGGAGTCTTTGCAGATTTCCTGGATCTTGTTTCTCAACATGGCGGACTGTCTTGTGCAGAAACTCTGCTGATGATTTCACACTACTGTCTAGCGGGGCGCTTTGACACAAACACGGAGGCGACAAAAACGGGAGGTAGTTTTGCCTGCCTTGGGGCTGCCTTGGGTCTGCCTTGCGAGGAATGCTGGGTGAACGTCATGGGGGAAGAAGCGACCCACGGCTTCCACACCCACGACTACGCCAATATCAGCGGCACCTACTACGTTCAGACTCCTCCGGGATGTTCAGGCGCCGGGGGGGGGGAAACGCCGAAAACCGGCGAAGAACGCCAGGCACAACAGTTGCATAGGGAAACCATGGTCATCCCCGAATGTCGAGCTGCCAGCTGCCCTTCCTTGCTGGTCCTCGGGAGTGAGAAGTGTAATGACCCCAGGCAAGACCATCGCCTGTGGTTTCCTTTGTTCGGAAATCTGGAATCCCAGAATGCTTCATTCCCAACACCACGGTCATTCCCTACCTATCGCACCCCGCTTTCAGGTCTTCGCTTCGAAGATCCCCGCGTGGATCGCACGGCCCAACTGGACCAGCGCTTGGTCTTGGAGTATCCGGCGCCTGGATCCCGATTCGAGCGGCAAAAAGGCTCGGGCAACTAGGCGCCCACGTGGTTTCTGCGCCTTTTTTTGTTACCAACTTGCCAGATTTCAGTGGGTTTGCTTGCAACGTTTGGGGAACATGGGGCTGTTGATTGCCCATTATCGGAGGGAGGTTGCAAAACGCTGAGGCCCAGCAGCGAGGAACGACCAGCAACCAATCTTGGAGCATTGGGGCCAGCATAGGGATCCCGCGTGCTTACACAAGAGCTTAAACTTTTGTTGCGAAGGACAGCGAATGCTGCAAAAGAGGGCGTGATCACGGCTTCACCGAATAGAGACGTGTGCTTGCTAGAGAGCGGCGGGTGTGCAACACTCATTTTTGGAGATTGGGACACCGCCAAGTGATGAACCTTGTGGCGGTATGCTTTGTTGGTGGACAATATAATTCAACTTTGCTTGCTTGCTTACTTACTTGCTTTGTTTACTTATTGACTTACTGACTTACTGACTTTCTGACTTACTTACTTACTTACTTACTTCCTTACTTACTTGTTATTTCCAGACCCTCTGCATGCCCCTTCAGCCACCATCTCTTGACCCTCGGCCCGATGAATGAATCCCATCCGCTCCGATCCAGTGAAGCAGTGCTAAGCTACTAAGGTGCGCGCCGGAGATGTGATTCTGTTTCCAAGTCGCCCGGCCGGCATTTGGCTTCTGACCAAGTTATGACGAGCTCTCTGGGAGGTAAAAATCGATAGCCTCTGGCAGGTTCTTTTTCCAGTTTGGATATGTCTAGGTATTTGGGTTTGGCTCAAGGTGGGGGAACCTCCAAACTGGTTGGGTTGTTTTGGTTTCCCTTTAAACCAACCATCTTTTGGGCACGAACTCATAAACAAGACACTCGCCTCCCGTTTGCATCTTGCGACGTGCTGCATCTTTCTTTCGGGCGATTGTTGGAAAACGCTGCCCTTTGGGGGTCTTGGCCTCGCATCCGCTTGTGCCCTGCAAACAGACAAAAGGGAACGCACCTTGGGCCAAGCTGAAATCGGGATTGCATATTGGCGGTGCTCCGGAGAGCGTGGCCAGGTTGCCAAGAATTGCTTTTTGGCGACACGCCCTGTTTTTCACATTTTTGCGCCAGAGAAGGCACATTCCATTGTGATTCTCTAAACGAAAACATATGCTCACATGGTTACGTATTCATGTCTCAATTATCATGAAGTACAGAATTAGCAATGCTCAGAGGCTCAGATTGTTACTTGTTTGTGTCACAGTTATATGTGCAGAATTAACAGTCCAGCAGGCCAAGGGTCGTTTCCGGCCTTAGCACCGCCCGAGGCTGGCTACGCCACGAGGTGCCGCCCAGCGGGCCGGCGGTGCGTGAATCGGAGCGGGTGAGCGTGAGCTTCAACTTCGCGGGTCGGTGAACTGGCGAGGCGGCGCCGAGCGGAGCGAGCGCGGAAGCGGTGCACCGAGGAATGGTCGACTCTTGGGGAAGAGAAAGTCACTTCCATACCCAGGTTTTGACGTTCGGACTTTGGCTGTTAGAGGGACTCATGGAAAAAGGCGAGAGAGGGGCTTGTTTTCACATCCAAACGAAGACTTAAAACTAGCAAAGGGGTCAAGGAGCCAAGGAGAGCTACGGAGAAATGAAAGGACAGTGCGCTTCTGCGGGGCCAAAGCAGCCTTGTGCGAAGGAAGGCCGGGATTTCAAGGTCGAAAAAAGGAGGAAGACAAGGGGCCAACCAGTGCGTGCATGAAAACAAATTGAAAAGTACTAGAATCGAACACATGAGTCGATTTTTGTTGATTCATGTTTCCATCATATTTGTTTCCAATACTTATTTTTATGCTTTAAAGGGCCTTAGTCGGTCATGTTTTGAAGGCTGCAGCTCTTTCTTTTCTGCAGATCGGATGTATTTTTGAGATATGGACATATACACTTGGAAGGTGCAACAAAAGACCCATGAAACTCAAACTAGGGTTGGGAGTTCCCGACTTCCTCATCGGGCACCCCTTCCAGTCTCCTGACTAAGCCGACCCAAAGGTCTCCGTGCATGAGCTCTATAGCGAAGAGCTGCCGGACGAGGAGCGGCGAGGGCGTTTCTTTCCAAGGCGTCCGCTTCTGCGAGTCCGGTTCAGTTGTTCCACTCTCCAACCCAAACAAAATAGGGATCCTCACTCCCCTCCACCTCACTTTCCCCATCTCTTCAATTAGATCCACCTCAGTCCCCTGCCAAGCCAACCCCAAAATGGACTGCCGCTGGACCAATGGATCCACCTCTCTCCCATGTGTCGTCTTCAGGACCTGGCGCGGGCATCGGTGCTGGAGGACCGGTGGAAGCGGCTGCAGCAGCGGCCCCGCCGGACTCCCAAGCCTTCAAGCGGCGGAGGGTGCCCGGGCGCACTTTCAAGAGACGGGCCCTTGGAACCGAGGGAAAGGTTTGGGGTTTTGGGTGCACTTCAAATTGTGGATGTCTGATCACTTGGGCAGATGATAAATCATTTGGGGATGAAAATGCTTTTGAGCAAAATGATGTAGGGGAGCAATGGTGTGGTTCAGACCATGTGTAATTGAGGGCGAACCGACAGAGAGGTGAAGCTAAGCGCAGGACGCAGCCAAAAGATCCCAGCCATGGTCTGTGCTCATGATCCTGTTCGTGCCCCAAGTACGCCCGGTGCAGCACATATGCCCGTGAGTTTCTATACTTTTTTTTGGAAGGGACATCGAAGGTAAGCTGGGTCATCTGCGGCTATCACCCAGACCAACCCAGGCTCTGAGGACAAACATATGCACGCTCACCACCTTTTCCCGTGCAGTCCAGCAGCTAGGAGTCTCAAAGCCCCTATCGCGACCCCCCAAACTGCAGAGGATCCCAGGCAAGCCATAGTAATTAGGCAAAAACAAATGTAAATGGTGTTTTCCCTGGGTTTCCGGCAACAGGAAGCACTGGGAAACCCCCAAAACAAGCCCCTTCAGTTCTTGTAAATTTGGTGTTTTCCCTTGGTGTCCAGAAAAACCGAAAGCACTGCCCGTCGGAGCTTCCTGTTCCCCGGTTTTCCGAGGCCCGGCGCGCCTGGGCAGCGGCCCCAAGCTGGGGCCCAAGTCGCTTCCCAAGTCGCTTCCCACGTCGCCTGCGCTTCCTCTGAGGTTCCATGAGCCATGAGAGGGCCAAGGATATGGCCATGGGTCAAGAGCCAAATCGGTTTGCCCCCAGTGAATTCATCCCAATCCAATCACTAAAACAGGTCCTAAAATGGTTGGTGAATTCACCTACCCCAAAATGGTACCATTGGTTTTGACCCACAGCCATATGGGTCAAGATTAAACCACCAGGAATTGGACCGCATGAAATGTCCTTGTTTCCATTGACCAGGGTTCCATAGCCATTTGGGAGCGAAGGCTTAAGGGCGGCAGGAATTCGTTCAAGACATGAACTGCTATGCGGGTAGAGCGGTCGAGTGATCCATGCGGCCAATGGGACGGGATGGAACCAAGATTTTGGGATAGATGTTGGTGAATCCGTGCTACCAGTGGCTCTGCTTGCTCTATTGCCCCCAGCTGCCTTTGTTGACCTGGCTCTGTGGGCGCAATGTGCGTGTTTGGCATGGTGAGGCCTTCTCAAGTATGGCTGGAAGCAGTGGTTAGTTGGTTGCTCGGGCCAGGGGTTTTGGCTTGGCCTGTGAGCGCGGGTTAGAACACATATTCCCTTGGGCCTGTGGACCCTTGGCTAGATCTTCCTGTGGGGAGCCGTCCATGCCATGGGCGGCTGAGTTCTATGGCAGATAGGCCATCATAGCAATTCCAACTTGGTGGCTCCCAGCCATCCGGTTCCTTAGCCTTCTAGCCTTGTAGTGTTGAGTGGTTGGTTTTCCATTTCGCCCGCAAGTTAGTCACTGTCAGCGGGGGATCCGAAAACGGACAGAGCCAAGAGACTGGTGGAGGCCAAACCTGGGCTACGAGGAGGAGGTGCCGTTGGCGCCGGAGGTGTTGGAGGCGGGATCGATGGACGTGGGGTCCTGTCCCAGGTAGGTGACTTCGACCCGGAAGTTTCGGACGGACAAGCGCGGCCAAGATTCGGGATTCGGAAGCAGATATCAACAATGCCTGCGTGAACGCAAAAGGGCATGCATCCTTCCCATCCGTACATGCATGCATGCATGCATACATGCAGACAGGCATACAGACAGACAGACATACAGACATACAGACATACAGACATACAGACAGACATACAGACATACAGACACACAGACATACAGATAGACAGACAGACAGACAGACAGACAGACATCCATCCATCTATCCATCCATCCGTACGTACGTACGTACGCGTACGTGCACTACATACACAACATACACTACATACACTGCATACGCTACATGCAACACTACATACGCTACATACACGAAACACGCACTACATGCACTACAGTCACACTACCTACATACACTACATACACTACACACAATGCATACAATACATTCATTGCGCACAATGCGGACGTGCCATACGTTACCTAGTTGCATAGACTACATTGATTACATATATTTTCTAGGTTTGCACACATTGCCTGAAAGCAATACATTGCATACACTGCATACATTGCATACAGTACCTATATATATAATATACATATATATGCATATGTATACATACTACATATATTACATACATTACACACATTACATACAACACATTGCATACATTACATCACATACATTACATCTACATACAACACATTGCATACATTACATCACATACATTACACACATTACACACATTACATACATTACATACATTACATAAAGTACATGATTTGCATTGGCGACACAGCTTACAGCTTTCGTAGATTACATTGGTTGCATAGATTGCATGCAGCACATACATGTCTTTTTTTTACATTTCATACCATACCATACCATACCATACCATACCATACCATACCATACCATACCATACCATACCATACCATTCTACTATACGATACCATACCATACCATACTATACCATACGATACCATACCATACCATATCATATACCATGCAATCAGACAGAGGCAGGCAGGCAGACAGGCAGGCAGACAGGCAGACATGCACGGACATGCACAGAAACACCCACACACCCACACACACACACACCACACACCGGCATATACGGGCATAGGTGTCCATGAGCAATCTCTCTTTCCCTCTCTCGCTGCAAAGCAGTTTCCGCCGCATTGCCTCAGTTGGCTCGAGGGATGGGGTTTGGGATCCGTCCAGCCCAGGCAGGATGGGGGGGGAGGGCTGGATTGGTTTTTCTTTTGTTCGCCGCAATGTCGGAATTGTGTTTTGGCAAGCGACGATCAGGGAGAATCCTTGTGCTCTCTTACGCGTTTGGCCTGGCGGTGAAGGGGGCTAGCCAGGGATGCATTTGATTTCTGGGCAGGAATGTATCCGCTCAAGTGAGGACCATGGACTCTCTCTTTCAACTAGTTCAAGCCATGATTGAAATCATTCCGATCCAAAGAAGCTGTCTTTGCCCGCTTTTCCGCAGGTTTGAGATCTGAGCATTTGGTCTAGCGACCAGCCCAGGTCTCCTAGGGCCAAGCCACTTAGGCCACCATGGATTGCCCTTTCAGTTTTTCCACCGGCGGCTTCTTTCAGCGCCCCAAAGTGCCGCGCGCCGGGTCATGAGTTCGCTGGCGCCAGTCATGACGCTGCATGGGCGCAAAGCCGCGCAGCTGCTGCAGGAGCCGATCCCATCGAAGCCGCCGGGGCTTGTTTGGTTGGGATTTCGGGTGTGAGCCCTGGGAAGACCCAAAAGGGGACGGCCTGGAGTTTGACCACAGGCGCGGCGTGTTGCTCGGAATGTGCTGCGCACTTTCTGCATTTGGCCGGGGTTGGTCGATGTAAAGTAGGCTTTGCGGATGAGCGGATGAATCCCTACAGAGGGACACGTTCTCAGAATCAACGAGGGGTTTATGAATCCTGGGTTCCCAGTACCCCTTGCCATCGGCTGGTTGCATCTGGCTTTCTCAAACAGACATGAACTTGGCAAGGCCCCCGGGCCGTGCCGCCAGAGAAATGTTGACCCAGGTCAATATTGAGAGGAATGGGGGGGGGGGGGGCATGAAGTAGAGGCTCTTCACTTGTGGGAGGAGTGACCCCCAGACCCGATTTCAGAAAGGACCTGAAGCGGGCGCGGTGGTTGCCACCCTTCAACGACAAGGTGGTCAAGGAGGCGGGAGGGGTTGGCTTTTTCAGCATCCCTCTCTGTGATACCCTTTGGGACTCTGGATGCGAAAGATGGGTCTGGAAGGTTTGGGCTTCCAACGCCAACTTGCAACATGCATCCCCTAAAGTACAGATTTGCTCGTGGAGGTATGCTACTTGTCCCGAGTTTTGCAGCGCTCAAGCCAGCAAGACCTCTGCGCATGAATAAGCATGCTGTTGCCCGATGCTGAACGGCGTTAGGCAGTAAAGGGCTTACTGGCATTTGTCCAGCATGATCATGTTCCATTCGTGGAGATGGGCTGGGAGTTGCACTCCTTGATTCACATCGGGGATGGCATGTGTGCTTTTGACCCCCCCCCAATCAGACATCTTCGAGCAACGGGAGTGACAATGGTGCAATGCTCTCACCAACCTGAGCCCCACCCCAAAACCAATCCTACCGCCGCTTGGAACCGCTTCTCGGTGGGGGGGTTTGTCCGAAGTTTCTTTCGGGACGGTTCTTTTTTGTCTTCTTTGTCTCTCCGGGTCTTTTGGCCTTGCGGCCTAGGTGGCGGAAGAGATCCTCAGCGATGCCAAAGAGATCAAGCGCATCTTCGACCAGGCCGGCGCCTCGGCCTTTGGCGAAAGCCAAAGGGCACCTGGCGAAATCCGAGTCGATGGAATGGTTTCTTGGCTCCATCAAAAAGCTTTGGCATGGAGCAACGAAGTTGCAACTCTATGAAGACCTTTCTATGATTTAGGGTGGAATTCTGCAAATCAATTTCTATGATTCAGGTTGCAGTTCTATAAAACACCTTCTATGATTCAGGTTGCAGCCACACCTTGAAAGAAACTGGCTGGGCTGTTCTAAATCGCAGTCGCCGGGGGCCTTGCGGCTCGATTCTTGACGAGACAAGCCGCGTGATCGAGCCTTTGCTGGTAGCTACTGGCGGTCCAGACCGGCCGATTCTGTTCTTGCCACGTGAGCAATTCCACATGACGTCGCAGTTTAAAGCGAAACCGCAAACTGTTTTGGACAACCAAAAGAACTCGGCGGTCATGCAAACATTTGCAGACAGCTTGATCCCTTTGCATACCCAACTGTGAGTCTCGTGCGTCAAGAGCATGTGCAGGTAGGTCCTTTGGAGGTGTGCAGGTTATGTACGTACCACTTACGGGCAGTAGGGCAAACACTACACCCCAAGTGATAGTATACAACCTCCACACCTCCAACCATCCACCACGGGGGGAGCGGGGGGGCCTTTGTTGTGTTGGCGTCAGGACTCAGAGGAATCCTTGGAGAACGAGGTGCTCATTGGGCTGGGGGCCAAGAATGCCGGGCCTTGGACTTGTCCCCAAGAGAAAACCAGTGCGCTAGTCAGCTTCTCGTCAGCTGATCTTTGAACGCGACGCAAGGCTCACTAGGAACCTCAGAACTGGGTGGTTTCCCTTTGGTTTCTCTTTCAAACAACTCTCAAGCCTACAATCTCATTCGCCGTTTACCAGATCACTCCGTGGTCGCGCGCACACACACACACACATACCTTGTGGATGTAGTCTTGTAGCTCTTCATTGAACGACACGAGCCTCTGTTTTTTTTGGTTTGTTTGTCTCAAAATGAGTGGACCCGAAATGTTTGCTTCCCTTTTGGCATCCCTTTGAATAACCCAAAGGAGTTTTCCTTGAAACACGACACCCTAGGGACATGTGTCAGCA
Organism: Effrenium voratum; assembly: GCA_963377175.1. NCBI lineage: Eukaryota > Dinophyceae > Suessiales > Symbiodiniaceae > Effrenium > Effrenium voratum. The sequence continues at coordinate 390,119 of CAUJNA010003667.1, read as the reverse complement.
GACTCCTGAAGATAAGCAGGCGGACATAGGGCTTTATGGGAGGGTCCCAGCCAGAGGTTGGCTTTTAGGTTGGTTTGGTTTAATTTTTTCGTGGCCATGGTTTCTGTTTGGTTCTAGTCATGTACCAGGTCCATTTGGGTATGGCTCAAAATTAAAGAGCTGGGGTTACGCGGGTTTTGGCCTTTGGTTCCATTTACCAGGGTACCACGTTTTTGAGCCACAGCCATTTTTCACAGCCCTCGCGCTTCGCCTGATCCGAGGCTCTATCTCTATGATGACCTCATTGACCGCAACAAGAGGTGCCTGTTGGCCTACCTAAACGTGCGGGCTCCCAGCAGATGATTGCCTTGGATGTATAGATCTCCGAGGCATTCCATGCATAGGCGTCCTTTTTGGGTGATTTTGGCTAGAAATAGATGGCACTGGTTTAGGTTGGGTTTATTCCATTGACCAGGGCCATCTATTTTCCCACAAAGGACACCTATGATTCCATGTACCCCCAAAACAGATCCGTTGGAGGGATCTGCTTTCGGGAAGGACCCGGCTGGGACCTTTTTGGGATTGGGCATGAACTCGGAATCTGCTCCATGGATGCAGAGAAGGCCACTTTCATTTCAATCTTGCAAGACCTCGAGGTGACAGCAATCTGGTGGTGGAACGAAATTGACCGACGCACACCCGTGCTTGCTACGCTGGTCTACTTGAGGGATCGCATATCCGGACCTGAGAGACAGGTCAAGCTGAGCAGGAACACGAGCGCACCAGATGTTGGCCTGACTGGGTTTGAACATCTCAGACAGCGTGATCATGCTAAGCAGCCTTTGGCTTGCCTCAGGTTCTGTTCCCTTCTGGCAGGCACCGGTTTCGCACACCTTGCCCAATTTCTGGGCAAGCCATGGCGACCTTGAACAGACCAAAAAGACATGACAAAGGGTCCCTTCTTGCGTGTCCATTAAGCGTTTCAGGTTGGTGACGTATTGTGCTCGATGAATGCACCCACGCAACTGGAGCTCGTTCGAGGGTTCCTCACACTCTTGGGTGCTCAGTAAGGAATTAACGGATGTTTTTGGGAATGAATCTCGGGATCCACTCAAAGGACACCACCAGTTGGATGCTTCATATGGGCGTGGGTCAAAAATAGGGTAACCCCAAAATGGCTTGCCCTGGCAAAGGGAAGCCACACCTAAATTTTGCAATCCCCCTGGTGGTTCTCGTTTACCCTGGTAAATGAACTACCCCAATGGCACCATTGGTTTTGCCGCACGGCCATATGTGTGTGGGTCAAACATAGGGTAATCCCAAAATGAGCCACAATCAAAACCCGGGTGGATGAAGGTTAGTAGGGGCGAATCCCAGCCATAAATAGCTGCGCCCGCCTGCTTAATTCTTGAAGCATGGTTCTGGGTTCACCATTTTACTACCTTTGGTTTTGATTGTGGCTCAAATGGCTTGCCCTGGTAAATGGAGGCAAAGAAAAGACACCCCGCGGCTGTCGCGAGAATCTTCGAGTCGAAGGCCAGAGTGGAGGTCATCGAGCGGCTGCGCTGGGAGGTCGGCACTGGGCTCAGATTTGGTCGGAGACCCGCCGAAATGGATCTGTCGGAGAAATGAGCCGCCCCCCGGGTAGTGTAGAAACCCTTTTCAAGGGAGGCGGTTCATTTCAGTCGAAAAGGCAAACCATGAATGGATATGTTTTTTTTTCTTTCTCCTTCTTCTTTCTTCTTCTTCTTCTTCTTCTTTTTTCCCCCCTTTTTGTTTTTGTTACCCAGCCCTGCGGAAAACCAACCCTAGGAAAACCAGCCCTAGTTAAACAAAAACAATAAACACACACCGTCACTCCACCAAAATGGCAATGGTTTCCTTTTTGGTTTGCCATTGAAACCGACTAAAAAGGGTACCCTCAACAAAAAGACACACCCAAATGAGATATGAGGTCTAAGATGGATGACTTGCCTTTGGTTTCCTTAGAGCACCCTCGACACACACCCGAGTTACAGCACAGACAGACACACATCAGTTTCTCCAAAAACGCGTAATCCTTTTGCTTGAGGGGCCAGGCTTGCTTGAGGGGCCAGGCTTGCTTGAGGTGCCACAAACGAGTAGGTTGGATATCATTCGGAGTATTGAGTTCTCACCAATCGATCGGTACCGAAGCGATCCGAATATATGCTTCTTCCTTCTCCTGCCGCCAGCTTGGCTCTTGTCTCCAAGCTTTTCATCTCACCCTTTGCCTTTAGTCTTCTTTGAGCAGGAGAGGGCCCTGGCTGACCATAGCACCTGGATTTCGCTCCTTAGAGCTGTTTCGGGTTCTCATGGGTTTTTGTGTGCTTGCCTTCCACTCAAGACTCTGCACCCTCCTGGGAGGAAGACTGCGTTGTTGGCTATTTGGCATTGGTCATCAAGTTGCCAACTTTGCTTAAGTAAGGTCTGCAATCGCCCGGGAGAGTTGTCAGGGCAAAGCGGGGTGTGCAATCCACTTGGGTTTTTCGGTTGAGCTGGCAAACTTCAACTTTCTCATTTGAATAGTAGTTCTTGGAAATTCTTGGGTGAACCGCAGCCGCAAGGCACAGCATGGTCTCACTGCCAGGAACTTTGCTGTGAACAGTTCGAATCGTAGTTTTTCCTTCATTTGAGTCCAGGCCCCAGGCCACCACGTTGGCCGGCTGAGCTCCGGGGCGCCCGAGTCGGGTCCGAGGTCGGATGATCCCGGAGGAGAAGCTTTCAAAGCTCCACCAGGGGGAGAAAGAGCTGGGGAGCCCGGGCACAGGCTGAAACGAAGGGACGAACTGCGCAAGCCTTTCCCTCCCCACTAACATGGCAACTGGAGGAAGCGTAAGTCATTTTGTGGTTCTAGGAGAGCTGTCAGCTGCAGCTCAACCGGATGGCTTTGTCACTATGAGTGAGGGGTTCCTTCGAAGGTGGATGTGGGTATGTCCCAAAACTCCCGCAAGCGCTGAGACGTCTCAATTGATGTTCCTCGACTGCCCCATTTTGGCCCGGAGAGAGACCTAGCCAAGGGAAAAGGAATCGTGTTGGCATTTTTCTCTTCGAAATAAGATTGGGGACCTGCATGTTTCTGTCTTGGTGCCATTTGTGAATATGGAGATTGCCTCTTCAACAGGAAAAGCTCGCGCACCTGTCCAGAGCACAGGCTTGCCCACTTGCATGTTCGGCTGAGGTATCTCAAGAACTACAATGACAGCCTGGACCGGTTGCGCTGCCAGCCATGGTAGTGAGAATACTTACACGTTCCGATTTTGTAGGTGTCAATGTCTGTGTCTGGTCACCCAATGCGAACCAGGTCTGAGCCCCCATGCATGTTTCGCTGTCAGGACAAGTACATGAAGCGGTACACCCCCAAGTGCAAGCATCCTTTGGACCTCACGGCGAATGCAGAGGCGCAGTGAGAAGAGCGAAAGCCAAAGCGCGCCCAGAATTCTTTGCACTTCGGTTTGCGCAGCTCTTTGGGGGAAGGCTTTCTGAATTGCACTTGTGCCGACTGCTGCTCAATACCGCTTCCAGCAAGCCCCGTCCTTTTCCTTTGCGCAGGCACCAGAGGACATGAACATCCAGGCCAGAGCGCGAGCTTGCTTTCTTGGGCAATTTGGGTCGAACATCAAAGCCAACGTCAAGCCCGGATGAACCAACCTTGCGGATTAGGTGAGCCACAATCAAAACCCCGGTAGATGAAGGTTTGTGAGGAACAGTCCCGGCCAGAAATAGGCGCGGCCGCCTTTCGATTCCCTTACATGGATTTGGGTAGACCATTCTAATACCAGGTTTACCGAGCCTTAAGATCTGAGGTTCTGGCTCAAAAAATACTTGGATGGTCGCTCGGGAATTGAACCTTCGGCTTTTGTCGTTCTTTGCTCGATCCAAGTGGGGGGATATTTCCTGGAACTCACCATAGCTGAGCCTCAAACCTCGGAGCTTGATAGGGGACATTCCCAGCCAGAAATGCAGACATCTCCGCCGTTTTGCTGCTCGCACCATCCCCCCAAAAAAGCAGGCCCATTTTTTTTTTGGTCCACAAACTTGGCCAGCCTTCACCGACAGAGGCGCTTAAGCTAGCTGACCTGGCCCCCATCCCCCAAGAAAGGCAGGCCCGAACAAAAGCTGGACAGCGCCCCGGACTGCTGGGATCTGGGCAGGTCCGGATCCTCCGGCCAGACCCCCAGCTGGACGGCATCGCCAGCAACGGCAGCGGCATGCTCCGGCTCCGCCGGGGGGCCCTGGATTTTTTCGGCGCCGGTTTTGGGTGGGAGACGTCTTCGGTTCGAAATGTTGTCTGACCTCTGGAAGAAGTTGGTTGGCTGTTGGGTTTCCTTGTCTTGGGACCTCTAAACGAGATTGGTTGGCTGTTGGTTTCATTTTGAAGCTAAAAGTCCACTGGGGGGGGAGGTTGTCAAGGGGTTGCGCTGTGTGAACCTCCGATCCACTGGAAGGTTTTGGAATTGGATTTGTCATGCCTCCATTTGGACAGGCAAATTTGTGCGGACACGGGTGATCACCTCCAGGGCTTTGAGCATTTGGTTGAAGTTTGGTCCATAGAATCCAACGGCAAACACTTGGAGCGACAGGTAGGGAATGACTCTTCCGGGTGCTGGTTGAACGAACCGGTTCTGGGTCTGCAAAAACGGACACCGCTTCAGCAAGGGATGGTTTTGCTGGAACCGATTCCCCGATCGCACCGCCGGGGATGCTCAGGCGGCGGGTACCAGATGATGGTGAAGCGCAGCGACGTAGAGCACCTCATCCGTGCTGGCAAGGCGAGGCGATCGATTCGACGAAGGGGGGGAAGCGGGTGGCAAGCGTACGGCCGGCGCTTTTTTGTTTTTGAGTCGCGGCGGGGAGATGCGGACTGGGATAGGTGCCCCGTGCGTTTTGGCTAATTATACCGATTCTTTTTGCCCTGCTTGTTGGATCTGTGTTTGGTTTGCCTTGCGTCTCAGTCGTCATCTTGAAACTTAACTGGCCGCTCGATCTGCATGAGTGTAAGGTGATTTGCTCAGCAAAACATGGCCCCTTTCAGTCTTTGGTCCCCCAGCCTTGGCCTTCAAATGCGGTGGCCGTGGCAGTTGCTGCGCTTCCCTCGGTTCTTCGGAGTCCTTCGTGACTAGCGAAAGGCCAAGGGCCATATCCTCCTCATAGGTGTCCTTAGGTTAGTTTGATTAAGAATAGCTGGGTTCCACTGGTTTAGGTGGGCTTTCTTCCATTTTCCTTCTGGAAACCCACCAATTCTTCCAAAAGGCCACCGATCCTCCCGTATCGTGGCTCCCCTGTGGCTCTGAAGATGGTTTGATTTGATGGGCTCTTCACCCTGGACTCGCCCATCTCAGCCAAGCGCCGTGCTCAGGTGATGCAGGCCCGGGGGCATGTGGCGATTGATTGTTGCCGATTGATCGTTCCGTCCACGCGCCGATGCGGATGTTTGACCAGTGGATTGTTTTCCCCTTCAAGAGTAATCAAATAGTGCGGAAAAAAGTGCCATCTACAGGTGGGACATCCAAAGCATGTCTCGTCTTGGCCTATTGTTGGAGCAATTGAGCGGTAGCTTCATACACTCCAGCATGGAAGGCAGCTGGGACATTCATGGGAAGCCGAACCTCAAGACTTCATTTGTCAAAACGACCAACATGTCCACATTTGGTTTTCAATATGTGTTCAGAAGCCCTGTCAGACTTGCACCTGACAATCGCTTAGGCGGCCACTTCTGTTGGCCTTCCAAGCTTCAGATGGCTCATGTCGTCAGAAGGGCCGGACCTGGGCCCAAAATTGGCCCTCTGCTCAACTTGACGACCTAACACCAACCCCTGGCCCGCCCCCGACCCCATCGAGCCGGAGGTGAGAACCAGCCGCACGGATGTGGTGGGCGGTGGTTTCTGAGCGATCTCGAGATCTGTTTCACCGGGTCGATTCAGCGAGGCTTGGGGGCTCGGCGGTCCAACATGCCCATGTGGAGAATGGCCAACTGCCTGAGGAAGATGGCTTGAATCACTAGGTCCCCCAGCTAGGTGCCGTTTCTCACCCCTTTTTTGGTTGGGAGGGTTCCCCTACTAAAATAGACTACAGAAAAAAGAAACGGTACCCTTATTCTAACCTCCAAAACTGGAGGACCTAGATCAGGAAGGGCTGCCGAGCTCCACTCCTCTCTGACGGGGTGCTCCTGGATCTGACAAGCCCGAGCTGGGTCAAGCAGCTGCCTTAATTACCAGGCACACTCGTGTTGCGGAGTCGAAGCCCAACGGAAGCATTGGATGCTTTCAGCGCCCTGAGATGTTTCAGAAGAGATAGGTATAGACTTCAGCAGCAGCCTTTCGTGGGAGCCAGCTTAGCTGTAATTAGACCATTCCTTCCCCTTACCACTACAGAAAAAGGTTGCATACCATTAGCACACAGCAAGCGCACGCGACGTTATCATCAGAGCCACAGCACCCCGTCGTCATCATCAAACTTATCGGAAAGCGGGGGAAGGGGTGAGGGCCCCCATCAAACCTCTTTTCGTTATAATGTAATATACATCTACTGATTTAATACATAAAATTGATATGTACACATCAATGCACGATATACATATTATAGACGATGTGCATATATATATATATATATATATATATATGTATATATATATATATACATATTGTACATACATATTATACATACATATTATACATACGTATCATACATACGTATCATACAGACAACATTCATACATTCACATACGTTAATATCAATACAATGCTTGTTGCAGATCCAGGACCTCGGATCGCGCGCATGCGGGGACTGCGAGCGATTCGGCGGAAAAAGATGCGCTGCGCGGGGCCGCGGGAGCTTTGACTCGCGGAAAGTCCGGGGGCTGTCCGCATGGCTAAAGCAAGAAATTTGAGAAGAAGAAGACGCGGAAGAAGAAGAAGAAGAAGAAGAAGAAGAAGAAGAAGAAGAAGAAGAAGAAGAAGAAGAAGAAGAAGAAGAAGTGGAAGAACAATAATGATAATAATAGCAATAATAAGACGAAGACGAAGAAGACGATGATGGTGGTGGAAGGTGGTGAAGAAGACCCTCCCCCGGCCAGGCCTCTCTGGAGCGCACTGCAGAGGCCCGCGTCAAGGCCTCCCGGCGCCTGAGGCCGTCCGCGGCATCTTCGTATTTCGTTGCTTTGGGGTCGGTTTGCTTGGCTCCCAGCCAAACGGTTCCTTAGCTTTTGAGATCCTAGTGTTTAGTGGTGGGATTTGCATTGAACCCGCGAACAGTGAGTCACTTTGAGCGTTTAGCCTTTTAGTGTTTAGTGGCGGTTTCCGTATTTAGCCCACTAAAAGCGAGTCACTTTTGGCGGGGGATCTGAAAACGGGCAGCCCAGTTTCCCGGCTCCATGCGGCTCTTCGTTCCTTTTTGGCCGTCTGAGCCTTTTGTGCTCTCGCGTTTTTTTCTTCTTCTTTTTTTTCAACGGCCGAGCGAAGCTCCCTTGGTTGTTTCCTCGTGCGTGTGTGTGTGTGTGTGTGTGTGTGGGTGGGTGGGTGGGTGGGTGGGTGGGTGGGTGGGTGTCAATGCTATGGGCTATTGATGCAGTGCAGCCAACATCAAACCACCCTCCAGCCCCTCACGTGGTATTGTTGATTTTGTTCGGCCTGTAGATTTTTGGCTGATGTCCAACACGGCTGGCTAGCCGGGACAACCAACCTTGACACGTCACACACCAATCCCTTCGTTTCTCACAGATCTTGGGCGGGTTTGCTGGAAAGATTCGGATGTTGGGTTACCTCACGCCGTCGATGGCACTGGGCAAGTCGGCTTTTCCCCAACCACGAGGCACTGGCGCCCTTTTTGCAGTTGTGCGGAATCGGAATCGGCGAAGCGACCACCAACTGGGTCATAGCCGGAGAATCCATGGGGCCTGTTCCGTGAATTTCCACCAGCATGAATCACACTGATTTGGAGGCACAACAAGGGCAGCCATTGCAACTGACAAATGACTGATAGTGGAACTCTTGGCGACCAGAGGCAATCAATGCCCAAGAAAGGGTCATGTTCTTTTTGTTCTTGTTTTTCATGGCACCCCTTGCCTCGGCTCTGAATCAGGGCCAAGGTTCAGATCCTGCCACCAATGGACATACCTCAACCCAATGGACATTTGTGGTACGGGGCTTCCGCTGTGCTCCATCAGGAATGCTGATAAGCATTGGGGAATTGGCGGGGGGGGGGGGGGGGTTATTGGTTTTCTCTTTTTTAGCCCATTTTTCTCGCAGCCTTTTTTGCCCCCGTTTCCTCTACCACATGCTTCAATTGGGGACTTGGGGTGGTGGCCCCATCCGCCAATCGATCGCAGCTCTTTCGGTTTCCTCCGCATGGTTTCAGGGCCGCGCTGCTGCGCCGGAACGCGGGGTCCCGTAGCTCCTCACGCCCGCCCACGCGGCTGAGCCCACGCTGGCAGGGGGGGGGGGGGTGGGTGGGGGCCGGGGCCCGGGGGGGTGGGGGGGTGGGGAAGTTAGTTATGGCTCTCCCTTTTTGGAAGCACTACCCATAGATGGGACTCTGCAGTTCCTTTTGAGATGCTGCCTCCGCTGGCGCTACAGTTCTTTGGATTGGGGTTCTGAGGCCTGTTTTGGCGCAACGGGCAACCTTTGAAGGGGGTCTGGCAGAGAATTTGCACCAGCGGATGGTCAGCCACGATCCCCAGTGTGAGATATAGGATTGTAACAGCCAGAGCAACACACAAGATCATCATCGCCAATGTCAGCTTATTACAGTGCCCTCCTGTTCTTTTTGTAATTGCCCCAAGCCGGCGCATCTTCACTTGTCCTTGAGCTCCCCCACTAGTTGCCATGGGTTTGGAGTGTCTGGAGTAAGATGAATGTTTTCCCAGCTCCGACTTTTGCGGTTGGCGATTCTTGGCGCTTGCCCCGAGTTTTCGCTTGACCTCTTTCGGCGCATTGGCGGGGCGCCCCTTCTCTCGGCTTCGTGCCGCTCAGAAGAAAGCCACACGATCGGAGCGAGCGAGCTCCGGGGTGAACTGATGGCTCTTTAGTCGGCCCCGTGCCAGTGCCACACAACAGATGCCCTGCGAACTTCTTTGTGTCAGAGCTATCCGGCTTGGCAGCGAATGTGTCCAGACTGACGCCATTTTACGCCTTGGCCTTCCCAGGTTTCGCTTGGCCTTTTTGGTTTTTCTGGCCAGGGACTCGCCTGAGGCGCGTGGGAGCCGGCTAGTTTTGGGTTACCCAGCCGAAAGCTTGCAATTCAGATGAAGCCACAGCTTGACTCCTGGATGCAGCCATCGTGGCCACGAAACCTTGGGGATTTTTGCGCATGAGATTTGTGTCCTGATGCATTGCGAGTTCAGCTTCTTGGCATGAAGGTCTGCTTCTTCCAAAAGCCTTGGGCCATTCGCTCAGAACGTCCGGGGTCGGAAAAGCAAAAAACCAGCAAGCTCGATTGAGTGTGCTAGCAAACTGCTGCAATCAAGATCAAGCAAAGTAATGGGCATGTGTTCAAACATGGTGCCTCAAAATCAAAACAAACACACACACACACACAACACCAATTGGGCCATTGACCAAATTTTGAATGACGTTCTCCACCTTTCCGAAGCGACAACTATGACCAGTCAGCATTTTCATTTTATGCTGGCCTATGGCTATTGCTCGTGTGCTGTCTTTCCGTTTCGCAAAAGTGATATAGCAGGAACCCGATAGGCAACCTTCATCCGATCAAAGGCTGGCCTGCACCAGTGATCCTTGTGTCAACCAAGACTACATGTGATTTATGTGAAGAGTGACTGGATGGTGCCTGGAAGGTTTTTGGACGACATGACTCCTTGGTGGCTCCCAGCCATCCCCTTAGCTTTTTAGCCTTTTAGTATAGATGCAATTTCCGTTTAACCCACTAACAGTTAAACTGTTGGCGGGGGATCTGAGGGCAGCCACAGACATTGCGAGCTTTTTGGAGACCCGTTGGCCAGGTCTCCATCCCTGCGGTCTTTCCGTTTCCGGAGCCCATTCCGTGTGAGATTCCGAGGACGGGGATCGACGGGGGAAAGGGTGGCTTTGGCCCGGAGGTCCCCTGCTTTGATTCGCCATCGCCGTCTGTGTTGGCACGCTTGACACCCTCCAAGGAAAGCATCCGGGGGTTGCAGCCACATAGGTTGGCGATAAATGGCGTGTGCGTACCGTTGACCTTTGTTTTCATTGCACCCTCGCGGCCCCGTGGGTGTCACAGGTGTCAGTTTTGTGTATTCTGGGACTAAGACAGACTCCTTCAACGGAATCCATCTATTTAAGTCCAGAGGGACACCTATGGTCCTTGCAGTCCTTTGTCGGCCCATTTGATTGGCCAGGCGCGAGGGCGAAGGCGGCCTGGCGCTCTGAGTTTCCATTGGCACTGGTGCAGATGTCGGTGTAGCAGTTGTTTCTTCGTTGCCAGACTCAGCTTATCTGTTTTCGTTGACCACCATTTTTGATTTTCCTTTATTCCCTTTTCAACAGCAAACAGTTGACTTTTTGCAGAGGGAAGACGTCAGACTCTGGCCGAGTTTCTTGTTTGTGGCTTTTCGGCGCAGTTTGAGCGGGGTCCGTAGTTTTCAAGTGCTCCTGGAACGGGATGGTTGCTCTGGGCGAAGGCTGGGACTTGCGACGGGGGTCAACAGTCCCACCCAATGATCCGATTTTCCCAGCTTCCTCACTTCCAACTCTGGGTTCCTCATCTCCAACTACGGGTTCTGCCAGTTGTATCGCACCCTTTCGGCAGCCTGGCGCACTTCAGGGGCGCCTCCGAAAGCAAGTTCCGCAGGGGTCCAAAGCAAAGCTTCTGATGCCTCAGACGAGAGGCCGGGCCTCGCCGCAGCGGGCGACCCCCACAGGCGGCTTCTCGTGGGAAAGCGCGCGTGAGGTTGGGAGGGTAGTGCCTGCTTCGGATGATCCGCGTCCATCTCAGATATGTCCAACAGCAGTGGTTTCAACTGGGATGTTCAATGTTCAGATTCGCTCCAGCCGCTCGAGTCCCGTGAGGTCTCCAAGCTTTCACAAAGCGTCTTCAGGTTTGACCTGAGTTTCCCACAGGCCAGTCTTCCTGGACGGGACTTTCCATGAGCTTTCGTCTCGTTCTTTGCTTTTTGGGGGTGCCGCAGCATTTCCTCGGATTTGAGATGTGGGCGCAACAAACGCGGGCAATTCGGTCTTGCCAAACATCAGGGACGCCCTTGGGACTTCTTCTTGCGCTTTTTTGTTAAAGTTTTCCACGCCTTTCTGGACTTTTTTTGTTGTTTTTAATGTTTTCCAGAAACAACAAAACATCAGGGCCGGCTTTTGGGCAGCTCAAACGCGTTTTTGGGTTTGTTTTCCCTTGGCGGGGTGAGGTTTCAGGGCAGACCTGTGAAGAGCTTTGTTCCCTCTTTCCACCCCCGGGCTTCCGAGCTGCAGGGGAGCGCCTGGGCTCGCCGGCCTCCGCGCCCTCTTCCAGGCGTCGCTCTTGAGGAGAGACCCTCTGCGGCTCGCTTTGTTTGGGAGGGAAACCAAGGGATACCATCACTGTTTGGGTCTTCTTATTCTGGCACATACTTGTGAGGGAAACCAGCTTGGGAGGGAAGCCAACGGGTCCTTTGAATTCTGACACATGCCCAAGTTGTTTGCGTTGGCGGCAATATTTTTTTGACCGACAGTTCCTGTGAAATGCGTTCAGCAAAGCACAAACTTCAGGCTGAAGGAATGTGTCATTGTTGTCAACCCCCCCACCCCCAAACGCCGCGAAAGAGCGAAAGGCAGGTGGTACAAAACAAAGCAAACACACACCCGAAAACAAGTGGAACTTGTCCAAAGCACATGAAAAATACAATGACACGAGCATGACAGAAAACGGACGATGTCAAAAAAACAGACATACAATGACACGAAAGAGGCCAAACCCACCCGTTGTTTTTTGCGTCTCACGGCCAGGCCCCAGTCCCGCGCCAAGGTCCTGCGCTTGGATCAGCGCGCGCGGGTGTCAGTTTTTGTTTTTCTTGTAAAAAACAAAACAAAAACAAAAACAACACAAACACATAAAGAATAATAATAACAACAATAATAATGATAATAGTAATAATAATAATAGTAACAATAATGATAATGATAATGGTAATGATAATGATAATGATAATGGTAATAATAATAATCCTCATTATCATTATCATTATTATTATTATTATTATCATTATCATTATTATTATTATTATTATAATTATCATTATCATTATCATTGTCATTAGCATTATCATTATTATTATTATTACTATCATTATTATTATCATTAATGATCATGCTAATGATAATGATAATGAGAATAATAATAATAATGATAATGATAATAATAGTAGTAGTAATAATAATAATAATAATAATAATAATAATAATAATAATAATAATAATAATAATAATAATAATAATAATAATAATAACTAATAATAATAATAATAATAATCATAATGATAATGATAATGATAATGATAATGAACATGAAAATGATAATGATGATGATGATAATGATAATGATAATAATAATAATGATAATGATAATGATAATGATCATAATAATAAGAATAATACTGATAATGATAATGATAATGATAATAATTATGATAATAATAATAAGAATAATAATTAATAATAATAATAATAATAACAATAATATTAATAATAATAATAATAATACTACTACTACTAATAATAATAATACTTATAATAATAACAATAATAATAATAATAATATTAAAAACAACTAAAAAAGAACGAGAGGTCTGTTTCTCTCGGTTTTTTCGTCGGCTCGGGTGGCTTCCGAGCCCGAGGTGCGCCTCTCCTGAGAGGTTTTCAGGTCGCAAAGCCACGTTTGTGCGCGGTTGAAGTACAGATTGACAATTCCCACAAGGAACAAAAGGGAAGTGCCTTGAAGAAATCACCAGTGTCTTGTTTTGAGGTCTGGCATGAACTGTGTCATCGTGTGACTTTTGAGAAGTGTCAAGTTTGGTCTGTGCCGTTTGGAAGTTGGGTCAGGGAGCTGGGCTTGGGTGGGGCCACGCCATGAATGAACACCCTCAAGGGTCGGTGGATCAACGCAACGTCGTGTCTTCCGATCACCTCGCGCATGAAGAAAGTATGTTTCTAGGCCTACCTTCCCCATTCTTTCCAGGAATCCTTCTTTCTAGAAACCTCCAGACACCCGGGCAAAATGGATCGGCGCCGAGGTGCCGGCGGTCTTCCCCTTCCCGGAGCCCATCCCCCATGAGAAGCCGGAAAGGCGAGTGCAAAGCCAGGGTTCCATGTGTGGGTTGGTCCAGGACTGAAGCGTGCGAGGTTGGACCCACCCTGGAACCTCTTGTTTGTTTGTTTTGTTTTTGTCTTTGGCGCAAGCAGAACGCGGAACCAAGGCCGGACTCTGCGGTAGTCTTGTGTTTTTTTGTGCCGAGGCAGAGGTCTTTGATTCCAAAGTGTCAGAATTTGCCAGAAGCATACGTGGTGGCTTGAGCTTCTTTTTTTTCTTCCTTCCTCCTTTTTTTTCACCCGGCGGGAAGGGGTTGTTAGGTTTTATGTTGGAATCCGCGTTTGAGATGCTTCTACACGCCCCGACCCAGTATCCCGCCAGAGCAGCTTGCCAGTGGATCCCGCCAAGTATCCCGCCAGAGCGGCTCGCCAGTGGATCCCGCCGAGTATCCCGCCAGAGCAGCTCGCCAGTGGATCCCGCCAAGTATCCCGCCAGAGTGGCTCGCCAGTGGATCCCGCCGAGTATCCCGCCAGAGCGGCTCGCCAGTGGATCCCGCCGAGTATCCCGCCAGAGCGGCTCGCCAGTAGAGCAGCTGGCCAGTGGATCCCGCCGAGTATCCCGCCAGAACGGCTCGCCAGTGGATCCCGCCGAGTATCCCGCCAGAGCGGCTCGCCAGTGGATCCCGCCGAGTATCCCGCCAGAGCGGCTCGCCAGTGGATCCCGCCGAGTATCCCCCGCTGAGCATCCCAGAGTAGCTTGCCAGTGCGGTCCCACCGAGTATCGCGCCGGAGTAGCTCGCCTATGCTACCAGAGCAGCCCGCCAGTGGATCCCGCCGAGTAGCCCGCTGAGTATCCCAGAGTAGCTAGCTCGCCAGTGGATCTCGCCGAGTATCCCGCCAGAGTAGCTCGCCAGTGGATCCCGCCGAGTGTCCCACCAGAGCAGCCCGCCAGTGTCGCAGAGCAGCTTGCCAGCCTGGTTTTTGCTTAATGTCCCACCCGGCGCACAGTTGGGTTTACATTTCATGTTGGTGCCTTCGTGTTTTGAGTGTACACTGAGGCTCGGAAAGGGTGATTCTTTTGTGTTGCCTTGGGTTTTTGAATAAGCAACTTCGTTTAATCCCCCGTCGGGTTTCTTCTTGGAAAGGGCTTGGCTTTTGTTAACGGAACCGATGTTTGAGTTCTCGAGATCGCCTCGCAGACAAGTGGATTTGACACACAGACAGGTGGATAAGGCTCTCAATGCAAAGCTTGTTGAGCAGTCATAGGCCCCAAGCCACTCGAAAACCACGCTTGAATTCACACAACCGTGTTCACGGTCGTAAGCTCGTGAGTGTGGAGGGTGGCGATTGCTCGAAGCCATTGTTTTTTTTAAAATCATGTTTAAAGCATTTTTTCAATCGTGCTACAGATCGTCGAAGGTGGAAACTGATCGATCCTCGAGCCCATAGGATCAGCTTTGCCGTAGGCGCTCGCCGCGACCGGAGCGGCAGGCCTGGGCTCTCGGGGATGGGGTATGGGGACGAACGGGGGCCCCCTGAGACCTGAGGGGTTTCGGTGGGAGTCTGGCGTGTAACCGTTTCAAACAAATCAACGTGCAGCATTTGGCAGTTGCAGGCGGCGATTTGTAAATGGGCATTCAGAATAGGAACAGCAAGCCGCGAGTACGCATTCTTCACTTTTGCAGGTCTTGTTGGTTGAGCTTTTCATGCATGGTGGCGAGGTCAAAGTGCGATACGGCGCCCTGCACTGTCTCAGTCATGTCTTGCGCGTTCGTCCGATCAGGCTGACATAGAGAGGACTGGGGCCGTCGACCGTCGAGCTGACATTTTCCTCCCAGATGCTTACCCAGGCCCATGATGTAGAGGTGGTGGAAAGACTGGAGGGCATTTCTGTGGGTGTCTGTGGGAATCAGAATTGGACTAGACGGCACGAGTACTCACGCTCCGCATCTGAGGCGGAGGTTTCCTAGGCTGCCTTCAAAACCATCCAACAGCTTAGCCCTAACATGTGTTAATGGGCGATTCACGACCGTGTCCACTGGCAAATCCAACAAAAAGGGTCTGCCACTTGGGGAAACAGGTGGCTGTGGCTCAACAACAAGTGTACAACAATGGCACAGAAGCTAAATGGAAACTAACACTAAAACCTGGGCTCAAAGAAATGCTACAACAAGGCATGCCAACTGGAAACTAACACCAAAGACCTGCGTGACCCTAGGTCTTTCACTTTACACCCAGGCATGTTTTCTCCCTGCGTAGCCCAGGACGGAGGAGCCGGATCCAGGCCGGGACTTGCCGGATGGACACTGAGGGTATCCTACGTCCCCCAGTAGTGCCCTTTTACCGTTTCTTTTTTTGGGGAGGAATCAACCCTACTAGAATAGACGACACAGAAAAGGGCACCCTTATTCTAGGACGTCCGAAAATTTGGTTTGCACCTTTCCAAAGTGGAAGTTTGTTTGGGGTTCCTGCACATTCAGAAGTGGCCTGATGCAGTGCGACGTGCAGAAAGTGACTGGTTGATGCCAGCATCTGTGGAGTTGTGGACAAAGGCAACGATCACTCGGGGACGATCATTGCCAAGCGGTAACATTCATTTGAAATCTTTTGTTGCCGGTGTCTTCCTCTCAAAGTCTCCACACACTTGTCAACTTAGTGCTTGCATACCACGCGGAGGTTCGCCTGTTGCTTTTAACTCGCAGCGGGTTCAAGAGCACCTCGACGCTGTCCGGACGACTCCGGACTTGTCAGCCCTTTGAGTCAAGCTTGGCCCAGCATGAATGGTGCGCGCAGCTGATGTTTCTTTCAACCTTTGGCCGACTCTTTGCGATACATCGAGCAAGTCCTGTGCTCCGCTGATATGATGCATTCTGCATGGCGCTTCCTTCTGCTCGGTGCGGCTCGCGTGGCTTCTGCCACATGCACGGGCTCCAGCATGATGTGTGATGGCGCCTTGGACCGCGATTGGAAGCGACTGAAAGTGCCTTGGGGAGCACCGGGGTTGTTTGGGCTGTTCGGGCTTCACCAAGAACGCAGTTGTGGTGATTGTCATGGAACACTGCCTCAACCTTGCATCTCATGGGACAAAAATAGGACCCAAAATGGAACCCTGGTAAAAGGAAACAAGGACTAAAGCGTGCAGTCCCCTCGTGGTTTTATTTTGACCCATACCCACATGATCCTTTTCTTTTCTTCTGCTTTAGTCAAACCTTGTTTGCAGCGGGCTTTCTACAAGAAGCCGCAATAGGGATCGGCTTGGGCACGTGAGCAAACTTGGCGCGAGGTTTTGCTGTGTGGAATACGCTTGCCCGCTTTGTCCTTGGGTTTTGCTGGGCCCCCCACAGTGCGCCTGCGCGTTTACCTTGGACATCGAGGTTTGGCTTATGGGTGGCTCGGGAATTGCTTCAGGCTTCTCCTGGGACCTGAGAATTTTGAGAACGCTCCAATCTGAGCAAGGATTTCTCTTTTGGCCAATTATCTCAAGCAGATCTGGTTTTGCAGCCAAGAAGTCATTTTCTGTTCGGACAGGGTGCCTTACATTTCCCCTTTAGGGGCATGTCAAAGTGAGTTTCCTTTTGGGGGTGATGCTTGGGGAGAGTAGCCACCCTGCAACTGCCTTTAAGCTCCAAAATCAACCACCAGGGGATCGCACCAATTTGAGATCTGGTTCCCACTTCCTGGGCAGTTTAATTGTTTGGGTGCCGATTTTTTTTGGCGCCGCCAGGCGAGACCAGCAAGAGTCAGTGCGAGTTCTGGAGCGGCTGCACGTGGTCGGACTCCTCCTCCGGTGGCACGGGGTGCAAGGGCTCCTTGAGCGTTTGCGGCCGCGGCTTGGCCTCGAGGGGTGGGAACGGGGAGGGGTTGGGGGGAGGGTCTGGAGGGGGGAGGGTCTGGAGGCGGGGGCAGAGGGTGGGAGGGAGGCGGAGGGGGGGGGGGAGGGAGGGTTTGAAGAACAGAAAGTCAGAAGAGGTGTTGGAGATCCGGCGACTCGGAGGGAAGTTCAGATTTCATCCTGTGTTCACAGCTTCGCAACTTGCAGAGAGGTCGCCGTTGCAACCGGGATCAGCTTCAGGCAGTCTGTTGGAAGAGCGTGTCGCTGATGCCTCCGGGCTTGCCTGGTACGGTGGGTTTCTGAAGACTCGGCCCTGGCATGGCTTTTCCGCTGACGTTCCTGCAGTTATCACGGTTTGGCTTTTCCTGATGTGCTTGCGAGCTTCCCCAGCTCCGGGCATGCGCATTTATTGGTTTGGTGCGAAGGACAAACACATTGTTGGCTCACCAGGAGAGGTGGGCAACCTAGGTACCTTAGCCGCAAGGCGCATGCAAAAGGCCGCTTTGCGCGGCGCTCCGTTGTTCTTGATGTTTGGCGACCTCAGCAATCGGAGGTATTTGGCCATGCGAGAACTCGGCTCCTGTTGGAACGAAAGTCCTCCGGTGACAACGGTGGGGGTACGGAGAGGCTCGTCCTTTCCTGTTCAAACCATCTCAGAGCCCCACTGAGCCGCCAATTTGTTTCTGCTGAGGACAGACGACCGAGGCCTTCTGCCGAGTTTGGGCTGGATGCACCTGGGAGGGGGGAAGCAGCGGAGGCAGCGGAAGCACTGTTACTGGAGGCACAGGAGGCGCGGGGCATGAGATGCGCGGGACCGTCTTGGTCCCTTGTTTTCAGGCGTACAGTGGACCCAATGTGAAGGAAGGGAGAACCAATGGTAAACCTGGATGTTCTCTTCAGGCTGACATTAATGGAAGCTTCAACACATCTTTTTGACCCGGATGCCAGCCAGGGGGAACCGCAACTTATGGCCCGGGCCCCTCGAATCTTAGATGGCAGAAAGACGCTGCGCCGAAATAGCATGCAACATGTGCCTTGGACCCGTTGTGTGCGTCTCTGTGTGTGTGGGTGCGCGCGCGAGCACTGCAGCTTTGTTTCAATCAGTATGTGGGTGTGCCCTGGTTGTTGGCTTCCTCTTGGTCTACACATGTCTAAACCGGACATGCAAGGAGCAATCCAGGACTCATGTGCTGAACTGGCAGCTTTTTGACGGCTTCCGCAAGATCTTGCACTCTTTAGATTTGAGGGACATTTTGACTAGCTTCCGCGCATGGAAGATGTTTCAAGGGGATGTCCTGAAGTTGGCCTTTGCTGTAGTTGGTTTACCTCCCATGTCTTGAAGGTTTTGAGCTAAACTCGCTCAGGGGACATCAGGGGTCCTAGTAGGGGATTGTGCCCCAAAGCATGCTGAGGGCATGCAAAGGCCTGAGGTTACCAAGAAAATCCGGTTCGGGTTTTCAATGGGGGCGAGCGTATTGGGTGCCAGGATTTAGGTCTTCTGCACTGATAAGGTTTTCATTTCCATGGGATGGCCCAATCAGGGAGCGGGCGTCTCCATGTTTTCCATTATGTTTTCCATTGATGTTCCTGTGATTTGTCATCGGTGGGTTTTCCAGCGCCGGGCTTCCCAAGGACACCTAGGCACCCTGACAGACCCCCGAACACCCACCCCAGAAACCACCAAACTCGGATGGTCGCCTTGGTGGGAGCCACCTTAGATTCATGGCGCATGTAAGAAACTCGCCTCCCGTCGGCTGGCAGAGGGTTGGGTGGAAGTACATACCCCTTGTCCATCGCGCTTGGCCTTCCGTGGGTGTCCAAGCCACTTTATAAGGGGTATAAAAACCTTTTTTTGGGGAGAGGAAATGGTATGAACATCAGGCCTTTTGGGTTTTGTCCAAGGGGTATGTAAAAGGGGTACCTTGGCACTGGACAGAGGCAGCTTGAACTTCTGCTTCGCCAAGATCGATGGGGGCTACTGCTCTGGCAGCACCGCGCTCACCTGCACCGATGGCGCTTGGGCTTCGCAAAAATGCGGAGCACCACCTGGTTTGGGGTTGGGGAAATGGGAGGAAACCAGCAGCTGAGGTTTTGGCGAAGCACACCTTCTTTTTTTGCTTGTGGAAAAGTGAGAACAGAGGAAAGCAGCAACTTGGCTCACTTTTTGGGAAGGGAGCTTCGGTTTTGTTGGTTGTTCGAAAGGGACACCCGACAACCAGCTGCACGCTCAAGCACAGAGATGGGGTTTCTGACGCGTCCGAGGGCGCATTACCGCCTCCTCCTACTGCAGCGGGGGCGACTGCGAAGCGGCCTTTCAGAAGGCGCGGATTCGCCGCGAGCGCGGAGTCGCCTCGGGCGAATTTCGACGAGTCGCCTCGGGCCGGTAGCTTGCGATGGGATGTCGCGGAAGATTCCTGAAAGTCGACCCGGCGTATGGCAGGCGGAGTTTTGAGATACCATGTTTCTGGTTCTCACTAGACATTGGTGCGCGGCTCGGTTTTGGGGGCTTGTTTCAATGGTGTTGCAGCTGCTTTGTAGATCTGAGCAATCTGGCGCGAGACGTATGGGGTTGGCTGGGCGACGTTTCGACAACAGGCTTGAAGTGGGCTTGAAGGCAGCGGATGTTTTGCCACATTCGGATGGTGAGAGACCATCCACTTGAAACTTGACGCTCTGCGGCATCGGACTGCCCGAGATACTCAGTCACGTGTCGTCTTGGCCAAGGCTTCAAACGCTAGTCATGTCGCTGATGTTTCAGTGGCCTCGCAAAAGTAAGGCTTCCAACATTGGAGCCAGGAATCCCCGAGTCATTCACGGTGAGCCAATTTTGATTTGCCCAAAACCTTGAACACAGCCCAAAAGGGAGTTACTCAATCAGAAAGTGCCAATGTCTCATGGCAAGTAGTTGCTTGACCAGGACGCACTGGCATCAAGTATCGTAAGGAAAGAGTCATGTGGCAAAGACATGAGCGATGTAGCAATTTGAAGAGATGCTGGGGCCGCCACGGAGATGTTTTTCCACTGTGTTGGGGCCAATCTGAGGTGTTCCCTTGCTTTTTCCCCAATGAGAACCCATCTAAACTTTTCTTTCCACGAGCCGAGCATGCGCGCCGCGTGCGCATGCGCGCGCGAATCCGCCTTTTTCCAGTCGAGCTGTGGCTCGGCCACCTTCTGCTCGGGGAAGATGGCGGGCATCTACTGCGACGGCCAATACGTGAAGGCAGGCGAAGTCTTCGGCGCGCGCGGCGGCACGCGGGGGAAGTGACTCGGTGCCGGGGACCGTGCCCAACGGAAAGGGTGCAAGTTGTTTTTGTTGACTCCCCAGTCTGTGGCTCAAAAGCCGGTACCAATTCATTTTGAGCCACACCCAAAGGTCGCTGGCATGGGGGCTCCGAGAATTTGAACGGCCAGAAAACGTATGGGGCATTGCTTGACGCAGAGTTGACATCGTGCGCGTGTACCTTCGGGTGTGAGCACCGTACTCCATGAGGCTTGTGCAAACTGATGACCCTGGTAGCGTTTCTCTAGCTCTAGAGCAAAGCTATGTGGCTCACAGCCAGGAGCGCGTCATGGTCTCTTGAGGGGTCAGAGGTTTGTTCGAGCCGTGGAGCTTGGTACTACTTATTTGTTCTTGGGCGCCAGCATGCGTATCTCATATACCATCCAAGAGGAAACACTCCAGAGTTGCTTTCAAGGCTTGGCAAATTGTTGTGATTCGCCCGGAGTCAAAGCAGAAGTGGCAGCTCGGGATATGTGCCCAGCTTTTGATTGGCGAGGGAGACAAAGCAAAAGAGGAAGAGAGAGAGAGGAAGAAAAGACGGAAGGAATGATGGAAAGAAAGAACGAACACACTCGATCAACGACACGTAATTAGAACGCACAGAAGCGAGAATCAATATGTGAAGAAACAAAGGAAATACGCAAGACAGGGAGACAGGAAGACCTGTCGAAAAGTAAGAAAGGAGGGAAGGACGGAAGGAGGAAGACAGGAAACAAGGTTGAAATGAAGAAAGACTGGAGGCAAGGAAGGAAGAACGGAAGAAAGGAAGAAAGGAACAACAGAAGAAAGGAAGAAAGGAAGAAAGGAAGACAGGAAGACAGGAAGACAGGAAGACAGGAAGACAGGAAGACAGGAAGACAGGAAGAAAGGAAGAAAGGAAGAAAGGAAGAAAGGAAGAAAGGAAGACAGGAAGACAGGAAGACAGGAAGACAGGAAGACAGCAAGACAGGAAGAAAGGAAGAAAGGAAGAAAGGAAGAAAGGAAGAAAGGAAGAAAGGAAGAAAGGAAGAAAGGAAGAAAGGAAGAAAGGAAGAAAGGAAGAAAGGAAGAAAGGAAGAAAGGAAGAAAGGAAGAAAGGAAGAAAGGAAGAAAGGAAGAAAGGAAGAAAGGAAGAAAGGAAGAAAGGAAGAAGGAAGACAGGAAGACAGGAAGAAAGGAAGAAAGGAAGAAAGGAAGAAGGTAAAGACAGGAAGAAAGGAAGACAGGAAGAAAGGAAGAAAGGAAGAAAGGTAAAGACAGAATGAAAAGATCCACCCCTTTGCCAGGAGTGTACATCTGGTAATGCAGCGCCTACACTTCTGCAGGACAGGACAAGTTGCATTGCCAGAGCCTATGAGCGCAGAAAGTATGAGGCACCCTTTTTTTCAGTTTGCTTTCAGTTTGGTGCAGATCATTTACTCGAGCCGCACAATGATTTCAATAGGACACCTGGAGCAGGAATACACACCCAGATTCATCAGAAGCTCATCAAACATTCGTCTCCCCTGTCGAGCTTTGGATATTCCGAATCCACAGAGGGACAGGATCAATGACTGGGCCATGGCCTTCTCGCGTCGACATGTTTTTCGCTTTCAGGTCTTGCAGTGCGGCTGGGTTGGTTGGCTTTGGCTGGATGTGCTAGTGACCATGGGTGCGAGAGCCCGGCGTGCCGCGGGGCCGAGAATCTGCTTGCACATGTGGAAGCTGGAGCAACTGATTTGGCTGGGCATGGTGATTTTTTGGAAGCAGGCATGCCGGAATGCAGCGATGATGCTTTAATACGGCCGCGGAAGAGTTTCTTTGTAACTGCTGAACTAGCCATGACTGCCAGATGCTTCACTTTATTTTTGCAAAAAAAACCTGGCCATGGCTGGCCCTACACTGGACCGCTCGGGAAACCCGCTGACACGTCTTGACGCCTTTCCAGGGCTTTTTGCTTCCAGCTTTTGGCCAGCGGCGGCAACTTTTTTCAGGCTTCGCTGCTGTTGTGACCGCCCTCGAGCGGAGAACCAATCTTTGAGGGTCTTTTTCATGCACCTCACAAGGGGAACGAGTAGGACCACCCTACCCGGAAAGGGTTTTCAGAACGTGCTAGGATCCTTTCTGGGTCGTGAGGTGGGGGGTCAAAAGGCAACCCCTACCACTTGACGCTTGGTGTCTGTTTGTGAGTCAGGCCTCTCTTTGAGCGGTTTACAGGAAAATCGAAAGCTGGGCTGCTCCAAAACAATCCTTTGCTCCTCAAAACCTCTCAAATCAGGTTGCCCCCGAGTGGTTTAGGGATGTGAACCCCAGTCAAAAGGGCGCTAAGCTAAGAGGCAGCTGATAGAGTTGAAGTGAACCTAGGGAAGCCACTCGGAAACCCATTTTTTGGGTAGGTCCAAGTTAAATCACCAGGGGACCCCAGGTTTTGGTTCATGTGTCCATTTACCTGGATTCCAGTTTGGGTACATATTTTTGAACAACCGCAGTTTGTTGATGGGTACTTGAGAAAGGCGGCCCATACTCAGATTTTCGAAGCCGTCAGGACTGCCGGACTGCCGGCTGCAGCGAGCAGCTGCAAAAGGCCAGCTGCGGCACTTTCAACTTCTGCAACACGCGCCTCCGGTTCAAAGTCGTTTTTCCTTGGGCAAGCACGTGGTATCCAGTTCACAAAAAAGAGCGAACCGAGGGAAGCCAATGGAAGGTGTGTGGTGGGTGACCTCAAGCAAAAAGGGTGGGGGGGGGGGGTATGTGGGGGTTGAAAAAGTTCTGTTTTGAAGCTTCCAAAGAAGTTTTAGTTAGTTTGAGACCCGTTTAGATGATTTCCTAGAGGCAGGGGGCACACAACTACGACAAGCAAAACAAACTACGATAAACCTCCTTTTAGGGGTCCCCGTTTTTTTTGGCCACGCCCTAAATGGTTTCCTTTTGCTCCCCTTGAAGCCTTTTGGAATGAAATCGGATCTTTCAACTATTTCTGTACCAGGACACCGACACCCCCCTTGTTGTGAAGAATTAGTTTCCGTGGCGCTTTTGCGTAGAACATCTGATGAACATCCCTATATATATATATATCACGGAGTAGACTTGACACCTTCAACTAGAAGAGAGGAAAGGTAGGCCCTGGGGGGGGTGACCATATATATATATATATATTATCTATATATATACACATCTATGCGGCTGATGCTTGACAACATGATTGCTTGTTTGGTGTCGTGTGTTTGAAGCTTAGGAGAAACGCCCAAGCCAGGGACACCACGCAGGGTTCACTGTTTGGATGCTTCCCTTTCCATCACGTCAGCCCGGGGCCTTGAAGAGCGCTGCTTGCGAGAGCTGAGGAAGCTGAGCGGCAGCCACTGCGACGGCGACGTGGTGAAGTCCTGCCCCAGCGACGACGTGGTCGCGGTGTGCCGAGGTACCTCCTGCCAGGCGAAATCGATGCTTCGCGAGGGCGGGGTCGGTCGAATGTGGACCCAGGATCTAAGTAGAACCCGTCCCCTTATGGGGGGTGTTCCGTAACCGAAGTTGGCGGCCTGGTTCCGAGGATTTTTGCAATACTGAGCGTAGCCAACTCATGCATTCCGCACCTTTGCTTTTGGGTGCTTCTAAGCACGCTTGGCAGGCGGGCTGACTCCATAGGTTGTATTTTGTATGGGCGCAACTGGCAAGACTTTCCCACTGTAGCTTGCGTGACCAGCTCACGGGCAACTTTGTGCAGTGCACAATGTCTCCCAAGAGTCCTAGTCGCAAGCGTAAGGTATCGATGTGCCTCAACACTCGGCCTTCTGCTGGCCTTTCATGCGTCCCGCATCCAACCGGATTCTCCAGAAAGTCATGAAGTGTTAGAGTCCTTGAAGAGAGCCAACTATGTATAAGACAATTATGAGCTGAAAGGCAACCAAGAATGCGCGCAAGCAAGGCTGTACCATTCCGCGCGCAAAACAAATTGCTATCAGTGACGCAGCCCCCTATTTTTCCCAAGAAGCCCCCCAAAAGTCCGATCTTAGGGGTGCTGCATACCCGTTCAATGGAAGTGGGTTCCCGGGGGGTTCCCCGAAGAATGGTCGAAGACCTGTCTTACAGCTCTCATGATGTTGGAGGGAGTACTAGGTTGGTTTTGGTTGGGTTGGGTTGGGTTGGGTTTGGTTTGGTTGGGTACCAACCCAAACCGACTCAAAGTCAACCTTACAACCATCCACCAGCATCCTGCATATCAGCCCTTTGCCGAGCCGAAATGAACCCCAAACAAACCCGAAACCTGTCTCCATTAAGCCCAAAACCCGAAACCAGCCAACTCTCAACCGCCAAATCAAAGCCAACAGGTGAGCCAGGCAGGCGATGACGATGCGGCCAACCAAACGCGACCCCTGGCCTGGCCAACCACTCGCCACTTGCCCTCAACCTCAGCCAACCTGTTTAGAGGCACAGGGAAGGCCTTGCTGAGCCGGGGCTGGAAAAATCCCGGGGCTGGAAAAAGGCCGGCACACCTCGAACTAAATATGAGTTTCCCTTAGCAATGTTTTGAGGAGACATCTGGGACACCCTGACCTTTCAAGTGTTTTTCTTGCCCACCCACCGCGGAAATACGGTCGGCTCCTTCCAGCCAGGAGGGCCTCAACGTTGCCAGCTGTGGGGACGCGAATTTCTGCCGCGCGAAGCAGGATGGCCGGTGCTTTGCTTGCCATGGGCGCCGAAAATCTGGGTGTGCGTCGACTTTTCTCTTGGACTGTTTCAGGCCTTTGGGGGTTAGCTTAAACAGAATCCCAAAGGAAAAGCAGAATATTTGGGACCTCTGGTTTGTCATTTCTTGTAAGTTGCATTTGGGCCAACAAGTCGGCTGCCGATCAGACCAGAGCTTGCCAAAGTTTGTGGCTGGACGAGCCAGCACTTTGCGAAAGGACTTTTTTCTTGACGACTTTCCGGGGTCCGAGGTTCTGCGACGCGGGCTACCTGAAGACATGTGCCGACAACCTCCAAACAGCGCCTTGAAGAGAAATAGTCCACCTGCCAAGTTCTGGAGTTTTGGTTGGGGAAGGTCATCTCGATGGGATGCGGGTCCAACATTTGCTCGGTTCAGCCTGTGAAGTGAGCCACAGACAGAGGTGCAGAAGCTTTTCGGGTTTGACAGACGATTTTTTGGCTCGGGTGAAGCTTTCTCCGGCGCGGGATTCAGTGATTCGGGGAAGGCCCTGCAGCTTCCTAGGCATGAGCAAAGGCGTTGGGCAAGAGCACACTTTTTACATGCGTGTTTGAGGACGAAGTAACAGGATGAAACGACACGTGGTTGCTCATGCTGATCAACGCTTTGATTTATGTGTTTTCTGGAAAGAAACGGAGACACGCACATCATCCAGCAGCCGGCCACGATCCAAAGCAGATCGGTGCCTTTGACATGCCCAGTCGTTTTACATTTTGAGACATTAGGGTGATGGCATCCTGGTTGTTTTTTTTTTTTTGGTTATTTTTTTTTTTTTTACATTTTGGCTTGTTGTGGTTTAGTGGGAAATCCCGACAGAACTGTTAATATTTAATTTTTTGCTCCCCTTCCAACGTCAACCAAGGTATGGAGTAACGCAATGCTACTCAACTGTTACTCGGACATGGTCAGACCTAGCCGGGCCATCAAAGTGGATCAAAGTTGGGCCGGTTCAAATCTCCCCCGAATATCATCGGAACTGCTCATAGAGACCACAACAAAGTCTGCTACATTTGCGACATTTCCCTTGATTCAGCTTGAACCGGAGAATTTCACGTCACTGGTTCTGGGCTTCCCACCACGAGAAGGGGAGGGCTTTCACTTTTTGTTTGTTGGTTTCCTTTTGCAACCAAACGAACAGGGGTTCCCCTTCAACAAAGACGTATACCCGTTTCAGGGATTCCATTCGTAGCTTTCCCAGCTGGGTGGAGAGGTTCCCTGTCAGCTGTCAGGACCTGCTATATTGCGGCGGCGTTTGCGAAGATCGGTTCCAAAGTGGGGAGTGCGGCACCGCAAACTTTTGCGTGGCGAAGAACCTCGGCAGAAGCGGAATGGGCAGCGTAGTGAGGCCCAAAGTGACATCCTGCCGTCCGTTGAAGGGGACCACTCCCCTATTAAAGAATGTCAACTTTGGATGAATCTGGGGAGGGGAACCCACCCCTTTCTTGCAAGGGAATTATCTATGTTAGGGGATTCCTTGGACTAGTAGGGCCCTCCGAACGAATCCGACGTTCACATTAAATTATCAAATCAAGCAAACATGGCGCATGCTACGAAATTTATGCCAGGGTAGTTTGATTGCCCACGCCAGCCTTCGTGGTAGAGGCTCAAGCTTTCAGCTGCGAGGCCGTTGAACAGCAGCGAAGCCAGTCAATCATTGGGTTTGAGCTGTTGAAGTGGCCATGGGTCAATGTGAAACCAGGAATTGGACCGCATAGTCCATGTTGCCATTTACCAGGGCAAGCCATTTTGGGTACGCATTTTTGACCAGCCAAATGCGCTGACACAAAGTTGAGTAGGGCTGAAGGCAAAGTTTTTGTAAAGCTACACACCATCAGGCATGCACGGATGAGCATGCACGGATGAGGTGCGTCCATGAGATGATTGCCCTCTGTTCGCAGATGCGACTTCATTTCAGCCTCATTCAGTCCAACCAGGATGAGGGATTTCAAATTGTAAAGATCCCCAGGTGGTTGGTTTGCTTTTCTTTACCATCCAAAGAGGGTCTCCCTTTGAGACATGCCAAGGACGACCGGAGATTATTGCGATGGCCAGATCCTGAAGCGCTGCGAGAGCGGGGACGTGAAGACCATGTACTACTGCGAGGGAGGCCGGCGTAAGCGTCTTCGGACGTCTCACCGGGGTACGTGAGGTGGTGGAGGCGTTGCTTTGGGGCCCTAGCCCTTCCTAGCCCTTCCTAGCCCTTCCTAGCCCTTCCTAGCCCCTTCCTAGCCCAGCCCTTCTAGCCCTACTTTTGTCCGTACTTTTTTGCATGCCTCGGCAACACGCCAGACGTCCAGACGGTTTCTCTCAGGGCTGGGCAAAATTGGGTCAAACACGCCCCTCCCCTTGAAAGGGAAACCCAGGACATTGTTTAAAGGGGCGGTTTAAACATGTGGCTGTGGGTCAACACCAATGGTACCATCTTAAGAGAACTGAATTCACCACCCATTTTAGAACCCATTTTAGTGGGGATTGAATCGGATGTTCACTGGGGGTACGATTTTTGGATTTTGACCCATGGCCATGGTTTAACCCAGGGAGAAAAGGGATTTTGACCCATGGTTCCCAGTTTTTCAAACCAACGAGGTCCACCCCTCTCCCTGGCGCGAAAATCGACTTGAAAATCGACGACTGGCGCCAGGCTGCATGACGTGGTACACCGGGGCCGCCGGCTGCGGTACGCCGGACGGCTCCGGGCTCAGCTCCGGCGCGAGATCCTCGTCGACGGCGCTGGCGGCGCTGCCTTTGCTGGGCCTCGCCATGTGAGAGACGCCCGGCTTGAAGGCCGGAAGGCCCGGGGGTCGACATCCTTTTGCATTTGCTGAATGATTCTTTTTCAGTTTCCCCCAGTGGGTTTTAAAGGCAATCTATCACTACTGGATTTTGTTTGTCCTTTGGTCTTCACCAAATGGAAGTCCTCAAAGAAAGAAGAGGACAGCGACCACTAGGGTGATTCAAGATAAACCCATCGGCACCCCAAATGAACCTTTTGAGAAGCCATTGAACTGCTGTTCACTTTCAAACACCCAGTGGCCTTAGAGAACAACATATTTTTGTGAGGAAAGGTAGAATCATCTTCCAAAACAGGATGGGGTCGCAAAACGCTGTAAAGGCAAGGTTTGCGTTCTTCGTACTTTGTGATGTGTATGGTGACACAGACCCACACAGCAACTTGTGCAGATTCTTGGCATAGCATTGCGTACGTTTGCGTAGTTGTTCTTTCCTTGTAGCCATGGCATTGTCATGTGTTGAGTTTTCAAGCGCTAATGATGTTCTTGAAGTGTTGGAGGGCTCGACAAAGCACACCAGTGCTGCGTGGGCTGTGTTGGTGCTTGATGTTTGCGGCAAATCCATTGACGTCCAGCTACACATCGCCCTGGTGTCACTTCCCGAGGCAGACTGCCACGCCACACGTCCGCGTTCTTTGCTGGCGTGAGACGGTCAATGAACTACAGCCGGCTGATGTTTTTGGGCCGCATTTTCCCGTGCCAGCAAAAAGTGACTCTGTGATTGGCTCCAGTCAGGCGTTGAAATCGCATGGGTAAATGTGCAGCCCGCGACGGCTGGCTGAACTGGTGGGCCCCGCCAAGCGATGCCCGGCTGGCTCGAAATTTGAAGCGACCCGAAGAACAAACAAAGGAGTGGATCTCCAAGTTGGTTGGCCCCCCAAAGTTCTGTTTGCTTTCCCTCAGCCCTAAAAAGGGTGCCCTCAACAGATGAGTCTGCGAGGGCCGCAGTTTCAAACTTCGAGCCCATCTCTACTCTGGTGTTGCGCGCTGGGAGAAAGGGCGGAGGTGTTCAGTTTCGAGGTTACGAGAGGGTTTGCCTTCAGGGATCCCCGTAACACTTGGGCCGCCCCTTCCAGATGGTTTCATGTGAGCACCGAGCTTTGCCGCCTCTGAACATCGTTCTTGCGGCTGGTGCGAACTACGCCAGGGTCTTGTGGCATGGGTGTTGGCGATTTGCGTCGTTGGACATCCACCGGCAAAGTGCCTAAGCGGGTAGGAAGGTTCTCACAGCGGGCTCCACCGAATTCCCCAGTCTTTACAAGCCACTAGGCTGTTTGTTCCTACGTTTTGAATGCAAAACATGGCTGCCCTTTGCTGTCCTTTCTTGCAGCCTTTTGGGCCTGAAAAGGAGATAATGAGAGGAGTGTGTTCATCTCCTGGGTTTCATGGCTTCTCCGACTTCGTTACGCCTCTCGCTTGGCTTTCATGTCGCCGTCTCTTGCAGGGCTTCCAAAGGAGAACCACCCGGCTTTAGCGCTCTAGCCTATTTGGAGGTTGAGCTATGTGCCGCCACGCCACGCCTTAGATTCCCGCAAGGGAGCAGCTTTCCCGACATCAATTTGTTCGGCTGGTTCGCTTGCAACATTTAGGGCATGTCTCAAAAGTGGGCCGCCCTCTACCATATTACTGGCTTTCCATCCGGTTTGCCTTCGAAATCCGCCGAAAGCAGGCTTGCCTGCAGCTTCCTTCAGATCGGTCCTGAAACTGAAACTACTCAATTTCAGGAGGGTGCCTTAAACTGAAAGCCACCCCACTCAGGAAATTGCCTTGAAGCAAGCCTTTGAAGCCACCCATTTCGAACCCAAGCGAAGGCTCCACCCAAGGGCTCCACCGCCCAAACCGCCCACGTCGCGCGCGCGCGCGACCACCGATCGTCACCGACGTCAGGCGCCCGGGGCGCGCGGCTGCGGAGCGCCTCCTTCGCGGCGCGGCACCGCCGGATGGCCAACGGACCCGCGGGGGGTCGCGGCAGGGGGGGGTTCTCTTCGGGGGGAGGGGAGTCCAAAAATGGAATGCCGCAGGGTCATGGAAGTTTGACCTGACGCATCTTGTTGGACCATTTTTTGATCAATTTCCCTCAATCAAACCCCTGGGGTTCACCCGGGAGATGAAACCCGAAGGGGGAGAGATGGATGGAGGAAGTTCTGCCGCAAAAGAGGGAGGGAGAGAGGTGTTTTTTTTTTGTTTGATGTCTTTTTTTTCCTCTCTCTTGTTTTGTGGGTTGTGGTTGTTTTTGCGTTCGGAGAATATTGGCCACGGGCGCAGTGTAAGAACTGCTGGTCTGTTTGGGAGTTGTCCAGTGAGCTTGACAAAGGAGGGCTTGTTATGAAATGCAGATCATGTGTTCATAGGGGGTCCAGCCGACGTGGCAGAATGGAATTGAGTGGGTCCCCCATGTCCTCCCCAAAAGATGACACGAGACTAGGACTTGATGACTTGATTGTCAGTTGCTCGCGCCGCCCAACGAATCAACCGAGCGTTTAGTAATCCTGGGTCCACCTCACAGCAAACCTTGGAGATTGGAGCGAGAGGGAATGGGATTTCTTCGTTTTTCGTTTTTGTTTTGCCTCACTGTCACTACAGGTTGCATAGGCATGACTCCATAGGACCTGCCCACTTGCAATTGTATCTTGGCAAAGGTGCTCGCATGCTATGTTTCTATGCTGGTTTGGAGGTTGCCGGATGGCCTAGCGCTTTGATTGGCAGGATGGATACAAGACACTGCGCCAGCTGCGGCCGTGCTCGCCCGCAACAAGCGACCAGTGCGGGCCCAAGCACTCGGCACCCAGCCACGCGAGGGCCATGGTGGCTGCCGGGAAAACAGAGGTCCAACGAATTTACCCATTTCAGTTGGACAGTTGTGAACAACTCGTGTTGGTATGGCTTCGCCATTTTGAGTCCACATTCAGGGAGTGTTTGGTTTTCTTTTGGGAATGTTTCAAGAGACGGACTGTGAATGAGGCTTGGCTCGCTTAGGCCCCCTCCCCGCTGCGCCAGACTTGGTAGCAAGCATGAACCAATCCCTTTGACTTCACCGAGCTGTCCGTTTCACGGGGAAGCTTCGGAAGCAGCCCGGGGCACTTGCATCTCGTGACTGACGTCAGCTGCTTGGATTGATCTTCGAAGCGAAGTCCGTAAGACTGGCACAAAAGATTTGCATTGCAACCGAGGAATTGATATTTGGGTTCAACACCCCGCCCAGTTCCCGCAGGGAACTTGCTGTTTTGTCGCCCAAAGAGCTGCAGTTGAAAACACCTGTGACGCGTTTCCGCACGCTGCGTTTAACATAGGCCCTGCATGTGTTTCTGGCCTGAGCAAGCAACCGGCTCAGAAGAACTGCGGGTCTGTCAAAAGCAACATGAAGGCATGAAGGACAGCTACGAATATAATATATATATATATATATATCTATATGGTATGACCCCCTCCAATACCAAGGTTTTCCGGCTTAAACATGTACGTGTTGCAGATTTTTTGCATAGAAAGTCGTTTTTTGAGGAACACCTGTAGTTGATGCTACAGATGAGAACATGTGTTTGATATCTGTGGTAATACATGTACATCTTGCGAATATCTTGCGAGGACACCATATTATGAGATGAGTATAGATGAGTATAGACTGATTAGCAATAATTCAGTGTTGAAAGTTATACATTTCCAAGTTTAGTTTATAAACTCTTGACTGTTGAAGGGACAGTGGCAACTTTTCTCTTGGAGGGGGGGGGGAGAGGGGGGGGGGAAGGGGGGGGCGGCGTGGCACCTCTTTGCGGACTCTTGGGGGGGGAGGGGGGGTGGCAAGTCTGGGGAAGGGAGGGGGGCCAGAAGAGTTGCCACTGAGAAGATTTAAAAACTGGCCCCGTAAAGTTTATAAACCCAGTGTTGGGTTTATAAACCCTGTGTTGGCTTGCTGCGTGGCAAATGATAATTTTTGTTTGGGATATTCAAGCCTTCGATCCAGGTGAACGCGATTTTATTTGGAGCACCTGAAATCTAGAATCCGGAGATCTGAACCTCCGAACATCAAATGTGATTTCCTTTGCAAATAAGATATTACTTCAAATTGAATTGACATTTTGAATAGAATGGGGCAAGGACATAGTTCACGTGAAAATCTATATTCCGTTAGAATCTAAATAGGAATTCCTTTCCAAATCGGAGTTAAAGGCAATAATTCAATTGGCCTCTGAACATCATTTCAAATAAGAACTCATTCCCAAATGCATTTAGATTAAATGCGGCTTAAACAATAGTGGTATTTGTTTTCATGACGAAACCAGTCCAAACAGAACTTAGGTTTAAAATGGCTTTAATTGAATGTCAATGGAAATGTTAAATAGAATCTATTAATGACAAGGTTTTGCACTGCTATTCATTATTCTTTTGTTTGCGCTATGGACCTTGTCGGTCCGGATTTTCTGTTTGTTTTGTTCTTTTTGGGCCTGAGAAGGGGCGTAGGCCCAGGTTCAAACCCCAGTAAAATGTGACGAAGCGGGTGGCCCACTTTGGCATTTCAGAAATGTTGGTTTGGTTTACACAACCATGAAGGCAGGATTTCACCAAACGTGCTCAAATGAGGTTGGGTCAACATACTTGGTATAGCAACCATTTGAGAATCAATTGGACATGGATTTGGGGGTGTTGCTTGGTGTGCAATGTATGGCCAAATGATTGGTACGGTCATGGCATTTTATGGGGCTCAAGCTGCGAAAAACAGATTGTGTTGCTTTACTACGTGTGCTCGAAACCAGTGTAAACATCAAAGTGTTCAATCAAAACCATGCTTGAAGCCGAACACAGAAGCCGTCTTGGACTTATTGCCTTTTTCAATCCTCAAAAGACGAAACACCTGCTACCGTAAAGAAGGTGACAAATCATCAACAACACCTTATGCTGCAGCGCTTTCAGTCATGTGGAAAAAGAGAAGCGCAGAGTAGATATGACTCTTTCCAACTAGCGGCCATCCACCCCCACCTACCTTTCTACACACCAACTACGCAAAACCTCTGATTTTAGAGGCAGAAGTGAGAATCGCACGGAAACAGCTTTGTGTCCCAACAGGAATGGTTGTGCTGTCCTGCAACGCTGGTGCAAGAGTTCGGAATACGAATCGCAGCAACGCCTAGGCTGGGTTGGAGAACTTGTGACTTGGGCCAAACGTGGCCACCCCTTGTATATGTTGCTGTGGTACTATTCACAAAAAACAACAGCAATGAGTTCATAAACTGTCCAATTGGTGGCTGGAAGTCACCTCTGCGTCTGCCCTGCAAAGCATCCATCATTTGCCCCACAAGTCAAATAAAACAACAACAACAAGCCTTGGTATTGGGAGGGGGTCTGAGCATACATATATATATATATATGGATACACACACACACACTCATGGGACGGTCAAAAGAGGACGGATGAACTTTGCTGGGTGTTGAGTAGTTATTTCGGAGAATCCTCATCAGCGAAGAATCACTTCACTGCCCAGCCAAGATGCCAATCCTTGAGCTGTTTCTTTGCTCGACATTCGGCTCTGAGCTTGACCAGTTCGGCGCTAGCTCGAAGTGTGCTCAGCCAAGATTCATTCTGTCTTGAGTCATGAGGTGTTTGATAGGACGGATTGTGCAAAAGATTCCAAAGAGTTTCCTGAGTTTCTACTGCGGATGCAAAGATAATAGGGTTGGACATACGCCAGCTGCAAGTCTAGAGCTAAGGTTCTAAACAGCATGTGTCAGGTTGCCTCGCTGGCACTTTTCTGAAGTCCCTACAAGCCTTGCCGTAGTCTGTTGTTTCCGTGCAAGTCCGACCCAATTCTGAATTGGCGTCCTTGTGTGTAGCGCCATTGGTCGGCTTCGCTGAGGGTAACGCAGAAAGCCGTCCTTGGTTTCTCTCGCAGGTTCCGTTTTAGCTCCTTGTCCTGTATCACCTTTGGGGTTTACTGGGGTTTGCACAAATATGGCCCTCTTCTCAACAAAAGACTTGGCGACCGCCAAAACGACAATCCAAAAGGGTGAGCCATTTTTGGAAAAGGCGGCTTGAGCACCAATTCGCGTCCTCGCCGAGCTTTGGCTGGTGCTGAAGAAGGACCAGGAGACCAAGCGCCAGATCCGGAACGCTGCCTTCCGGCCTCTCGGCTTGTCTTTTTTGGGCCTGGTTTCAACCCAAGGGAACCTTGAGGAGAGGGAAACCGCGACGGTCAGGGTCTTTCGGCAGTATGGGGGTCTGCCCGCTTTCTTCTTGAGGAGCTTGCCTATTCGGGGGCTGCATGACGTAGGTTCCTTATTTACAGATTCTTGATTTTTGGGCTTGTGAATTGGAGTGTTTAA
The DNA here is from genome assembly GCA_963377175.1 of Effrenium voratum. Taxonomy (NCBI): domain Eukaryota; class Dinophyceae; order Suessiales; family Symbiodiniaceae; genus Effrenium; species Effrenium voratum. Next base: position 356,023 of record CAUJNA010003667.1, on the reverse strand, counting down.
TATGTTTAGATGGGGGTGCTTGTTCCAAAAGGGAAGCTTGATGATAACAGGGAAACGGATGGGGGGTCTCCTCCAAACTGGGATGTGTTGAATGGCACCATATTGCAGTGTCAGGTTCACTGTACATGTGGGGCCATGCTTTAAAGCATGCCAGGGAAATTGGAAACCAACCAAAAGGAGTGATTGCAGGGGATCTGGACACCAACTGCTTTCATGTCTCCAGTTTTTTGTTTCCAACACACAGCCACACTTTTTTGGATGGCTTCTTGAGAAGATGGCGCTGGCTCCGGTTCGGCCGTATTGACTCAGTATCCACCGTGAGCGGCGTGAAGGCAATCCGGTGCGTCACGAAGTTTGGTTTTCGTCTCATGATGAGCTTGGGAGGGGGACACACCCTGCGCCGTCATTTGGCTGTGGCTCAAAAAACCGGTACCAAAATGGAACCCTGGTAAGTGGAAACATGGGCCAAAACCTGCGTACGTAACCCTCCTGTTAAATAAGCTCAGGTGATATCCCCAACAGCATGTAGTGCTCTTTTTAGTGCTCGCACCACCCCGCAGCCCTCGCAGAACCTCGTGGAACCCTGGACCCCCTCGTGGAACCTTACGGCAGGGCCGCCCCGGACCACCCCGGAGCCTACTGGGCTGAGACCCCAAAGCTTTCAACTATTGGGGAAAAATTGAGCCACACCCATCTGAGCTTCCGACCCCTCTTCATTTTCCCAGCGAGCCCTTCGCGCGTGACTCGCAGCCCAGGCACATGCCCTGCATGCCCGGGTGCCGAGTGAGCCGGGTCAAGATTTGACAGGCAGCCAATGGCCCAACCCGAATGACATATGTCCACGGGGCATAACCTATGGCTCATGTGCCACCTATTTTGATGTTATCAGGGGTACAGCCACAGCCAAATGTCAGCTGAAGTGGGGGGCAATTTAAACACCTTGCAGCAGAAAGGGTGATTCTCCAAAGACATGCCCCCACCAGTTCCCGTGCCTTGTGCATTACCCAGAAGACCTTTGCAATGAGGGCTCTTAAGAAAATGTGACCGATCCATGCAACACTGGGCCGTGAGGACTGAAAACGACCACAAAGGTTACTGCAGCGGCATCCCATGCGAGGTGGAGCGCTCGCAAGCTCCACTATTCACAAGAGTAGTTCCATAGATTTGGAGTGCCAGTCTTGGGCGAAGGCCGCACAAACATCAACAAAAATGCTCCAAGTGGACACCATGGGCTTGAGTTGTTCCGCCGACATCCGGATGTCTTTTTTTCTTCCTTTTTTCTGGGTGGCTTGGCGACGGCTGAGCAGGGATTGGATTGGACGAAAAGGTCTTCCACATATGAATCGAGCAAAATCGGATCCAATCACCAGGGGCGCGACTTGAGCCCATCTATGCCCATACCTCCAAGGTCTCCAAAGCGTTGGGTACGGAAAATCCCAGATCCCAGGCCCTTCGATGTGTGGCTTCTCATGAAGCATGAGGAGGACAGCGCCCCCAAGGCAGGGAATTCTTCTTGCTGGTTTGATAGGGGAATCAGAAATGGAATGACCCCCCCAATAAACCATGCAACTGGTGGTTTCCTGTAAGAGAGTCCCTAGGCTCATTCCCAACACCCGGACCCGGTCCCTGAAGAATTTGCTGGGCATTACTCAGAGTTTGGAACGCAGGTTTTTGGTTTCCCTTTTGGTTTCCTTTTTGGTCTTCCTTTTGAGCCATCCCAAGCATAGATCCCTAGGAGTCACATCCGGCGCCTGAAACTCTTGGTGGACCAAATATATGTCCATGCGATCCGAGAAACGAGTTAGATCTGTTGGTTTGAGGACATGACTGGGCCACCCCGCCCGCCAACAAAACAAACATCGAAGGATCCCACAAGACTCGAGCCCACCCAATTTCCAATGGCAGGCTCGGAGAAACATGTAATACCGTCCAGGGATCACATTGTCTAACCACTACCACGGAGTCACACGCTTTGGGATGGGCCTACAAGGCTCCACTCAATTTGAAAGCTTTTGACGCGGGGCTTTTGAAGCGATGGCCATGAGCCTCCGGCGAGCGCGTAGCGCCCGAAGAAACATCTCCGATCTCGGTGCGCCCAGCTTTTTTTTTTCTCGAGGAATGGAGTTAGGGTTGTTAGATGGGTTTGGGTTTCTGGGTTATCATGGGTGCCTTCAATTTTGGCCTCAGGCTCTTTGGACCCTTACTATTACTATTAAAAAACAAGAATACAAAATAAAATATATTAAACAAAACACGTTTTTTTCATAGAAACACTAAAAATGAAAATAACTATTTTTTGGCCAAAGCACCAAACCAGATGAGTTGAAGCAGCCCGCACATATTTGGGCGCATGCCACGTGAGCCTGGAAGGAGAGCCGGTGGACTCAAGATGCTCAATCGCCTGGGTATATATATATGGTACCCCCTATATAGATATATATATATATATATTCACATGTATGTATGCATGTATGTAATGTATGTATGTATGTATGCATGTATGTAATGTATGTATGTATGTATGTATGTATGTAATGTATGTATGTATGTATGTATGTATGTATGTATGTAATGTATGTATGTATGTATGTATGTATGTATGTATGTATGTATGTATGTATGTATGTATGTATGTATGTATGTATGTATGTATGTATGTATGTATGTATGTATGTATGTATGTATGTAATGTATGTATGTATGTATGTATGTATGTATGTATGTATGTATGTATGTATGTATGTATGTATGTATGTATGTATGTATGTATGTATGTATGTATGTATGTATGTATGTATGTATGTATGTATGTATGTATGTATGTATGTATGTATGTATGTATGTATGTATGTATGTATGTATGTATGTATGTATGTATGTATGTATGTGTATGTATGTATGTATGTATGTATGTATGTATGTATGTATGTATGTATGTATGTATGTATGTATGTATGTATGTATGTATGTATGTATGTATGTATGTATGTATGTATGTATGTATGTATGTATGTAATGTATGTATGTATGTATGTATGTATGTATGTATGTATGTATGTATGTATGTATGTGTATGTATGTATGTATGTATGTATGTATGTATGTATGTATGTATGTATGTATGTATGTATGTATGTATGTATGTATGTATGTATGTATGTATGTATGTATGTATGTATGTATGTAATGTATGTATGTATGTATGTATGTAATGTAATGTAATGTATGTAATGTATGTATGTATGTATGTATGTATGTATGTATGTATGTATGTATGTATGTAATGTAATGTAATGTAATGTATGGTATGTATGTATGTATGTATGTATGTATGTATGTATGTATGTATGTATGTATGTATGTATGTATGTATGTATGTATGTATGTATGTATGTATGTATGTATGTATGTATGTATGTATGTATGTATGTATGTATGTATGTATGTATGTATGTATGTATGTATGTATGTATGTATGTATGTATGTATGTATGTATGTATGTATGTATGTATGTATGTATGTATGTATGTATGTATGTATGTATGTATGTATGTATGTATGTATGTATGTATGTATGTATGTATGTATGTATGTATGTATGTATGTATATGTATGTATGTATGTATGTATGTATGTATGTATGTATGTATGTATGTATGTATGTATGTATGTATGTATGTATGTATGTATGTATGTATGTATGTATGTATGTATGTATGTATGTATGTATGTATGTATG
>CAUJNA010003667.1:0-347183 GCA_963377175.1 Effrenium voratum | reverse complement strand
AACAACTTTCCAATTCATTCCGGGTAGTGTCTGCGGGGAGAGTGGAAACTCTCGTGGCTGAAGGCTTAGTATACATTGCGCAACAACGCACATCTTGGATGCTTTGCAAAGCTCTACCTGGATGTGGGCCAAGTCAATAAGGAACGCAGAGTAGAACAGAGACCTTTGCAAAAGATGATGGCTAAGCACGTTGCCCATGCGTTCATGACTTCGGTCGAAACTCCACCCAATCTACTCATGGCACTAGACAATCTGTTAGCTATGCGCGTGTTTTTGAAGCAGCTTGACTGCTAGCTTGCAGGCTGCGTATTGATTCCCGCCCAACAGGTCAAGTTCCGTAGCCAGTGATTTTGGGCGGGTTGCTAAGGAGCTCAGATCGCCATCGTCGCCAACAGACTCTCAGCATATGTCAGAGGAGCCTGAATCGATTGAAACTTCGTTGACATTTGACTGGCACATGTCTCTGTGTGTGTTTAAGGTATGCTTTCTGGCTTCGTGCTTGTGTTTCTTGATTGCTTGATTGCTTGCTTGCTTGCTTGCTTGCTTGCTTGCTTGCTTGCTTGCTTGCTTGCTTGCTTGCTTGCTTGCTTGCTTGCTTGCTTGCTTGCTTGCTTGCTTGCTTGCTTGCTTGCTTGCTTGCTTGCTTGCTGCTCCCTTTGTTTCATTGTGATTTTGTTTGAGTTGGTTGTTTGTTTGCTTGTTTGTTTGCTTGATTGCTGGCTTGCTTGGTTTTTTTTTCGTGCCTGCCTGCCTGAAAATGTGTTTGTTTTTTTGCTTGCTTGCGTGCATGCTTGTGGTTTTTGTGTGTTTTTAGTTTGTTTGCTTGCTTGCTTGCGTGCTTGTTTGTTTGTTTGTTTGCTTGTTTGTGTGATTGCATGTTGTGTGTGTGTGTGTGTTTTTTAGCTGATTTGTGTTTGTCTCATGTTTTTGTGCCTTTGCTCCTAGGTGTGTGTGTGTGTGTGTGTTTGTGTTTGTGTTTGTGTTTGTGCGTGGCACGTCCCTGTACGTGCATTGCACCTTGCACCTTCAACACTATGTCAACCAGATGGTCGGTATCACCAGCGCAGCAGATGATGAACTTATTCATTGAGCAGAACATCCTGCATGCAGGTTTTCTCCTTTGAAGTGTATGCACATGACAAATGGGTGTGTGTGTGTGTGTTCTTTCGGGGACCCCCGCAAAACCCTTTAAAGCCGCCCGAAAAAGGGGTATCCTCAAAAAACCCACGCACACACGAATATTGTTGTCAATCTGCGGAAGAAACTAGTTGCCATTGTGGCTCCTGCGGCGCAGATCAAGGTTGACAAATTTCACAAGCGGTTGAGGCTCGGGCTTTTGTTGTCAAAAGAACTACAACTGAGAAACCCTCCCACCCTTTTCACATGGAACCTGAGAGGGTTCCGGTCCCTGTAAAAGAAAACGGTCCAAACCAGGCCCCCACAAACGTCAGGTTCCATGTCAATTGGTGAGAGGGGAACATGTGACTCTCCATCAAACCAGTCCATTCAAATCATAGCTCAAGAAGTTCAACTGTTCTTGGCTCAGATGTGTATCCGGAACAGCAAACCTTTGACGCTAGCTACTTTTGGCGGATGTTAACTCTGCAGCCCAACTTGCCAAGATGGACATGTTTCCAGCTGTTTTCATTTTGCGAGCCACCGTTTCACGTGGGAAATCGTGGTTACAGCAAACACGTTGAGTGCATGTGGCAACCGATACCTGTGATGCGAAAACCAAAGCCCGAACGAAAGCAAAGGTCTAGAAAGAGAAAGAGAAAGACACTGTCACAACCTTTCTTTTGCGGTTTCTGAGCACCAGATAAACTTCCATTTGCTTAAGAATATGTGTTATTCCCCTGTTGCCTGTTGGTTTTAAAGGAATACTAGTGGGAATACATTTGTTTCCGGGGGAATTAAGCAAATGGAGGTAGAGAGGCGGTGGTTTTGCTACGCAAGCTGCAAGCTAAGAGCCAACTCAACTTACATTCGAGTGCCAGCCATGTGGCTCCAGAGCTGCAAGCTTGTGGCACCAGCCAATTGAGGGAAGGCTGGCTATGGAGTGAATGTGTGTGTGTGTGTGTCTCAAGTAGATGACTTCATGTTGGAGCCTTCTCTCCGAAACCTCCACAATCTGGTAGTTCCCCTCCCCTCCTAGTCAACTAGAAGTTGCACACGGAAGTTGTGCAATCGCAAGAATGACTGCCATGTGAGGGTAGTCTTTCTATCAGCTGAGGGCTCTTTCCTGCGGCGAGTTTCACGCGCTGGGCGCTTCCAGACTCGCGTGAACAGGACAACTGCAACTTCTGCGCTGGCATCGGCGACTTCTTGCCAGACGCTACTGCCTTCATGGAGGCTGGCGATTTGCTACGCGTGAACAATTTTGGGAGCGGGGAGCCGCAGAATTTCCCAACGAACACAGGACACCTCGGATTTTCCTCGGTGCACCAGGGAGAAAGCAGATTTTGAGCGTGGCTCATATGTCACCAGAAAAGCTGGCTCTTGCTTTGGATTGCTGATGCTCTTGGAAATTTTCTCCAAACACTCGCAGACTTCAGAGCGTTTGGGTTGGAAGGAGCCAGATCAGAAAAGGCCCCGGGACAAAGACTTCTCCCTTTCCTGGGATCACAGGATGCCTTCAAGGACCCAAGCAACTTCTGGGCGCATAGAGTTTTGGCCAGGCGCAAAGCGGCTTCACGCATTCGAGTGGTCCAAAAGGAACATTGACACCTGCGATCGAATGACTCTTCATATCGTAAGAGCGGATCATGTTTAGGGTTGACACGGAGGAGGGCGTCCGGAATGCTCACCCTGACGCTGCTCGCAGCGAGGCTTCCAAGTCAGTCATTGAATTCACACGAGGCGCGACATGAACCAGGCCAATCAGAATCAACAAGACATCTTGTTGGCATTTGCCCAAAGAAGCTCGTACAAGTCTGTAGGACGTTGGACATTCCTCGCTCTTTCTACGGGTGTTTCGGGTAGTCATGTTTGGAGACATGCTGCCAATGCCACACCTCGATCCCTGTTTGGGTGGCACCTTGGGTCAACACCTGTCAAGTTTCTCAGGGTAGAGACATCAAAAAGTGCTTCAACGTGTTGTCAGCCCTCAATGCAAACACAAGAGGTTTTGTTTGGCAGAATATCACCGGGTTGCTGTAAGGGCATCCCTCAAGCTTTCGCTGTTCGCAAGGACAGAACCACTGCACGACAGTGACTGGATGCTTGAATCCCTATTCAATTTGTGATTTTCTTTAAATAGAAAGCACAAGGCGACGATTGCAGTGCATTGCTTGATTTACCGTGAGCCGTGTTGTAGCTGTAAGAAAGTAGGTTGTTTTCCCCTGTTGGTTTTACAAAAGGTCTACCACTACTGAACACCTTTCGATTTTTTCCAGCAGACTTGCGCAAATGAGGTTTGTTGTATGCAATAGTCCTTGCCTTGCGACCTGCTTGTCTGGAGGACGGAAAGGCCTTCTCTTGCCAGTACGCCTTGGATCACATCAGGACAGGTGACTCGTTCTGCACGCTCTGGGATGTGGCCAGTTGAGTGTGTCTGGGGATGTGGGATGTGTTGGGTCAGGACTATTTCGGATGGCGTGGGGTCGCTTGGGGGGTTTCGGTGTGTTGGGTGTGCGACGCTTGGATCTTGCGATTCCGTCCGGGAAAGCATAGAAGGGATAGCGTAAAGTGACTTTACCTGTAACCCTCTGAGAGGGATACATATATTTGTTGTACGTATGTAGACACTGGCACGCGCAGATAGCTGCAACGAGCCAGCACATCCACCGCGGGGAATGATTGGTGGTTCCTACTTGGAATCCTATCCTCCGGTGTACCTACTTGCAAAAGTCATGAGGGACCCCAATGCGTGGAACCGAATGCCTATCTCCAAATGAACTAAAAGGAGAGAAAGGCAGCAACACACAAAAAGTCCCACCTTCTCTGAACGGCAAAGAGAAACCCAAGAAAACCCATGCCTGATCTTTGCATCCGATCGCGCCCAATTTCCCCTAAACCTACACAAGTCCCTGGGTCTTCCTTCATTTGTACGTGGCCACCCACTTCCATTTGCTGAACTGGATTGGCTGTGGGTCAAAAATAGGTACCCAAAATGGAACCCTGGTGGAAACGTGGACCAAACCAAAACCCGCGGGCCCCTAGAGGTTTAGTTTTGACCCATACCCATTTGTTTGTTTTTGCGTTTTTTTTTTACTGTTCCCTTGGTTCCAAAGAGGATCGACTTCACTGGACATATGTTCCCCATGTGTTTCTGGGGCGAAAACGCCAACTTCGCTCCGAGGCTCTGCGCCTGTGTCCTGCGCGGAGGCGGCGGAGGAGCTGGTGGACTGCTGCAGCCCTCGCGGCTGATCTAAAGCGGTTGGTAGGGGATGCCTCAAAAAAAGATCCAAAAAGCGTGGTGTTCATCTTGGTTTCCCTTTAAAACCACCCAAACAAACAGGTGTCCCGCGAAAAATGGTACCCTATCACAGGAACCTGTTGGTTTCTCCTTACGATCGAAAAACAGGTACCCTCCAAAAAAGAATATGGGAGTGTCTCTCTTAAGATTCGGACACATGGACTCGGTTTTCCTCTAGGGGTCCCTTTACAACGACAAAACTATACCCTCAAAAAATAATTTCGTATGTGTGTGTGTGTTTCTTAGGATTCGGACACATGGGTGCGGTTTTCCTTTTGGATTCGCTTGAAACAACAAAAAAGGCACCCTCGATAGACAAATAGCCGAAGAGGTTCACGGCCACGGATTTTTTAAAACCTCAGTTTTGTTTTGTTTTTTGTTTTTCTGAATGGGTGTCAACCCATTTGGGATCCACGGTAAGCCACAACTCTCGGGCCCCATGGATTTTGGTTGTCCATGGAAAAGCCACCCTTCAAGAAAAGGAATCGAAGGAGCCTACCTAGTTCACCACACAGTCTCACCCGGGAAGGTCAACTTAATTTGGGAGGTTGTGTTTATGTGTTTTTGCAGATTCATAAATAATAGACCTTCATGTGTGAGACAAGTCAAATTGGTCAGGCGACATTTATGTTAAATTGGTGAACAGTGAATAGCGATGTGGTATTGGATTCCATGCGACATGGGCCGTGGGAATGAGGAAAGAAATGTCTTTGTAACCCGTTTTAGTCAGAGGCAACTTGGATACTTGTGGGAGATCTGCCAAGTTTTACGAATACAGGGCACGACAACGTTGGCAAAAACTGTGCATCGTTCCCGAAAACAGGCGAAATGTCCAATAGTCCGCGAGTAAAAGGCCGTTTGTAGCCCCTCTCCCTTTTGGGAAGTGTGCTTTGGGATGTGAAGTCCATGTCAGCTTTGTTCGCGGGTGGATTGCCAATGCTTGGTTGTTGTTGTTGTTGTTGGTTGTGTATTGCTTGTTTTTGGTCGTGTGTTGCGTGGTGTGTGTGTGTGTGTTTTGTGTGTGTTTGGCGTTGTTTGTTGTGTGGTGGTTGTTGGTCGTTGTCCTTCTTCTTCTTCGTCTCGGTATTGCTTTATACTTGTTGTTTGTTCTTGCTGCTCCGTTGCAGTCTCACAGCTTGCGACACATCTTCTCGCACAGGTACCTCCGACTCGAAGACCTCAGAGACTGCCAACTCAGACTGCGACCTTTGCGAGGGATTTGGGCAGATGAACGGCTGCTGGGAAGCAGAGAGACTCTGTCAACATGTACCCATCCTTGTTTGAGTGAAACACTTCCTGAGTTCTTGAACTTTAAGCTTTTTGGGAAGACCATGTTAGTCAAACAACTGCAGAAATTTGACTTCTTTGGCCAAACCACTTAGGAAGTGAGAAATCATGTTCAAACAAGGCTGGGCACAGGGATGCCACCTGGCAGTACCGGTGGTGCGTTATGATAAACGTTCAGGACTCGAAAGAGGAAGAGCAGTGACATGTTTTGACCTTGGCCATTTGAACGCAAAATGATTGGTTGACTTTATACAGTCTGCGCTGTATGTCGACACGCACGTTGCTCCGAAATGCCTATTGGTCAGCTGTTCAAAGGGTTTTATCAAACCAGAGCAGTGTGGAACTCACGAAGGGCATGCGGCTCTGCGATCGAACATGTCAGACTTGGCAAGCGTCGCAGGTCTCAGGCTATAAAGTGCCAATGTGCACTTTTTCTGAAGCGCATCCGCTTCCAGATGAAACCCGCGCACAGGGATTGTCTTTTCTTGAGTCGTTCTCAAACGGCGAGCCCTATTTGAATGCGTGTGCTTCTTTTTACCTGAATAGCAGCTTGCTGGAACACTTTGGCAGGGACATATTGGAACCTGCCCAAGCTGGCAACCAACACATGTTGACTTGGCCGCGACTTTGCGAGTGCCAAGCAGCTTGTTGATGTATGATGACCTGCGAGGCATCTAAATATGTGTATGTGTCGCCAAGCTGTTTGCTACCTGTGAGCACACTCAGGGAAGCAAAAAACGTATCTGTTTCGGCCCTTTTCGAAGGGCGGGTCCCGATCAGTCCAGCGCCAGCGCCAAACAAGACCTTAGGCCTTCTCTGGGTTTGCAATGGGCAAGTGAGCGTGTGCAAGAGGACGGGAAGCCGAGTGAGGCTGGAAGCTGGCCTTGAACGAAACCGAACTTTTGAGATTACACCTCGGAAACAGTCTCATGTCCTTGCGTGGATCGTACATGATAGCGTTGACACATCCTTTCCTTGCTTGACGCAGTGGCGTTGATGTCTGCCCACTTCCAAGGGCGACTTTCCCACAGTCGTATTTGGGTGTGAGCGCGTTGGTTTTTGTGGGAGAGTCGCCGGCGCGCTCTCCCCAGGCCAGTGCCAAGCAAATCGACCCGCCGACGGATCCAGGGGCCACGCGCGTGGCCACAACGCGTTGGACGCAACAGCAGCTCTTGTTAGGGCTTACCGTTTTCGATCTCGCGCTTGGGGAAAATATAAGGGCCAGTAAGAGCCTAGACTCGCCCTTCCAGGCCGCTGGGTTCTCCAAAACATAAACCCTGGCTCCGCGCACGGCGTATAATTGCGGTCGCCCGCGGCTTGCTTCTGAGGTTTTGTTCGCTGCGAGGAAACAAAATGCTTGGACAAGGTCATAGAAGGGGGGCCTTCTCGTGGCGTTTGAGTTCTTACCACGCGCGCTCCTTGGCGCCGCGTCTCGGTTCTGATGCGGAGGTGTCTCAATGTCGCAAGGGATGATCCGCTGGCTTTCGGTGGCAATCGCTCGTGGCCGACCGTCCGCTTGATTGAACTGCGGGGGAACAAGCCTAACAGTACAATAGAACTCTCTCCGGAGACTTTCTGCGCCGTGCTGGGAGCTTGGCCCAGTGACCAAGCTTGATGATGCCTTTTTACCTCTTCGAGCCCCGAATATTTCCTCGCGCTGATGTACGTGACAGGGGAATCCCCTTAACAATGAACATGAAATTCAGGGCGGGTTCCCTGTTGAAAGGAAACCCCCCGGTCAGAACCCTATCTTCATAAACGGATGGCAGAAACCCCAAACCACTGGAACCGATGTATACCTAACCAAACTCAAAAGGACACCTGATTATGAGTCGAAAGTAAGCCACCAGGGGACCGCAGGTTTTAGTCTATGTTTCCATTTGCCAGGGATCTATTTTGGGTACCTATTTTTGACCCATACCCACCTGGTTATGAGGCTACCCGTGGGTTCCTCTTGGCCGCCACGAGGCTCCGCGGTGGCCATGACCATCGACGGCTCCGCTATGAGCTGCACCGAAGCCCAGGCCAACCTCCGGAGCGGACTCGCGCGGCCTGGTTGGAGGGAGGTTGGGGGAGGGGGGAGGTGGGGAGAAGGGGGGAGGGGGAAGGGAGGGGGAAGGGGGGGGGGAAGTGGGGGGTGAAGTGGGGGGTGAAGTGGGGGGTGAAGTGGGGGGGTAAGTGGGGGGAGGAGAGGTGAGCAGGGAGGTGTGGGAAGAGAATGAACAGTTGAAACCATATGGCACGTGTTTGTCGCCTGCGATGGTCAATGGATTTTTGGGAACGAGATATGTGAGGGAGACACCGAGCACTTGGTTCAGCAAGGCGCACGCTTGAAGACACCGGCTGATGCTTCGCGGCTGTGGCCAGGCTTTGTTTGGCAATGTGGGTCTGGGTAACGGCCTACGCGCGTTGACTTGCGCAAAGGCCCAGTTTCCCTGGGGTATGATGTCCGTGGCCACATGAAAGCTGTGATGTGTCGAAACTGAGTTTGGAGGGCTTCCTCGCTTTCACACTGGGCTGCGTATCATGCAAAGTAATAATCCTGGAACAGCTATCACCGAACATTGTATCATTGCATCACGAAAGCCCCTGGATGCTTCGTTTGTTTGCACCGTCTTACGTGGCGGTTTTGTACACATGTGTTTGTTTGATCCTGTCTATGTAAGTGTGTGTGTGTGTGCGTCTAAGTGTGTATCTGTGTGTGTGTGTGTGCGTGTATGAGTTGCCTCCTGCTTTGCCAAACATGGTATATACTCCCGCTGCCACACAGGCTGTGTAATGTGAGCTTGGCGAGCGCTGGAGACTGCCAATGCAATCTTTCGGGGAGCCAAATGTTCTGCTGTCGTACAGAGTGACAACAGGAGTCACAACTGCTACAGGCAAATGCAACGGTTGTCTTCTCAACGTGCCAGCTTCCCAATGAGTACTGCATATCCTGAACCTCAGGCCTATCTCCTGCGAATCAGCCAGGAGGTCTGAATTAGTCGGCAGATGCGACTTGGAATGCACAACACGTTGCCTCTTGATCTAGATCTGCTTGTGCACAAATTGAATTGTGGACGCTAGGCATGACTGTTGGTTACTCACTGTTGTGTGTGCGTGTGCGTGCGCGTGCGCGTGTGCGCGTGTGCGCGTGTGCGCGTGTCTGCGTGTCTGCGTGCGTGCGTGCGTGCGTGCGTGCGTGCGTGCGTGTGTGCGTGCGTGTGTGCGTGCGTGCGTGCGTGCGTGCGTGCGTGCGTGGGTGGGTGGGTGGGTGGGTGGGTGGGTGGGTGTGTGGGTGTGTGGGTGTGTGTGTGTCTGTGTGTCTGTGTGTCTGTGTGTCTGTGTGTCTGTGTGTCTGTGTGTCTGTGTGTCTGTGTGTCTGTGTGTCTGTGTGTCTGTGTGTCTGTGTGTCTGTGTGTCTGTGTGTCTGTGTGTCTGTGTGTCTGTGTGTGTCTGTGTGTCTGTGTGTGTGTGTCTGTGTGTCTGTGTGTCTGTGTGTCTGTGTGTCTGTGTGTCTGTGTGTCTGTGTGTCTGTGTGTCTGTGTGTCTGTGTGTCTGTGTGTCTGTGTGTCTGTGTGTCTGTGTGTCTGTGTGTCTGTGTGTCTGTGTGTCTGTGTGTCTGTGTGTCTGTGTGTCTGTGTGTGTGTCTGTGTGTGTGTCTGTGTCTGTGTCTGTGTCTGTGTCTGTGTGTGTGTGTGTCTGTGTGTGTGTGTGTGTCTGTGTGTCTGTGTGTCTGTGTGTCTGTGTGTCTGTGTGTCTGTGTGTCTGTGTCTGTGTGTGTGCGTGTGCGTGTGCGTGCGCGTGCGCGTGCGCGTGTGCGTGTGCGTGTGCGTGTGCGTGTGTACGTGTGTGCGTGTGCGTGTGCGAGTGTGTGCGAGTGCGCGTGTGCGCGTGTGCGTGTGGGTGTGTGTCTGTGTGTCTGTGTTTCTGTGTGTCTGTGTGTCTGTGTGTCTGTGTGTCTATGTGTTTGTGTGTCTGTATGTCGGTGTGTGTGTGGGGTGTGTGTGGTGTGTGTGTGTGGTGTGTGTGGTGTGTGTGGTGTGTGTGTGGTGTGTGTGTGTGGTGTGTGTGTGTGGGTGTGTGTGTGGGTGTTTGTGGGTGTGTTTGTGGGTGTGGGTGTGTGTGTGTGTGTGTCTGTGTGTGTGTCTGTGTGCGAGTGCGTGTGCGTGTTTGTGTGTGTGTGTGTGTCAATGTGTCTGTGTCCGTGTGTTTGTGTGTGTGTCTCTCTGCGTGTGTGTGTGTGTGTCTTTGTGTGTGTGTCTGTGTGTGTGTGTACGTGTTTGCGTGTGTCTGTTTGTTTGTGTTTGTGTTTGTGTTTGTGTTTGTGTTTGTGTTTGGGTTTGTGTGTTGTGTTTGTGTTTGGGTTGTGTGTGGTGTGTGTGCGCGTGTTACTGTGTGTGTTTAGTGTTTGGCTTCAGGTAGCTCAGCTCGGTTCTTCCCTCCTGAGAGCCGGGTGCCTTCGATTCGGAGCCACTTTAAAGTGCGTTATTGTTGCTCCTGCATGCACTGCTGCGCAGGAATGCATCTTACTTCGGGTTGGAGGTTTGCTGTTTCTGGCTGTGTGTGTGTGTTTTGGAGATGCAACAGCATTGGACACAGCCAAAGAAATCAAGTTCATGTTTGAATCGTTGCCGGTAAAGAGAGACGTTGATGGGTATGTCCTGGTGGGAGCAACTAGGCGCCGGAAAGTACATCAAGCTGAGCAGGAGAGCAGCGCCCAAGATACAGGCAAAAGTCAATGGGTGCTGGGGCGCAATTTGATAGGATCTAGGGCTACCTTCCCCATTCTTTCCAGTGATCCTTCTTTCTAGAAAACCATCAAAAAGTCCAGAAAACAGCTGGTTTTTGAAAAGAACGGTGGTTGAAAAGAATGGGGAATGAACCCCTAGAATGGTGAGATTCAAATCAGATCATGAGTAGATACAAACGCTCCGGTCGACACCAACCAGCTGCATCACGAGCAACCTCTCGGAAGCAGAGACAGACTTGTTTCAGCCGCGTTTCGAACATTCAATTTCGGCATCAAATTGTTGCTGATCGGCACACTGTAAATCGTGGGTCAGTTGCACTGCGTACCCTTGTTGTGTGTCGCGCCAGTGTCATTGGGGCTCAGCATGGAGAGCGTGTTGTCATGACTTAACGCGAACTGCAATCCTTGGGGCTTGTGTCGTGGCATCACTCCGGGGTGGAGACAATTTCGATGCTAGGTACTCAGGGGTGCTCCCAGATTCATCTCCACTACAAGGACCTAGAGTGGATCAAAATCAACCAGAGTCTTCCTTCCATTTGCTTAAGCCCTGTTGCTTTTAAAGGTATCACTATGTATCACTACTGGAAATATGCCAATTTTTGTCCAGGACCGTAAGCAAATGGAGGCTTGCTGGGGCCAGCTTTGCCAGCCCACGTTCTTCGGGCGGCGAGTCAATGGGCGCAGTGCACTCGAGGCTGTATGGCAGCTTCAACGGAGTTCGATGCTGCTGGGACGCAGAATTGCAGTATATGCGCAGGCCTCAGCATGGATGCGTCAGGACAGGGCTTGCTTTTGCTGTTTTTTGCTCAAAATGTTGGCAGTTGGAAAGACTTGATGGCTTTCCAGGTGGTGATGCTCATGTGGCCATGGTTCAAAACCAATAGGATCCCATTTTGGGATAGGTGCACCACCCATTTTAGTCTATTTTAGTGGGGATTGGGATGTTCACAGGGGGTACGGGGTTTTGACCCATGGCCATGTGTCCAGAGGCTAAGATTTCCTTGTTTCTGAAATTCCTTCAGGATCAAGCTGTGTGGCTCTCGGAATCGGTTCAGTACCCTCCCTCCAACTACCATGGAAAGTGACACCAGATCCCTTGAAGAGGAACATGGTTTTCCAATGGCCTCCAGTCAGCTTCCATGTTACTTGGTGGCTCCCATCCATCCCCTCTTCTTTTTAGCCTTTTAGTGTTTAGTGGGGATTTCCATTTAACCCACTAAAAGTTGAACTTTTAGCGGGGGATCTGAGGACAGCCTAGGTTAGGAGGGTACCCTTCTGACATGGCACTGGGAGGGTGCCCAGATTGGTTTCCTCAGGGACCCCGTGGGGTCCATCTCGCTTGGGGCTTAGGTGACGCTGGAGAGACCTTCGAGGCCGAGAGCGCGGTCAACGGCCAGACCTGCCGCTGGGGCGAAAAAGCCGCGAAAAACACCCACTGCAGATGAGCGGGCCCGATTTTGTAGATGAAACCTCTTTTTGGGGGACCGTTTTTTTTCTTTTTTTTCTTTTTCTGAGATTCATAGGGCGTGCCCTTTTTTTGGAGGCGGGTTGGGGGGTCCCTTTAACTTGAAATAGACAGAATGTGCTCTTTTCTTCCCGTCGGTCTGGAAGATGTGATGGGCACGGGGCCTTGAGTCTGGGAACCGAAGGATAGACGAGACGTTTAGGTATGGTTGCTCATGAGCCAATGTGTATGTTGGCCTACCACCGATGCAAAATGACAAAAGGAGAATGTGCCTATGCTTTGTCTCCTTTACTGTACTTCTGAGTCTCCTGCTGGCAGCTGCACGAGCAGGCCTTCTCTGCTTTACTCTCCCTCCACCCGGCTCTTCAAGTACCAGAATGTAGGCGGTTTCCTTGTTGTAGGCGTGTTCCACTACGGATTACGACCAAAATTAGGGATCCCATGTCGAACAACCGTTTTGACATGCGCTGGCTTATTTCAGTGTGCCGTGGCTCTTGTTGACGCATCGTGCCGCAAGACGCTTTAAATGGCCATGGGTCAAAATCCAAATCGTACCCCCAGTGAACATCCCAATCCCCACTAAAACAAACTAAAATGGGTGCACCTACCCCAAAATGGTACGATTGGTTTTGACCCACAGCCAAATGGCTTCTGAAATTCCGCAGGCCCAAGACTGTCCTCGGATCAACTTGCAGACCAAAGGGCGAACCGAGAACGACGCACCCAAGTCGATGCTGATGGTGTTTTTTTTTTTCGCTTTCATGGCCTCGCCCCACTGGCCTGGAGAACGTGTTCTTTTTTCCCAGTTTTTTTCTCGTTTTTGTTCCCCCCTCTTTTTTTACAAAAAATCACACCAGCCGTGTTTTTATGTTGAGATTCCTCATTTTGGATTCTCATGTTGGTGTGTTTTTTGCACAGACGAAGCGAGCCAGCAAGTGAGTGTGCGACTGGTGATTCCAAGGAAAGAAACCCCTGCGGTCCCGTTTTTGTTTATTTTTACATCACGACTGCGGGGTCCCGGTGCTTTGCTTTTGACATCACGCCTGGGGGTCCTGGTGTTTGTTTTTTTGAATTCGCTCCTCTGGGCCCTCAGCGTGATTTTAACAAATTCACCGGAGCCCGCGGGCGGGATTTCAAAAACGGAGCCCCCAGGCGGGATTTGAAAAGAGCAAACACGAGGGCCCAGAGGCGTGGATTCGAAAAGCAAAGCAAGATCCACCAGGCGTGATGTAAACAGAAGAAGAAGAAACGGAGCCCGCAGGCGTGATTTCAACCATCAAACACCGGGCTCCACCCGGCGTGATTTGAAAAGATATGATTCCAAAACAAGAACAGCGGAGCCGCCTCCGGTTTTGCGTTCCCTAAGAGGGTTGTGATCCTTGACAAGGCAACTGGGTTTTATGAGGCTTTGGTCTCGGGTTCCCTGTTCACCATGGACCATATTAAGCATTTTAGCGCCCTGACTGATGTGCCCTTTGTGAGATGCTGGACTGGTTCCACAGAGATCAATGTTCCAAGTGCGGCAACATGCTGGAGGTTTGCTCCAGGTCCTCGCAGCCAAGCATGAAACCCCCTTCCAGTGGGTTTTTGGACTTGTGCCATCCAACAACCGGGTCCGCGTTTCGGGGTCTGGCCTGCTTTTTGTTGTCTGGCAGAGATTCGGGCGCATGTGATGGGCCTCTGTGAAACCATGAAGGGCAGCGACTCCTAAACAGCATATGGAGCCCAAGAGACCATGATAGCACGCCCTTTTAGGGTT
The DNA here is from genome assembly GCA_963377175.1 of Effrenium voratum. NCBI lineage: Eukaryota > Dinophyceae > Suessiales > Symbiodiniaceae > Effrenium > Effrenium voratum. The sequence continues at coordinate 333,523 of CAUJNA010003667.1, read as the reverse complement.
CCTTCCGGGGACGAGAAGTATTTCAGTACGTGACCACTTCCCAAAAAGAGTGAAGCCTTGAGGCGGCTCAAGTACTTTTGGTCCAGCAAAACTTGGATACTGTCCTCTTGACTGCTATTGGGTTGGATCTTTAGACCTTTTTTCTTGGAAATGAAGGGGTTTTCCACTAAACCCACAAAAAAGTGATTCACTGTTTTGGCAGAGGGGTCAACAGCAACCAAGTCCTTTCCCATGGTTTGTGTCGTTCCAGCGATGAACATAGCGGCTGCTCACGGGGCGAAAGGCGATATTTTCAGCCATCGGGGGACCGCAGGTCTTAGTCTTTGGTTCCCATTTGCCCAGAGTTCCATTTTGGGTACATGCCAGATCCTGGCCTTCTTGGGAGACCTGCATGCCTCGACAGGTCATGCTGAGGGTCCTTCAGTTGAAAGCGAGCATGTTTGGGCGCATCATGAAGGATAGTGTCGCTACAAAAGTCGGCTCTTTTTTGGCGGCGGTCAAGTCTTTTTCGTTTGGTGTCCACAGGAAACCACCAGGAAACCACAAATGAAAGGCACCGGAGACCATTTTTGAGGTCAGCCCCAACACAAACTGGAAGCTTTTGAGGTGCTGAAGCTCATAGTCGCCTTGCGGACGGCTCAGCCAGGCTCCTTGTTTTAGTTCGCGAGGCTTCTTTGGGAGGGGCTGGGTGAGGACTTCATCAATAGAGTTTGAGAGGCCATCCCAGTCTGATCCTTTGACCGTTTGAGGCTTGATATTCCCTCACACTGCTTGTGTGGGCTTTCCACGTGTGTGTGTGTGTGTGTGTAATCTCATTGATCTTTCAAACACCGACACCCCAAGCCCCCCCCCCCCCCCACAAGGCCAGCTCGGTTCGCTGCTTACTTGTTCTCCCCACGTGTTTGCACACGCTCTTCTCCTGAGTCTGCTTTGCTCCCTACTCTTTTCGATTCTCCCCGGTTTCAAATGGGGTTGATACCAGTGTTGTTTTTCCTTTCAAAGGCCGTCCACCGAGGCACGGTCTGCCGTGTTTCGAACTTGTTGCCAGCTGTTGTCATACATTGATTCCGGCTTCTCCCCTTAAGCCCCACCCAGTAGCCATAGCACAGTTCTCCGAGATGCGGCAGTTAACTATTTCCACATGCCAAATCAGTGGGTCATGTTCCTATCCTAGTGCCTGAAAGGAGGTATGGATAGACACAAGCGACGCTTCCCACAGCGCAGTATTTTCCCCTAGATCCATTCTACCCACGAACTTACAGCCACTTCGGACATTTCTGCAAGCTGCAGATCCATTCGATCCGCCTGCGAGCTACCTTTCGTGTCTTATTTTGCTCAGGTTCTAGCAGAGCTGTCTGTTCAGTGTCAAGCCACAAGATCATTCTGTCAGAGGGTTGCGATTCTGTTGTGCTTGTGCTGTGCCCTGCTGCGCATTACGGATTCGGAGTGGGGATCGCCCCCATGTTGAACAACCCAGGCTGGGGAGGAGCCAAGAAGTAGCCACAGCTTGGTTGATTTGGTCGACAAGAAGTAGATGCGCCACAATACTTAAGGGGCAGGGCACTTAGCAAGCCACTTAGAAGACTTATGACCATGGTAAGTGGGTTAGAGCCAGGCTTATTAACCCCTGCTCCTTTCAGTATGTTATGTTTAGTTTGCTATAAGTTCTAGCAGGTCAATGACAGTTTTCGCTTTGCAGGCTCTGTGAGAGAAGACGGTGGAGAGCCGACCCATTTTTTGTTTGGCGTGTTGAAGGCTTGAAATGGTCCTGGTATGTTCCAATCTGTCCGGGTCTGGGAGCCCTCTGATGGATCGAGTGCCACCATGCACGATGCAAGTCATAGAGCGGATCGCCTGAAAGAATCTACTCTTCCCACCATGGAACCAGAAGGAACCTGGAAGATCACCAATTCACTTTAAAGCAGCCTGCTTTCACGGGACCCAGCTTTTCTGGCCAAAGCGATTTCTGCAGCTTTCTCTCTGAGGATGTCCTGTGCGGAGGCGCAGCAGAGCCTGAAAAAGACATGCCCGAGTCTCAGCCAGCGCTCGAGGTTGCATTGCACAAAGTCTTAAGCTTTTGGCGACAAAGTCAATCTGTCGCGCCTCTGTGCATGTAAGGAACCATCTAAGAAGCAGTGGGGTTCCCACATGCTTTTGTTGGCGCAAGTTCCTGTCTAATCCCCACCTTTTCAAAAATGAATCGGGGGAGGGGGTGTCCCCTGGAATTCCATTTATGGTTCCATTTTCCCTTTTCTATGGGGAAGACTAGGGGGGATCGTGCCAGTGTATCTTTCTCTTAGAATGGCTTAACAGGAAACCAAAGCTAGCCCTCTCTTGTAGGTTGATCAAATGGAAAATGCTGAGGAAACAGTGCCATGTTTGGGGTCCCCGCATGACGCATACCCGTCTCCCGCGTCTGCCAGAAGGGCATGGCTGTTTGTCGACGGTTTAGCCGACCTGATTCTAAGAAGGTGTCATTTGTGCGTCAAAGTTTTAGGTCAGACTGTAATTTGAGATCTGTGATGGGGAGGCAGGAGCATGTGCTTACAACCGTTGATGGACGAAGTTGTCGCATCAATGCAGACATCATGCTGACAACATCCGCATGAGGTGATAAGGTCATTTGACCTCCTGAAGGTTTGCCAAACCCCCACCAGTTGAGGCTCAAGCTGCACGGGGGTCGTCACGGGGCAACCTTGCACACAGTAGATGAGGACTGAAGCTAATGGTTGATCGCTCCCTGAAATAGCTCCTTTGCCGTTGATTTTGCTCCAACCTATCTACCCATAGATGGAAGAAACACATGAATCGTATAGCTTGGCCATGGGGTTTCCCGATTTCGGGTCGACTGTCTGAGACTCCTGCAAAAGCTGGCGTGCCAAATTAGGTGTTTAGCGTGGCGGAATCCATTTACCCCACTAAAAGTTAAGCTTTTAGCAGGGGATCTGAGGACAGCCCAGAAAGTAAGTAGACCACGGTTGGCCCGACCCGTGATCATTCCCACGCATGTTTTTTGCTCGATGTGCTTTCTGTCAGCTACAAACAGCCATTAGCTACAGCAAGAGGAGCTACAGCAAGATGAGCAAGATGATCGCTTTCGCAGAAACCACTTTGCAATAACGCTCATGATGACTCTGCACAATGACTCTCATGAGGACGCTGTGCAATGACGCTTTGTGCAGTTGCTCTGTGCAAGTTGCTCTGCGCAAACGCTCTGCGCACTTTTTCCGCGCAAGTTGCTCTCTGCAGGTGCTGCCAGAGCTGCCGGAATGTACTTCGCGTGCTGCCTTTGTAGATAAAAGTTGCGATTTTGCAGCCGGAGCTGCGGGAGCGTACTCCGCGTACTACGTTTGCACTTACAAGTTGCGATTTTTGAGCCGGAGCTGCGGGGGTGCACTCCGCGCAGTACGTTTGTATGTAGAAATTGCGATTTTTGAGCCGGAGCTGCAGGACTGTACTCCGCGTGCTACGTTTATACTTAAAAGGTACGATTTTCCAGCCGGAGCTGCGGGAGTGTCCTCCGCGTACTACGTTTGCAGGTGAAAGTTGCGATTTCTGTCTAGAAAAGCTGCCGCGGACCAGGCGGGGATCGAACCGGCGACCGCGCGACTCCGACAGCAGGCGCGCAAACCACGCGACAACTTCCAAAGACCAGTTGCCAAGCAACAAATTCGCACGGCGCCACAGCGGGCGCGCTTCGCCACGCACGATCCCCGCAGAGGGTTCGTCGGGCACTTTGCAAATTCGCACGGCGCCGCAGCGAGAGCGCTTCGACCACGCCGATCTCCGCAAAGGGTCGCGCGGGAACCGCAGAAATCGTAAAAAGCCCTCAGTTTTTTTAACCTTGACCACACGAATCTCCGCAGAGGGTCGCGCGCACAGATCAGAAATCGTAAAAAGTTCTGTTTTTTAACCTCGACCACGCCGATCTCCGCAGAGGGCTGATTTTCGTAGAGTGCTGCCGGGCCTACCCCGCCACCCTAAGAAGAGAAGAAAGGAATTAAAAACTCTCATGAGCATTGCTCCTCGCCAGTGACTCTCACGAGCATTGCTCCTCGCAAGTGACTCTCATTGCTCCTCGCCAGTGCCTCTCACGAGCATTGCTCCTTCGCAAGTGACTCTCTGTGCAAATGACTCTGTGCAATGACTCTGTGCAATGACTCTGTAGTATGGCTCTGTGCAATGGCTCTCAAGATGATGGTGACTCTGCGCAATGACTCTGATATGATAACTCTCTGCAACGACTCTCATGATGATAACCAACGGAAAACCCCTCACCATGCTTTCGGGAAAGCGATTTTTTAACTATAAGGGCTATTTCATCTACCTGGAAACCCTTCAGTGAGTGGTTTGCGAATAGTGTAAGGTGCCGAACGTCCAGTTGCTTGGCTGTGCACAGCACAAATCGCGGGGGCCCGTCGAAAGGCTGCCACTGCTACATCTGCCAAGAAGCCTTTGAGCCAGAGGAACAAGTGGGCAGCTTGGTAGACCAAGAGGCGCACTCCCAGTGGCCATTGCTGGAGGGTACATGGCCTCACAGAAAGAAATGATTGGTCATGGGTCATTGCGTCCCCGACCGCAGAGCGTGGTCAAGGTTGCGAAGTTCAAGAACTTCACAACCTAGGAGATGTGGCCATGGGTCAAAATCCAAATCGTACCCCCAGTGAACATCCCAATCCCCACTAAAATAGACCAAAATGAGTGGTGCGCCTACCCCAAAATGGAATCCCATTGGTTTTGGCCCACATGGCTGTGGCCCTGCATTGGTGCTTGAGGCTATTCTGGGTTCCTCGGGTCATGTCCGGACCGATGTTTGTTGTGGCCCAGAGCATCTCCCGTGGTGCCCTTTGGTTTGTTTTGCTCCCCGTGAACCTAGCGCCACCCAACAAGAGCCCCGGAGCGGCTCCAGTTTACTCTCAGTTTGAGAAGCAGCAGGGTTGCAAGCTCAGAATCTTCGAGCCCAATTCGAAAGGCGGACCGTGGGTTTGGCGATCTGGGTCTTGATCTTGCAGAAACATCAGGCTCCCGTTCGAGGGTTGCTTGGCAAATGACGTCTCGGAGCAACATCCACATGGGAAGCTCTTCGAATTCTTGATTGGATGTTCTGGACATGGGATTATCGATGCAGAAACTCAGAGGTTCTCGGCAACGCACAAAGCAACAAACACAAGCAGACATGCACACAAACACATACACATACACAGTCGTAGTCGCGCAAACAAAGCTGGGGATGAGCATGAGGCAAGGTCACCTAAAGTTACTGAACATGCCTAGAAGTGTTTGGTTAAAGTTGGCCTCTGACGGTTTGGGCAGTCCAGACTGGATATTCAATCACTCCGCCTGTCGGAATACTGACGAGCTCACCTGCGGGGTAAAACGAGACCATGATGTTGGGCCTTGGCTTGGGGATCTTTTGTGTGTGTAAAGGTTGCAGATCGCTCAGTCACTTGTTTCCTCCAATCACTGCGGCGCAGACAGCGCAGGGATATGCAAACACTGCACTTGCTGCAGACCGGCTTGATGCAATAAGTGTTCTTAGGCTTCACACATCGTTGACCTGTCATTCACAGGTCTACGTGTCAGACAGTCAACAGACATTGTGCAATTTCTTAAGTGCTCATTACGGGCAACGGATATTGCTTCAGGTTCTTGATTGGCTCGGACAAGTCCACCCACCAACCAATTATCTTCATCTGATCATTTCGGGATGCCGTTCCGATGTGCGCATTCTAGTTCCTGTTTCTCAGATTGAGAAGCTGAAACCTGTCTGTCTTGGACGTGGGAAAAGATCCAAGCTTCAATCAGTACCTCCGCTTCTCCAGGGCGATTTCTCCTGTCAAGGGCCCCCCAATAGGGGCGTAGAGAGGCTAATAGCCACCAGTAAGCTTTTTTCGGGACTAGTGACTAACAGGGATCCTTTTAGGCACCTTCTTTTTCGGGGTCCCCTCTTGGAGATGAGTCCCTGACAACTGCCTGACAACCATGGGAGCTATTTCAGCCGAACAGTTGCCATGATATGCCCTGAGCGTCTCAGGCAACCTGAGCTGCCGAGATGCCGCGGCCATGGCAGGCCATGATCCACGGAAACACGCCGAAGCGGATGCGGCAGGTTTTCTGATGGCTCGGTGGCTCCCAGCCATCCCCCTAGCCTTCTAGCTTTTGGGTGTTTGGTGATAGTTTCCATTTAACCCACTAAGAGTTGAAATTTTAGCGGGGGATCTGAGGGCAGCCCAGATGGGTTGGACCCTCCAGATGTCCACTTGAAAATGGGCTCCTTGCCCCAGAATGATGGGGAAGTCACTTCATTGTGAAGGTCTGATTCCTACTTGGACAGATACCCATATTTTTTGCGCACCAGGGGATGAAACGACATGACACCCAGAAGGAAATACATGTTTTCTGTGTGCGGAGGTTGTGCAAGTTGCCATACAAACGCCAGTGTCAGTTTTGAACATAGCAACTGCCTGACTTCCGACTGGTGAAAGCAAGAGTCAGTCACAATTTTAGTGATTCGAGATCTGTTTGATGGCGCCAGTGTAGGAATCTCAATTGAAATCTCCGTTGTCCCAGACTTGTCCATACGATTCGGTGCTCAAATTATGCCAGTCCAAAGTGGTTGCAACACCCCATGAGCAGGCCATTAAGGGTGCGTAGTTGTTCGATCACTCAAGTCCACAACCGGATGCTACACATGGTGACATATGTGTGTTTGCGTGCTTTCAAAGTGTGTTAGTGACATGTTGTAAATGTATGTCATGTTGACATGTAGGTTTGAGATGCTGACATGTGCATAAACATCCACTGAAACCCTTTCATTGTTTGCGCGTTGACAGCCCAGGAATTCTTGGTCAAGTTGCACCTTTCAGTTTTAAGCTGTGCATCCTGATCCGAGCATGCGTTACAGGCATTTGATTTCTTCGTCAAGCTATAGTCAACATCCCGCAATGTTGGAGTGTATAGTCTGCGCTGTTGCAGGCATGCAAAGTCGATTGTATGCTTGGCATCACATGTATGTACAAGATTGACATGTGCAAAAAACAATTATCAAGAAAATGCTGAGCAACACCAAATGGAATATGAGGCCGATGCCGATCCGGTTGCACGCGTCATAGTTGACATTCTAGACTGCCTTGATGTGCATACCGGTCGCTATAGGATCCCGCTGAACTACTTGGGATGGGTGGTGCAAAGGAGTGCTACATAAAGACGAGTAGTGAGTATTGCTCCTCCGTGGCACACCGCTCATTGCATTATGTGGAGTCCAGTCAAATCATGGGATTCAAGGGCCGCTCGATGAAACAAATGTTGTCTAACATCCCAGTCTTTGCAAAAACACGTCCAAGAGGTTCTTCCAACTTGAGTCCTGATTCTAATGGTAACCAGGCTACCCTCCATGTTAGTCTGAGGGAGTGTACTTTTCAACAGGTAAGCCTCCGTGTTCTTCCTGTGGCTCCTGTTCGTAGCATGTGGTTGACCAAAGTAAGGCTCGCAGTTGGTTGCTCATTCAGTTTGCTCAGCGTGCGCAGTCAGTTGACCTGCAAATTCTTGGAGGCGGGTTCAGCATGTACATAGTGTGTAATATTATACGTATTGTTTATGTATATATATATATGTATGTATGTATGTAATGTAATGTAATGTAATGTAATGTAATGTAATGTAATGTAATGTAATGTAATGTATGTATGTATGTATGTATGTATGTATGTATGTATGTATGTATGTATGTATGTATGTATGTATGTATGTATGTATGTATGTATGTATGTATGTATGTATGTATGTATGTATGTATGTATGTATGTATGTATGTACGTATGTATGTATGTATGTATGTATGTATGTATGTATGTATGTATGTATGTATGTATGTATGTATGTATGTATGTATGTATGTATGTATGTATGTATGTATGTATGTATGTATGTATGTATGTATGTATGTATGTATGTATGTATGTATGTATGTATGTATGTATGTATGTATGTATGTATGTATGTATGTATGTATGTATGTATGTATGTATGTATGTATGTATGTATGTATGTATGTATGTATGTATGTATGTATGTATGTATGTATGTATGTATGTATGTATGTATGTATGTATGTATGTATGTATGTATGTATGTATGTATGTATGTATGTATGTATGTATGTATGTATGTATGTATGTATGTATGTATGTATGTATGTATGTATGTATGTATGTATGTATGTATGTATGTATGTATGTATGTATGTATGTATGTATGTATGTATGTATGTATGTATGTATGTATGTATGTATGTATGTATGTATGTATGTATGTATGTATGTATGTATGTAATGTATGTATGTATGTATGTATGTATGTATGTATGTATGTATGTATGTATGTATGTATGTATGTATGTATGTATGTATGTATGTATGTATGTATGTATGTATGTATGTATGTATGTATGTATGTAATGTATGTATGTATGTATGTATGTATGTATGTAATGTATGTATGTATGTATGTATGTATGTATGTATGTATGTATGTATGTATGTATGTATGTATGTATGTAATGTATGTATGTATGTATGTATGTATGTAATGTAATGTAATGTAATGTAATGTAATGTAATGTAATGTAATGTAATGTAATGTAATGTATGTATGTATGTATGTATGTATGTATGTATGTATGTATGTATGTAATGTATGTATGTATGTATGTATGTATGTATGTATGTATGTATGTATGTATGTATGTATGTATGTAATGTATGTATGTATGTATGTATGTATGTATGTATGTATGTATGTATGTATGTATGTATGTATGTATGTATGTATGTATGTATGTATGTATGTATGTATGTATGTATGTATGTATGTATGTATATGTATGTATGTATGTATGTATGTATGTATGTATGTATGTGTATGTATGTATGTATGTATGTATGTATGTATGTATGTATGTATGTATGTATGTATGTATGTATGTATGTATGTATGTGTGAGAGGCGTCAATCCTAACCAAGGACTAACCCAGAATCCACGTCTCACCCGTGTCCCGACTCTCTGGCACACCCGCGAAGCGGCTCGTTGTTTTCACAGGCAGCGCACTCATTCACCGTGCGCATGTGGCTTGAGCCAAAATAGGCACGCCACTCCAACTTCCTCAAGGTGGACATGTCAACTCGCAAGACATGTCCACTCATGCAACCTCAAGCAAAAATAGCTCACTTACCAAAGCCTAATGCCTATGGCTGCAATGACAAAATCATGCATGAGAATGCCAAGATCTGCAGTCGCCCCCAGTTGCAGCCTCCAGCCGCGGCGGGGAATGCAACTCCAGAGCATTCTCATCCTTAATTGTGGGAACAGCCCCATCCTTCAAATTGCGGGGGCTCCCTATCCTATTCCACTGGGCAGTGGCCAATTCCTTATACCCTTCATCCGGCCCTGGACCTGGGCTCAGTACTGCTTCGGCTCGGCTCATCCGATCTTTCCAGCCTGGAAAGTTGCAGTCGCAGCTTCTCATTCTCAGTCTCCAGCGCCTTGTCTAGCAAGTGAACCAGCTTGCCGCTCCCATCGACGGCTAGCTTAATCCAGCTCACAAACTTCTCATTCTGCTTCTGGCTGAAGAAGACCTGATTCTGCATGGTGCCCAGCAAGGCCAAATAGTTACTGAAGAAGGCAGAATCCGAGTTGTCATACTTCTCCGCGTTGTATGCAGTGTGAATCTTATCCACGGTCTGGAAGACCTTGAGCGCCAAAGCGCCATCCACAGCGCCTCGCCCGGAAAGATTGAACACAGCCGCGTTAAGCCTGGAAAGGTGGTCAGATCGCAACGATCCCGGGGGTTTCGATTCCTTACGAATGTCGTTGAGCACCTGTTGCAAATACAACACGGCTCCCTCCGAAGTTGCCAACGGACTCGAGAAATCGTCCCTGACCAAACCTGAACTCTGCCCGCGAGCGTCATCCCGCTCCGCACTGGCCACTCTCGGTTGCTTATTCCTACTCCCGGTACCCAGCTCCTTAGCCTTACTCACTAGGCCTTGAAGACAACCGACTTCGACATATTCACTCCTAGATGGAGCCGAACGCGACCTTAGCGAAAATCCCGGACTGGTCACTTCATCAAGAATGGGGACCGCCTGGAGGGTTTCTCCGGCGCCCCCAGCCCGATCCTCGCCTATCGTCGACGCCACACCGCCGGTCAGCGGCTGGTCGGCCCATCGATAATGTGCTGGCATTCCGTACCCAGGTCAATGAACGCTTTGCAGGTACACTTCATAACATTCCGTCCCAAGACCAACTCCTCTGTCACAAAGACATGACCCGTCCTTGTCATGAATTTCTTGGTCCTCTGGCCTTCCCCAAGCATATTGCCGTGAAGTCGGTGCATGGCTTTGTTCCTACACTTGCGGGATACTGTCCAACCACACCACGTCATGAAAACAACAAACATGCTCATCAAGGTAGCCCGCAGGAACAGCCCCATAGTCTCCACAAGAGCAACTCCCTGCGAACCCATTTTGTCGACTAAGAGGACCGTGTTGACCGAAACACTCCCCATGACATCTTCCACAACATTGTCAATCTGGACCACACCTTTGTAACCAAGAGGGATGAGGGCAAGCATGGTTCCCCAATAAACGAGGTTCAATTGGTTGCCATGCTCAGCATGGGCCTTCTTGTTCCGGCCTTTCCGGCTCGAGAAACCAGGCCTCCGCACTTTCTTTCTGCTGCGCTTCTTGCGGTCGCCTTTGCCAGGATGCCGTCGCCCGCCCCTCTTTTTGGGCTTGCGACTGAACTGGCGAAATGCATCCTCATCCTCTGTCACGACATCATCCGAGCTGTCCTGCTCGCATGTGCCCTCTCGAGCACGGCTGCACTTATAGCACGTCAGCCGTGCTTTGACGTTCCTTCCGCCACATTGGCGGCAGTCCCAACCGCGGCCTGCAGCAAGCTCTTCCAAAGCTTCGGCCCGCGCGGACTCTCGATGCCGCCTCTCGGTGCTCCGAACATGTTCACCTGCTGGTCCTCGGCCGCTCGCGCCGGCCGACTCAGGATGTGGCCGAATGTCATCATCTTCGTCCTCATCGGAGCGCCGCATGACACTCACTCTCTTCGTATTGCGGGACCAAGGAAATTGACCCGGCACTGGAGCCGGCCTGGACTCTCCCGGACCGAAAACTCCTCCCGGTCTCCTCCATGGCGGAGTGGCCTTCGGTTTCACCACAGCTCTCACCGGTTCCACTGGCCCGGACCGACTCCTTGATCGGCTCCTGCTCTTCAGCCTCAACGGCTGGCCGCCACCACCACCTCGATCGTCGGGATAAAAACTGTCATCATCTCCTCCAGATTCCCCCTCTCCCGACTCCTCGATCTCAACGGACTCCTCGTCGTCGAGAGACACATATCCGGTCGGCGGTTCCGCCGGTGCCGGCAACGGCGGCGGAGCAATTTCATCATCTTCTTCCGGAACCGCGGCAGAGCCTCTGGATGATTCCCGCTCCGCGCGTTCCTTAGCTGCACGTTCCCGTTGCTCCAAATAATAAGGATGATATTGGTGATCCGCCAACAGGAATCTGTACTTGTTCTGGTCGTGCTCTCTCAGAGTTCGCTCTTCGAACCCCGGACCAACGGCAGCAGCCAAAAGCGCCGTCTTGTCGATCAGCCCCTTCCAGTCCGCGGGCGGATCTGTCCCGCGACCAGAGGCAGTTGCCGTGGCCGTACTGGCAGGCGGAGCAATTGGCCTCACCTCAATTGCTCCCGCCTTCTTCGCGGGCGGAGCTTCTGATGCTCCCGCCTTCGCGGATCTCGCAGGCGGAGCTCTAGGGGCTCCCGCCCGCTCACGGACTTGTTCCGCCCGGAACTCAGCCACGGTCGGGGAAATGGCAGGCACATCATAGACTGCTCCAGCAGCAGTCCCCTTTGAGCTAGCTGTGCTAGCCGCCGGAGCCTTCCCCTGATACCGGGCAGAGTAAGCAGCAAGCGCACTGAGGTACTGCTTAACTCCAGGCCCCGTCAACCCACCCTGGCTGCTTTGCGAGAAGCTACGGTTCAGAGGCCCTAACCTCTGGATGGATTCCTGCCTATCCGGCCGCACAATCAGGCCGCGATCGGCACTCCCAAAAAGAAGATCTCCTTGGCGCCCTCCCGTAAGTACGCTCCACGCACTAAGCTGGCCAGGATCCACTGCTTGATCTGTAAGGTAAACTCCTTCTGCTCCGCAGTACAAAGTGATACCGCTCCGAAGGATCGCCTCCAAAGATGCAACCAGCACAACGTCCGCACTCCTCCGCATGAGATTCAACGGGTACAAGAAAGCACCTCGCGTGGTCAGGGCAAAATGCGTCGTCTGACGATCCGTAGTGCCTCCACCAGGCAACAAACCACCGCTCCGGATACTCTCAACGTGTCGCCCGAAAGTCCCGTGCGCGAGCATCAAGTCCGGCACGTTGTTGGGCCCGTACGTTTCAGTGAAATGATCGTGATCTGCTCGAGGATATAGTTCCTGAACTGAAACTCCGGTGGCACTGCTATGGCCCTGCAGCGCTTTGACGCAGGTGGTCCCCCCGAGGTCCGCGGTTACGAACCTCGTCTTGCCGGGACTCCCCTCAGGGCCGGCAGCAGCCAAAATTTCGGCTTCTGAGCACCCGTACGTGGTCGCGAGCCACGACACCGGGAGCCAGCCTCCTTCGCCCACTGGCGCGTGCCGCAGGGCTTTGACCATGCGCCGGGACAAAGCCCGGACATCCACCATGGCTGACACAGTCACACAAATGCTCCACTCGACAAAAGCACTGCCTCCAAAGCCCGAATGGCCTAAATTGCATGCTCCACTGCTAATCAAGCAACTCCTATCATGTGCAAGCAGGTTGATTCGAGCCATATGGAGTGCATAAGCGGCATGAATCCATGGGACCAAGCTCATCCGGGTAGGATGATTGTGATCTGAAACCACTGGATCATGCTTGCCTTTCTCCCCAGTCTCTGGTTTGGACTGGAGTTCGTCCCCAAGACCTCTTTTCGAGAAACCCAAAGCCTCCAAAGCTTCCCGGGTTTCTGGGCTACCTGAACCCCTGCTTTCTTTGCAGCTGCACGGATCTCCTCATCATACTCAACATCAGTGAGAATCCTTTGATCAAGGCATTTCCCGGTACGAACCGTAAGGTCATCCACGTAGGCCAACCACTGTTTGCCATACCTCAGGGTCCGGTTCCTTCCAGGGGCAAACGCCCGATCTACTGTGTAGCAGAAGTCATCGGGTCCATTGGTGGGTCCAAAGGTCAAACACAAAGGCAAGAACTTCCCGCTTCTGGATACTATGGCGAGCACTTCCATGGCTCTCCTAGTGTTCGCAACTTGGTTGAACCCTGTCACCGCATCAACGAAGGAAAACCAAGCCGAACCAGCAGCGCAAGCCAACACGTCACTTGCTTGCCTGCAATAGTAGGTTGACCTCTTCACACGGGCATTTACTCTACGGTAGTCAACAACCAGTCTCCTTTTCCGCTGTTTCTTGTGCTCAGGGGCCTCTTTGGTCGGAAATGGCGCGGAGCCCCAAGGGGATGAGCCTCGAACCAACTGCCCTCTAGCAACTTCACTCTCGAGCTGTTCATCAACCCAAGCAGCGGCTTCACCCCTCAACGCGTGAGGTTGACTAGAGACCGGAGCTCCAGTAGGGATGCAATCGTGCGAAACTCCCCGGATGGTCGTTCGCGGGGTCCCTTCTACCCAGAAGGCAGCAGCTTTCCTACTGACTACGTCCTTACAGGCCTCAAGGTCATCCTTTGACAAGTAGGGTCTCTTAGCTTCAGCAGTCTTGCCGAAGTGAAGCCCTTCTACTACCTGTTCCCTGTATTCAGGGGTCCTCCTGGGGTCCTCAGTCACCTTTGAACCACTGAGTCGGTACACAGAAAGGTCGGACTTCACGGAATCCCATTCCCCTTTCTTAGCAAGACCGTCCCAATGGATCCTCATTTCCTCGGAGAACTTCAAAAGTTCAGCCTCGAGTCGTTCCCTTTCCGCAGCCGTAACCGATTCCCACTCCCCTCCGGTAAGAACATCGGCCTCGGGAGAGGCAGCGGCCGCGTTGGCATGCAACCGCGGCTCCGCGCCCTCTTCCGAGCCGGCACTCCTAGGATGGACGGCGAAGACGGACGATCCGACAGGCATAGAACAACCGAATTGCTGTGGCTCCTTCAGCCACTCCGAAAGGGGTCCATCCCCGTGACACTTCTTGACTTCAAGTTGTTTGGAAGTGGGACCAAGGGACACCCAGTAGGATTCACACAACTCTTCGGGGTAGATCCCACTCAACTTACCTGCACCTGCCCACTTCGGCCCCAGTCCGGGCTCATTGTCTTCCCTTATCTTCATCGAGCCTCGGATTTGCCGGTGTTGGTGCAAAGTCCTCAAAAGCGCGTCCGGCTTCCTACACCTCAGAGAGAACCCAGACAGGTCGGAGTTGCTGACCCATATCTGCCCTTTCTCAACGGGGTTTCCAAACGATCCGTCACTCACGTCCAACGAGGTCATGTTGTACTGACAGGAGTCGGTCCGAACCATGGCCCAAGGCCTCCTAGGTTCAACGAGGGTCCCGAATCTCTTGACGAAAAGTTCAAGGGAAAACAGCAAACTCCCGACAGGGTTCTCAAGGGTTCCGATGCCGTTCGCTTTCTCCTGGTGGCTAAGCAGGTCACATGAAAACTCTGCTAGAGCCAAATCCTCACTCGAGGGGGTCTGCTCGCCCAATCGGCTCAGCTTTTCACACGGCGCCCCCACATGGAGGACTTTCGGTTTCATCACCTTGCTGATCAACCAAGCAAGGAGCGCCCGGTCCGAGTTCTTTCGCAGATCCCAATCCCGACCGTAGCTTCTATACAGCCGGTCAACGGGTTCTCCAACCAACAGACCACGGCGCCTAGCGGCCTTAGTGAGCCCACCGTGTCCGGCGAAAACCTCCAAGAAGTCAACTCCGTGCTGGGGCACACCTTCATTCCGAAGGTATTCAAGGACAGCTTTCTGTTCTCTCGCGAAGCCATCCGAAGGCCCAGCGGCGAACACTCCCACGCCACTTTCTGTTTTCCCGCCCTTGAGGATCCCGACCAGGTCGTCCAGGGGCTCAGAGTACTCATGCTCCCCTCGCCTTTCCGGGTCCCTCTGGGCCGGAGGCCGCTCTTCGAGGCGGTACCCTCCTTTGTCAAGCTTCCTGGCAGATGAAGCTTGCAGGATTCCATCCCTGCTCAGCTCAACCTTCGTGATGAGCAAGCTCATCTTCACTTCCTCTACGCAAGGACGTCAGAAGGCACCACTTCACACGCAGTCCGCCGATCTCCGGCGCATACTTGTGAACGTGCACTACTCCTTCCGAGACCGCAACTGACGTGACCCGTCCAATTGCGCAAAGCTTCGGACCGTATCCTTTTCTGAACGCAATCACGTCTCCAATCTTCAGGACGTACTGCTTACCTCTTCTCTTCATCGTGAACTCGACCTGCTTAGTTTCCCCTTTGATCATCTGACCTAAGCTGGGTCTCGAGTCGTCTGGATCCGAATCAAATTGGATCTCATCTCTGGCGTCGGCACACACATCGTCCGGGATCAAGACGCAATCTTCGGCATGAGCTGCGAGAGGTTGGGCGCCGTCGGGTCCGGCCAACTGTAGTCTGTTCCCTTTGCACGAAACGACTTCCCAAGGGCCGGTCAGACCCTTCTTCCACGGCACTCGCCCTTTCGCCCCCGGGTCTGACAGGCCCGGAGCACGCCATACCACACGATCCCCGACTTTGAGGTCCACCTCGCGACGGTAGCGGTTCGCGAGCCTCACACGGGCCTCGCTCGCGCTCGTGAGATGGTCCTTCACGACCTTGCTCACAGCCTTATATTGGCCAAAAATCTTCCGAGCCCAGTCCGAGACCGGCTCAAATTCCAAAGTGCTCTTGAGTAGGTCCTTTTCCAGAGGCACACCCAGGGACCAAGCTCTGTCCAGGTCTCTGGGCGTATAGCCATGAGGACCCGGGGTCGTGTCGATGCAGTACTCCACAACTGCGAGAAGGTCGCCCCAATGGTCGGTGTGCCCCCTCGCCACATCTTTGACAACGATCCCAAGCATCTTCTGCACTTCTTGATGCACCCTCTCATTGGCACCCATCTCACACGGACGGAGAGGGTGAGAGAGCCACTGACTCGCACCGATGAGGGCGCAATATTCAGCGAACATCGCGGACCTAAACTCAGGTCCTCTGTCCGACCGTACCAAGGTCGGTAGCGTCCTGCTACGCAAGACACACCTGGCGAAGGCGCGCCTAACTTCAGCGTGGTTGAGGGCACGGAGCGGCTCCAAGTAAACCGCGTGCGAGAGACAGTCCATGTACGTCAAGGAATACCGATTCCCTGCGTAATCCTCCTTGTTTGGACCCTCGCAATCGACAGACACCTCTTGCCAGCAATAGTCAGCCGCCGGTTTCATCGGCTTCGTGGTGACTTTAGTCGCCCTCGACCTCGCCTTAAAGCACGTCAGGCACTTTCCTACCCAGGAGTTGATATCTTCTTTCATCGTGGCCCACCAGACCACACGTTTCATGAGAGCATACGTCTTCTCAGCCGACCGATGCGCGCCGAACACTCCACAATGGAACTGGAGGTAGCACGCCTTCCGCCAAGTAACTCCAGAGCTAGCAGCGACTCCATTCGGCACTACTGGCACCGTGGACACTGCACCGCCTGGCAGACTGACTTCCTTCTCAAGCATCCCGTCTGCAGCCCTCTTGTATCCTTCCGGAGTCTTCCGGAGTGACTCCGCGAGTGAGGGGTCCTTGGATTGAGCCTCAACCCAAGACGCTCGCAGGGAGCCTGTCACTTCAAAGTTCGACATCCCCGCCGCGGCCTTTGCTTCTTCAGCAAGGCGACTCCTATCTTCAAAGCTGTAGACATGCCCGACAGGGTGTGCGTAGTCAACCACCACCCACCTTTTGGAGAAGTAGGCAAGCACGCCCCGCGGGCCTTCGCTCGGCTTCACGACGAAGACCATCGTCGGCCTACATCTGCTCTCCTCCACTCGGATCTTCTTGCCCAGTTCAAACGGATCCCAGTGATTCCCGGGGCTTCTGAGCTGAAACCCGACTAGGACATTGCCGCGTCCTTTGCTAACCAAATCCCGCCTGTGTCCGACCGACGTTTGCCCGTCGCCGTCGTTCCATGCCACGACCTCTACGGGAACTCCGATCAGTCCGATCAGGCAGTTGAATCTGGCACTCATCTCCTTGCTTCCGGTTTTCCATACCGAATCGCACTGAGCGTTCACCACACTCCTGTGACAGTGCCAATTCAGCCCCTGGAGGGCCCATTCAGGTTCAGAGCTCTCCAGAGAACCGACCTTGCAACAGTTTTGCACCGTCAATACAGTCCCGTCCGGCTCAACGGCCCAGACAGTCCGGTACGGATACTTTTCGACCTGGTCACCGGACAGCTGAGGGATTTCGGGCGAATGCCCCTTGTCCCAGCGTCCTTTCATCAGAATTCCGCCCTTGCCTGGCATCTTGACGGTCCACTTGGCGCCCCCAGATCCAGATTTCGGCAGGCTGCCGCCTCCCCAAGAGTGGATTGTCTTAATCCCGACGACCTCGGTAGTCCCGTCCGGTTCGCACATATTGGATGCCGCTCCGACTTCTTCTATCAGCGCAGCTCCGTCCAGTTCCTCAAGATCTCCTCGTTCTTCGCGTTCTTTCCTTTCCTGCGCTTCGACTACAGCATCTTGCGCCTCTCGTCGGATGCACGTCGGGCACCGGCTGAAAACGTAGGTACGCTTTCCGCAGGCACAGAGCCCGTCGTGCTCCCACATTTCTCTATCCTTCTCCCTGGCCAGACCAGCCAAATTCTGACTATTGATCCGCCCAATCTCCGGCACTCTCAGCACCTCCACGACCTGTTTCACTTCCTGGTCCTTCACGGTGCCCTTTGGCACCGAAGCATAGCCCTTGATCGGCTCCACTGGAAACTCCAGAGCCAACTCCGGGCAGGCCGCTTTCAAGAGGCCGGCTTCAGGTTTAGTTCTCCACCACCGCGGGGCTACTGCCCAAATGGCTTTCACTCGAGCCCACGCCAAGCAAATCTCCTGCGCTTCCTTTCTCTGCAGATTCCTAGCCTGCAGAACCACTTCCAAAACCAGAGGCCACCGCAGAATCCCTGCGACGATTCCTCCTTGCCCGAAACCAACAACGAAGTCCGGCCCATAATCCGCAATGGCCCGGGCCAGCTTGGCGGCAGAAGTCAACAAGTCGACTCTAGCCCTCTTGACCTTCCGGTCTCCTTGCAACCTACCGGTGGCCCCGTCAAACTGCGCCCAAACTCCGTCGTCATCCTCGAAGGCTCCATAGCATGGGTGAACAGTCACCGTCCACTCAGGCATCTTAAACTCTTCACAAACGCGTCGAAGCGCTTTCTCAGCGTCATTCTCATAGTCCACTGCGACCAGGATCTTCAGCTTTGCAGCGACAAGCCCATGAAGGCTACCGACGTACGCAACGTCTTCATGCCCACCTGGGAGGGCGTGGTCGCCCACTGCCCAAGGCACTGGTCCCTCCGGCATCTCATCCGAGAGATAGGCATCCAGATCGAATCCTCTGAGCTGCCCGGAGAGCCCGCGCACGTCCAGCGTCCTCTGTTCCAGGAGCTCATCACGTCCTTTCGGATTCCTGCTGAATCCATCGCCCAACTTGGCTGTACGGCCTGCTAGCGACCGAATCTCCGAACCATCCGCTATGATCTCGGCCACCCATCTGAGAAGTTTCACATCTCCTCCGATGTCCGACCCTTGAGCTCTGGTCAGATTTGCATGGTCCGTCCAACAGATGGCCCGGATCGTCCCTAGGACTTTCCTCGAAGCACGCTTCACTTCAAGCTGCGCAAACGCTTCTTGGATGAGAGGAGGCCACGCCTGTTGAGGAGGTGTTAGGCTCTTACTGTGAGTGAGGAGGACCTTCATCTTAGTCCGATCCCTACTCATCTGGAGTACTGTACCTCCGACCGCGATCCCAGACGCGTCGGCGATCTGTTCCAACGGACATTCACCGGTTATGGCGGTCGCCTCATCAAAGATCGAGAGCTCAATCTGCTCCGTCATCATCCGCTTGATGGCCTTCACAGCCTTGCACCCATCCGTATTCGCTGATCCCAAGCCGCCTTCCGGAAAGATTGCACCCGGCTTCTGATAGGCATTCAGGATCTTCGCAGCATGACCGTACTCCACGGGCAAATACGCTCTCAACCAATTTCCGCATCCCAGAAACTGTTGAATGTGCAGTTTTTCACGTAAAGGCGGGAAATCCCTCACCGCCTGGCTCCTCTCCGGATCGGCCTTGACACCGCCACGGGAGAGGTGATGTCCTAAAAGCTTTCCTTGCATGACCGCAATTTCAGCCTTTGAGAGACCATAGCTGAAGCCAAAGACGATCGACTTGTCCAAGAACGCCTCTAGAGCAATCAAGTGGTCAAGCAAATGAGGGTCGGCTTTCGGATATTTCTTCCTCAAATGCCCATGCAACTGCTCATAGTAGGAGTCCGTAGGGGTCATCTCCCCCATTCTCTCGATTTCTCCTGGCACTTCGACGATGTGGTAGACCGGAGTCCTTCGCGTGTCAATCGCGCCACTTCCTTCCGCTTCTCCTCTGTTCATGAAGAAGTACGTCGTGCCTACCCAAGGCTTCCCCAAGTCTCTGTGCGGATCTTCGGCAGTCCTCCAGTCATCCTCCAGGACTCCCTCAGGGCTGCCCTCGCACTCAAACCGGGTAATCCGCTTACCTCGGGCTTCTCCAACGTTAAAGGGGCAATCGAACGCACCCATCGGCGAGTACAAAGCCCGTCTCGGGACCAGGTGCTTCCTAGCCCACGTCCTCTCGGTAGCATCGTACTCCCAGAAATCCCGGTTCCCTTTCGTCCGAGACATTGTCTGGTTGACTCCAATCAACGAAGCCACAGAGAAGATCATCGCGGCAAAGGCTCCAAGCCCCCACCTTCTCGGTCGGCCGTTTCCCCGCGAAATCCTCGCAGCGCCGATACCGGACGCGCGCTCCGGGAGTACTTCCTCATCCTCCCGAGCCGCTCCTTCCTTATTCAAGTCCGTCGCGATGCACTCTTCGCATCCCTGCAAACGCACTTGTCGGACTTCCTCACTTCCGCATTGACTGCACGAGTCCGGCCGCAAAATGCCGGTCCCACAGGAACTGCAGCTGTCATCTTCAAAGTGGCAGCTGTCCTGAAACTTCGAATCCCACATGTGGCAGCGCGTACACTCACTGGCCGCGATGCGCCCTCTGCGCACTTCCGCAACCGTCTCACCGGCCTCGATCACGACCGGTTCATACTTCGCGGCTATCAAGACCATACCTTCTTGGCTTCCGGTAGGCCAAATGCCTGGCACCGCTTCGACCGAGTCACCAATGGGCAAGATCGCTTCGCATGATCTTCCCTGGTCATCCACATCGAGCCCTTCTCGGACCCGATCGACCGGGATGAGCACTCCATCACCAGGGAAGAGCTCAACTGGCTCACCGCAGGCCGCAACCAAGAGGTCGCTTGGCGCACCATCCCTCGGAAGAGCCGAATGATCATCAAGGGAAGAGGCCACCGAGAACGGGTAAGCTCTGTCGTGCCTCCCCTTGCTGCGATCTTCGCAGCGAGGCATCTTCACTCCCACGGTATCAAGGAAGTGAAACCCCGGTCCCGGCCTGAAGCCCAAGCCGCCTCTCGCTTCGCAATCGAGGGCTCGGCCTCCGAGTATGATTCCGTGCCAATCTGAGCAGCCTTTCGCTGCGATTTTACACCGGATGTACAGCTCTGGTCCGTCCTTCGACGCCTCCGGTGTCGGTCCTTCCTGCAGCCTAGCTCGGAGGACCACGCTCCCCTTCAAAGGCACCGGCTTGCCCGATGCAATGCCATGCACAAACTCAGGAAAGACCCACTTCTCGAACCTGAGGATCGGGTAGTCCTTGCTGTCGGGCTGGACTCCTTTCTTCCTCGCGTGCTCAACCATGCTGACCACCAGCTCCTCCGTGATGTGATTGGCACCGGCACCTCCATCCAACATACATTCCACCTGCTTCCCCAGGATCTTCACCACGGTCCGGTACTGGTACCCTCCGGACTCGTTCTGGACGACCTCCCACCAATCTTTCGGCAGATCGTCAAGCTCCGCGATCCCTGGACCTCCGCCGCCGTTGCTCGGCGACGTCTTCAACACTCCGCCAGAGATCACTTCTGAGTTACTGTACTCTCCGATCGTCACGCTAAGTGCAGCGAACGGGTTGATCAGGGAGCTCGCATCCGGCTTCGGCCCCATTGCCAAAGACTGCTGAGTCGCGACTCCTTGCGTCCTTCCGGTCTCTTCGCCGATCACGAGCGCGTGCAGCATATCGCACCCGGACCCCTTCTTGCAGGCGCCGTTCTTCCGGAAGAAAGGGCAGAGGACTTCCTTCTTACTCTTTCCATCATACTTGCCCTTGGAACCGCTCTTCCCTTTAGAATCTCCTTTTCCTTTTCCGGTTCCCTTACCTTTCCCTTTCTGGTCCCCCTTGCCCTTTCCTTCGCCCTTAGCCGCGAGAACTGATCCGCTCTCCGCGTGCTGCTTCTTCTCCGCCAGCGCCTTTTTCCGAAGCTCCTTGTCGTGGGAGTAGTGGCACTTGTCTCCCCACGGACAGGTTCCATGATCCCTGTAGTGGAAACACAGCTTCTTGCCGTTCGTGCCTTCCGTGGCCGCCAAAACCTGCTGCTTCGGCGCCTTTGGCTCCTTCGGTTTCTTTGGCTCCTTCTTCGGAGGTTGCTGTTGCCTCTCCGTCTCCGTGGAGTAGACAGCATTCGCAGTCGCCCGATGAGTGGCTTCTCGCTGCTCGACCTCCAGAACCACTCGATGCGCCTCCTCCCATGTCTGAGGTCCTCTCAGCTGGGTCTCACCAGCCCACAACCTCTTGTCACTCCGGATCTCTTTCTGCAGGTGCGCAGGCATCTTGCGAAGATACGACAGGTACAGCTCCCTCTTACTCTTACCCAGGCCAACTGTCTCCAGCTCCGTGACGCTCGCCTCAAAAAGCGGTTCGAACTGGTGCCCTGTCATCTTCCCTTTCGCCAAAGCTACGTGCTCTGCGTCAACTCGTATCTCCCTTTCCTCCGGGCTCTCCGTGAACAAGAGATGCTTCGCCTTGATCCGCTTGTACACCTTTTCCGGGTCTTCCTCTATCTCGCCGGCTCGGTAGGCCGACTTATAGAGGTTCGTGAACGTCTTGAGGCGAGACCCCCTGCACCGAGATCTCAGCGCAAGCAGCATCTCCCGATAGTTCATGCCCTTGCAGGAGTTCGCGAGACCACAGTTGTCCTCGAAATGGTCGTAGAACTCGGACACGTCCTTAGAGTCGCTCCTTTCATCCCCAAGCGTGGGCCATTGCAAGTCTGTTTTTACCGACATAACTTGCGATTGATTACGGCCCTCCAGCGCCTTCATCAAGGCCGCTGTTTGATGCTCCAGCGCGTTCGCGAGCTCTTTCTCAGGAGAGGACGCCTCTGAGGCCGCCCTGTCCTTGTCCTTGTCCTTCTTCAGGGACTCCAGCTCCATCTGCATTGCCACCATCTTGGACCTCAAGGCTACAACGCCTTCGTCTCCATCGGTGGGTTCACGGCTCCGCTTCGAACCTCTATTCCGGTCATCATGAAGCTCGTCGGATGGAGTAGAGAACACTTTGTCAGGAGCCGTACTCACTCGGCCTCCCAAGTCCTGGATCAACTCCGCGATCGCGACCGTCGTGAGTCCTTTCTCCTCTGGCTCCTTCGTGTCATCGTTGGCCAGCATGATGAACTGTTCCCTCAAGTGACCAACCATGGTCCTAGGGTCAAAGTCACCCAGAGCTTCGTATCCTTCTTGTATCAACTCTGCCTTCATGATGACTGACCGCAGGTCAGCCGGTCCCACTTCTTGTCCCAGCACTTCTAACGCATGGGAGATCCGTTCGGCCCGCGCCCGATAGGCCGCGATGCTCTCATACCTCGGATCATGAAGTGCGAACAGCTTCCTTTGCATCTCCGACATGGAGACACCGGTGTATCCCGAAGAGGGAGCCGGGCTAGCTCTGCCCTTCTCCTCCCCTCTTCCACCTTCATCTCTGATAGCCGGCCGGGCTTGCTCACCCGGGGCCTCGCCCGCAAACCCCACTGGTCGCGGCGACGGCCGAGTCCCAACGTCAGGCTCTGCTGGCCCCATAAGAGCTGGGATCGGCCTCAGCCTTGGTCTGGCTTCCGGCTCTTCTTCTTCATCTTGTTCTTCTTCTTCTTCAAGGTCCTCAATTCGGTCTTCCCCATATAGCTCCGCCGTCACGGCTCTCCAAAGAGCTACTTCTTCGACCGTAGACATTCCGCGGCCATCCTGCCGGCGGGTCGGTCGACGACCTTCACGCTTCCTCCAGCGCTGCCAAGCCGGGAAGCTCATTTCCTCAGGCCTTGGTACCCTTCCATCTCTGATGCAGTCAAGCAGAGTGACACCAAGTTCTTCGCCTGAAACTTCCTGGCTCATCCTTCAGTAGAGGCTGCCCACACAAGCCTTTTACTGCGGTGTGCTTACAAGGGTCAGGGAGTTCAGTATTCCCAGAACAGCCCCCAACTGTGAGAGGCGTTAATCCTAACCAAGGACTAACCCAGAATCCACGTCTCACCCGTGTCCCGACTCTCTGGCACACCAGCGAAGCGGCTCGTTGTTTTCACAGGCAGCGCACTCATTCACCGTGCGCATGTGGCTTGAGCCAAAATAGGCACGCCACTCCAACTTCCTCAAGGTGGACATGTCAACTTGCAAGACATGTCCACTCATGCAACCTCAAGCAAAAATAGCTCACTTACCAAAGCCTAATGCCTATGGCTGCAATGACAAAATCATGCATGAGAATGCCAAGATCCGTAATGTATGTATGTATGTATGTATGTATGTATGTATGTATGTATGTATGTATGTATGTATGTATGTATGTATGTATGTAATGTATGTATGTATGTATGTATGTATGTATGTATGTATGTATGTATGTATGTATGTATGTATGTATGTATGTATGTATGTATGTATGTATGTATGTACAGAGTTTATTATATATAATATACATATATATATATATATATATCATATATATATACATATATATATATATATGTATGAGACACCTGCATAAATCCAATAGACATCATCGTTGTTTGTGAGAAACACTACTTGAAACTTCGTATCGCAGAGGCACGGTGGGAAGCATGCAAAAGGGGTTCAGCCCCCGCATTGTTTTGCAAGACCAACATACCTTTTGAGCATCTCCCACCCCCTATTTTCTTCTGGGTTCCCTTCAAGCAGCAAAGGGCTTCACCATTTTGATAATCCCCGTGATGGGCCAGGGGGCGAGGGGGATTGCGCTCAACAGTTCCAAATGGAGGTTTCCGGCGGACTGCTTCGGCCGACTGCTTGCAGGCGGAATCCGAAGAGGCCAAGCAGGAGAGGGTGCGATTCTACCGCAGGCCTGCGGGTTTTGGGCTTTGCTTTAGCAGGGCTCCTGAAAAGATACATTTTCCCATTTGAAACATGGCTTTTTCGGCCGAAATAGAGGGACACCACCATTTACAAGGCAATGTTCAGGTGTATAATGTAAGGATCCCTGAATTTAGGTTCCCGGGGGGGGGCGGCTCGGCGACGGTTTCTTGGGGCTTGTTGAATGTGACCGAAGGTCTGAGGTGATGGAATCTTTGCCCCCCCCCCCCGGTTGCCCGTTTTAGCCACCTGATTGAACATGTTAATAGAACCCCGGCAAAAATGTGTCGACGCCTTTTGCAGGACATGCCCATGTAATTCAAACGATTTTATAAAACATCATAAGAGAATGTATTCCAAACAAAAGAAGAAGTGATGGACCAATTTGTATGTCTGGAGACGTAAATTTGTACGCTTGGTCTCCAGTTTTTGATAAAGTGATGGCCAAACTGGGCAAAGAAACAAAAGTTCATCTCGATCGCGGCAGAAGGATCGATCCGTTTTTTTTCTTCCCCCAGGCTGGGCCGGCAGCGCAAGTTGCTCATGGCCGCGGCCTCAAGCAAGCGAGCGAGCAGCTGATGGCTTCTGGGGGGCTGCGGGGAAAAAGCTGTTGGGCGTCCCATGGCGGTTGGGGCGTCGTTTTTTTTTTTTGGTGATTTCATTTCATGTTTTTTTTCTCTCTCTCTCTCTCTCTTCTTTTTTTCTTTTCTTTTTTGTGATTTCAGGTGGGTGATAGAAATTTGTCCTTCACTCAGATCGTGGTTTGGATGGGTGGTTTGGAACCCCAACCTAACCGCCAAGCACCATGTTGGGGCAAGCTGAAACAACAGCAGAAAACCGACGGATATATGGCCGCCAAATCAAGGACAGAGAGGCAAACAAGGAGGAAAAGGAGGACAAGAAGGGCTAGGGGAAGGTTTTATGAACCATTAGGTCAGGGAACCTAACCGGGTTCCAGCTTGCACCAAAGATCACTCATTTGCATAGCATCCAAGAACCCATTTGTTGGAGCTCATTCATCCAATTGGGGCAGGTCTGACAAATCAAGCAGGATTTTGTTTCTTTCCCCATTGCTGCTTCTCCCGAAAGCCGTGTTTGCTTTCTTGACCTGCAACTCGTATGTCAGTTTGAGAGCTTTAAGCGTTCCTGTAGCATTCAGCCGACTGAGTTTCATAGAGGCCATGGTAGGGATTCCCTGCATATAACGGAAAGGCAGCCAGTCGCAACTTCTGCTTCTTCGCCCCAGAAGCTGCAGGGGATCCTTTGGAGCCATCCGAGCTTTCCAGTTGAACTAGACTGAAGGAAATGTTGACGAGGCTCTTTCTTGTAGATATGCTTACTAGATATGCATGAAATAAGTATGAACATCTTGAAAGTCTGTGAGAAAATGTCTGATAATGAAACTCAAAAGCTCTAGCAAACTTTCCAAAGATCTCGAAAAGCTTTACATCGGTCTTATGACTGTCCGCAAAGAATCAGGGAAGTTAGATTTGATACTGAATACAGTTACAGAACAGAGGGTTTGTTTTCGGATGGTTTCCTGGGACGCGGCAGCCCGACTTGTTTGTTCATTGGACAGTCGAGTTCGGACCCACTGGATGTGGGAGATTCTGTTCCTGGAGGTGCTGTTTTGCCAAACAAGTTGTCTCAAATCAATCGGAAGGATTTACCCTCCCACGTTGCATGGCACCTGACTGATGGTCCTTGGTTTGGACCATTTCACTTTCAATTGGGCCTTGTATGTTCGTCCCTGTTGCCTGCCGGAGGACAGGGGGGTGGGTGTGTGGGTAGGGTTTCGGGTATGGTTGCGTGTCCTGTCCGCCCACCCCGCAATCTTTTCCGTCTACATTGCCGTTTTACCGCACGCTGAAGGGCGCGCACTAGGGTCTTGTACACTTCTTTCATCCATCTTTCGGCAACTCTCAAACCTATGTCGAGCAAAATCAGGCCAACGCTGAGGGCACGGGCTGCAGGCCTCCCAGATATCCTCCCACAGGTGAATCAAGCAGCACGACCACGCGGAAGCCCAACTAGATCTCGCGGCATGCTGCCGGAGAGTAGCGTGAACTCTAGCATGCTGAGCTTGACATCCCTATGCCACAAAAGTCTTCTCCCGGAAAGACCGCAAAGAAAAAGGCTCCTCGACTTCGAGCTTGAGACAAACTCATGGCGAGCTAAACCTCCGCCTTGTGCTGCGTTTGCGAGCCTACTGCTTCAACTGACCGTTCTCGGGCGACTCTGCACCTTCACACTCTTCCCGCCAAGACTGCCTGAAACGCCAAGCGGTTCATCTCGTTCTGTTTAGGTTGCAGCGGCTGGCCCGAAATCCCAACGACTCAGGGACAGCGCCGAAACCATGCCCGTCAGCAATGCGCGCGCAGCGCTGGGAAGTCGAAGTCGGTTGTATCCATGGCTACTCATTGACTAAGCCTTATTGACGCAGGGCGAGAGGCTTCTGAGGCCATGACTTTCAACGGGACACCCTCAAACCGGAGAACTCCGGCACGTAGTTTACGAAAAAACTCGGCATCCGAGGGCCAATGCAGCAGATCCATCAGCCCGGGAGCCTTGGAAATACCCCCCGAAAGGAGGCTGGTTTGGCTCGATGGGGACATGACCGTGTGTCCACATCTTGGCTTCCTGAAAATTGGATGCAATATGAAAGAAGTTAAATTCAGCACATGGCAGAGGTTCATGAGCCCTCAATGTGACTCGGATAAGAGAGCACAGAATAGAGGCTTGGAGGTGTAAGGAAAGCGACCATGAAATCTAGTCCCAGCTGCAGCAAGACTATTGAAAAGTCCTTTCAAATCCATTCTCTTCCCTCCAAGGTCCGCTTGACATGCGCCTTCTGAAAGATGAAAGCGGGCGGGGTTGGCATTGGCTTTGAAGCGAGGCCCGGACAGCTGGGAGGATCCTGCCCAAGAGCAGCCCAAAAGCCGGGACAACTAGCATTTCCGTGAGGTTGGAGGTCAGCTTGCCAGAAATGCGATTGTGCCCACCCGAAGAATCATTGCCGGGCTTGGCTTCCTTGCCTTCGCGCTGGCGAGGGGCATAGCCTAGGCCCCCCCGAAATCAATACTGGTGAGAAAGTGAGGAAGGATTTTTCCAGACAGAGGTCTGACCAAGGTTGCACTTATTGGAAGATGCCTTTGGGTTGGTCATGCCCGAACATGTCTCCAAGGCTTCTTGCCCTCCCTTCCCACTTTTGTTGTTTTCTTGGCTTAGGCCGGGAAGCGCGGGTGCTCAGGCGTCCGAAATGGCCACCGCCGGGAAAGCAAGGGCTTCCTTTTTGGGGTGGCCAAATGGGCTTAAGCTGAAGGGTTCATGCCTTCCAAAAAGCAACCCCTGGGTTTGAGTCCCTTGAGCAAGCGCAAAATGGAACCTCGCCCAAGGGAAACACAAGCTTGCAAAAGCGGTTGTTGTCAACTCTGTGACAGGAAGCTCAAACAGTCGGTGTAAGAGGTCCTACTAAGGCAGCCATGATCACGACACCTGGCACGATTGCTTTGACTAAGGCAGCGCCCCAAAACTCATTGCCAAAATGGACCGATGAAAACTGAGTGGGGGCGTCCAAGCTGCATGTGTCAGAAAGACAAGACGTTTGCTATTCTTGGATTGCTAGAGGCACTTGTTCTGGGCATGGCAGCCTCTGCCAGCCCGATTCGACTTACAGTCCTTAGATTTGCGCTGGAGAGGCGGTTCGCCTTGGAAGATTCAAGGGCCACTTTGGAGGATTGCGTGGGTGTGGATGACGCAGGTGGGGAGAACATACTTCAGCTTGAGATGCTTGAATCCCGGCGACCGCTTGAAGCACCTGTTCTTGCTGACTTGTAGATTTGATTTTCTCCTGTTCATAGCGGGAATCGGCCAAGGAGTCGCCATGTCGACGCTTGTTGTTTTGTTCATGTTTCTAGTGGCACAACCATCTTGCAGCCTTTCATCAGAGACAACATCCCTGATTTCCCTTTTCTGTCTTTTGAACGAAGGCACCCCTCTCATCGAGGCCGCATCAAAGCCATACCGACTTCAGACGCCGAAGTCCTCCAGTACATCTACCCCGTGCCTCTTTGAGTCCAAACTCCCTCGTAACTGACGTTTCGGGTGTTCTTGTTGGACCGAATCCCTTGTGAAGGGACCGGGCCCCTGTCAGGTTTCATGTTAGTTGGGAGAGTAAACCATCCAGAGTCGCAAGTTGGCGTTTAAACCATGGCACCTGTTCAGGCCAAGAGCCGCTCAACGCACCTAATCCGATGCTCCAATCAACCAGCGAGCCTCCGGGTGCAAACCGCACGTCCACATCATACCCATTCAGAGCAAGCCTAGACAAGTAACCAAATCGATCCACACCATAATCATTCTTGGAAGTATTCAACGCAGACTAAACAGATGCCCATCTCAGCCCAAACCCATCTGCCGTCAAATCCATCAAACCCAAACCAGCGAGACCTCCAAAGCATGCGCTCGACGTCAGACCCAAACTGCGCCCTCCCGGCCCAACGGTTTGCACTGAGGGTTCGGCTGAATAGCCTCCAGCTGGAGGCACGGACGGGGATGGGATCTTGTCTCGGCAAAGTAGGTTTCTATTTTTATTTTGCTTAGATTTCTTTAAATCCGATACTTCAGATTTTTCTCGGTCAATTAAAGATGGAAAAAGCTGAACATCGGTCTGTTTTGACATGGGAACCCGGTCACAGATGGAGGCAAGGGGCCGAATGACCGCCTCGTGGGACAGCAGAAGCCCTTTGAGATTTGAAGCGGACCGCGTTTTGGGCAGCCAGGTGTTGTCCAAGGGTTGTGGCATTCCATTCCGGGTGAACCTTTGGCTTGCGCAGAACATAGAGCGACCTGAGTAACTTGGGTCACTTAAATCGCCCTGCAAAGCCAAGAGCACAAGCACAAGATCCTTCCCCCAATGGCCTGAAGGGTTCTGGCCCGATCCCTGAGTTCAGTTTGGAAACTCGGAGTGAAATCGCATCAACCTGATCTTTGGCGTGCACCTTGCCAGCGGATGTTCAGCAGAGCGCACAGCTGCTTACGCCTGCTTCGCCTGGCAACATACAGGCTTAGTGAGGATTGATCCAGTATCGGCCCATTGGCATGTTTAGCCAGGCCATTGCCTTGGAGTGTCTCAAGAGGGGGGCTTTGTATGTCTGGTGCCGGAAGCGCTTAGGCGCCAATCGACGGGCTGCCAACATTTGTAGTTGAACGCAGCATTGGCCCAGTTGTCGATTTTGGTTCCTTACATGGTGCTGTTGTTGGCATATCAAGGCATCACCCAAGCCAAGACTCTCATCCTGGAAAGAAACTGCTTCGTCAAACTCTGGGTGTGTCTCTAAAGTCAGCCCAGAAAGCTCAAAAAGTCGTAAACCACCCACATGGTTTCCCTTCAGAACCTGTCCGCCGCCCCAAAGCCACCCAGCGCTCAGAGCTACCCCGACCTCGCGAGGTCAGCCGGCTCGACTGAGCTCGCCCGGGCGGAAAGTAGCTTCTGGTTCGTGCGGCTTAACTTTCAGCGAGATCGGCAAGGAGAAGGTGGCGTGTTGAGATGGCAAACCTGAACCTTTGGGCTTCTCCCGTTCAATGCATAGATATAAAGTAGATGTACGAATATGTGTACATGTATATATATGTATATGTATGATTATCTTCGGGCTGTGAAAGGCCATCCCTTGCAATAGCAGGTCTTTTTCGGCAAGTGCCAGTTGGTTTCATTGCAATGCTCAGACATCCCTTTGTCCGACCCCGCACGAAGGCCTTTTTTCGTTCGATCATTTCTTGCCGAGATGCTGCACGAAGCTAGACCGAGCCCTTCACGGGTTCGGGGTGTCGGATGCCCTGCCACATGTCACATAGCTCGACCTGCAAGACGCAAGAGTCTGCCGCCACTCCAAAACTGGAGTTGATGGATCCGTGGCGCGGGGGGAAAACCGTCAGGCAGCGAATGGATTTGGCTTGGGGTTCTGATTGGTTTTTGGCTGGTGCAGCTGATGCATTGGGAAAGTCAAGAGAAGGCGCCTCGCTCCGCCGCAATGGCTCAAAACTCGTCAGCGCTTGCACTGCACGTGTTCCCCCCCCCACCCCCCCTAGGCCCTTTGCAGACCCACATTCTTTTCTATTTTTGAGGACGTAGGTGCAACCACCCTTACGCTGCATTGGATGGGGGGCAACCTGCTTCAGTGCAAAGGGGCCGGTGGTTCTGCCTATGCTAAACCATGAGCCACGAGTCAGGAGAGTTTGAGCTCTGGGTGACCCTAGCATCTAGGGGTCCTGTTGACAGCAAACTGTCTGAAAAGCGTTGTCCCCGGAACTCTGGCGGAAGGACCCAACAATTTGCTGCTTGAAGAAGAGGTCCCTCATTTTTCAGCCCTTTCCTTATCAAACAAAAGTTCAATTTGGGTGGTGTCATGCTCCCCAAGAAGCAACCAGGTTTCAGAACATGTTTCCATGATGCTTCCTGTTTCGTTCAACAAATCTCTCCTTTACCTGGCTTGGGGGGACATGTGCGAGGCTTGCCTAGGCCCAAATCCACAGCCTCTAGCCCCAACCCCTCCAAAGCACCTTCACCAACTCCAACCACCCCGACCCACCCCGACCCACCCCGACCCACCCCGACCCACGCAGCCCCGAACTCCGGCACTTGACGCGCCGGGCGCCTGGCGCCATGCGGGTTCTGGCGCTGGCCGGGGCCAACTTGGTCCTTGGAGACTGGAGGTGGCAACCGGAAGCGGAAGAGCTGGGCTGTGCCAAGCCAATCCTCAATTCTTTGGCCAGATGGTAGTGATTTCCAACTCACGGATTAGGCAAGTTCCAAGCCAATCCTCAATGTTTTCGGGCAGATGGTAGTGGTTTCCCTTCTTGCTGTGCCCCACGTAAAGCTTACGGATTAGGAACAACCCAGACAAGCAGGAGCTTTGGGTGGGGTGACCCTCGAAGAAGCGAAACTTGAGGATACCCCGCCTATATATGTACACGCACGTGTACACCTCTATTTATCATTCTCTTAACGCAGTGAGGTAACTTCAACTGCCGATCCCTGCCTGGTGCGGGAGGTCAGCCAGAGATGCTCTCCCAGCAGTGGAATAACTTTGGAAGGGAATGGGACGCGTTGAACAGCCCCCCCCGCAAAGAATCCAGCGCCAGTTGTGTACGTTGAGAAAGCAACATTTATCCGGAAAGCGTTGCAAAGGGTTCGATTCGAATTGGGAGCCATATTTGCAAAGCGACGGCTGGCAACGTGCTACTTACTGCACAGCGACTTGCACAGGGCTTGTTGCACCGCGACCACAGGCACTGCGCTGCTTTTAGAGCTTCTTGCAAAGCGCTTAAGAAGCGCATGCGATTGATTCCTTTTTCTAGCTGAGGCGGCTTTGGGCGAAGGTAGGCAGAATGAATCCGCTACGGGGATTTGGCGGGTCGAAGCAGTGAACCAGCAGCTTTCCAAACGCGGCCCTGTGAACGTCTGCGCAGCTTCGGCGGGTCATGTGCTACACATGCAGTAACATGCGCACATTTGAGCTGGCCGAGCGGCCCTCTGGAGTGATTCTGCGGGTCGACGCGCAAAGACGCCAGCATGCAAACTCTTCTTTTTTTTCCGTGTCTCCTGGCTGGCACGCTTCTTGGAAATCCCGCTTGGGCTAAGTCAAGCACGCGACCTCGGCGCACAAGTCTCGCATCGAAGCGCAGCCTGCAAGCGCGAAAGGAAGAGACCGTTCTCGAAGCTTCAGGTTGGAAAGGTTCATCCAATGCGCATCTTGCTTCACAGATTTCGCCTTTCTTTCATCCAGTCCTCTTCCCCCATTCTTTTCAGTCCAGTTGCATGTAGATCAGGAAGAGAACGCTCCAATGTGTCTATCTCTTTTATGTTAGCTTCTGTAAGTTTTGGTTGTGAATGAACAGTTGTCAGACAGAAGATAGACATGTAAATGCAAGGCCGAAGAGTTTGAGGCGTAAGGAAGATGAATTGGACAGATACAACAAGTAGCACGCAAAGTGCACTTTGCCGGCCCTGCTCGAAAGTCTCAAGATTGAAGCAGGAAAGTAGCAGCTAGAATTGGGAATTCCCATTCTGGAGCACTTTCGCGCTTTCACCGGGGCATTGCAGATCTGGGCCCCTCTGTGACCAAAAATAGAAATGTGTCAAGAATTCTTGGCCGATGGCCACTGGGCTGGGCCCCGCGCCAGGGCCTGGGAGTCGGCCCACTGGAGCCTGGGCTTGCCGCTGCAGGAGGGGTGCAAGCGAAGTCCGGACATCGGAGGAGCTAGGTTTTTCAGCGAATGGTGCCCGCCCTCTCACCCAACTTTTTTGGTTGGGAGGGCTCCCCTATCTAAAATAGACGAAAACGAAAGAGTCGGTACCAACTTATTCGAAGCTCTCTGGAGGAGCTAGGAAACCCCAACAGCCGACAGCCAATTTTAGGACAGCACAGCATGCCTGCGCCCAACTTTCTTGGAAGGCAGAACACCCCGAGCCCCGAGCCCAGGCCTGAAGGCCCCATGAGGAAAGCTGCGTGTGGAAACCTCTCAGAGTGGAAACCATCGTAGAGGGCGTCAAGGTTGAGGTGCTTCAGTGGGAAGTCTGTTCCAGTTGAGTTCACAAGCCGTAAGAGCCAAGCTTGCGCTGCTGGCTTCGGAGGGTCGGGCTTAGGTTGCTGTTTTGCTGTTTCGGCACTTTCTGTGCACCCAGTGTTTTTGTTTTTTTCCTCGCATTTGCCATTGCCATTGAACCGGCGGATTTTTTTGGGGACTTGCTTTCGGGATGTCGACGGAACACAGGGCCACTGAGTGGAAGATTCCATAGGAAGCCGTCGGCTTGCTTGGGCGCTCTCGGATGCAGTCAGAGAATGAAAGACGAACACTGGTATCGTGGTATCGGATCATGAGGGGTGGAGTTAGCTTTGGTGCATTTTGCTTGGATGTTAGGACTTTAACGTTTTGCAAAATAGGGTTTTCCGAATGAAACCACTAACAGTTTAACTTTTCGCAGGGCTTCGCAGGAAGCAACCGAGATTCTCTTCTCAGCAAAAAATCGAGGGAATGCCCCCTATAAACCTTAGGTGCATTTTGCTTGGCAGGAAGCAACCGAGTTGAAAGGTGCACATGCAAGCCGCCAGCATTTGAGAGGCTCGTGAAGGAGGCCCATGGACATTCAGGCTTTGGGTCTGCTGGTCTTCGGCACTAGTTTTTGTTGTCTCCGCACAACAAGCAAACAGACCGCCGGCTAGATGACTCATACCCCATCTTGTCAGGTGAGCCACAATCAAAACCCGGGTAGATGAAGGTTAGCAAGGGGCAGTCCCAGCCAGAAGTAGTTGCGGCCACCTTCTTAATTCTTTACATGGTTCTGGGTAGACCATTTTTTATTACCGGGTTTTGATTGTGACTCAGGTGGTGTGTGCTTGCAATTGTTTGCGTGGGTTCTTCCGCCAGCAACGGGTTCCGGACATTCATGCCATGGGGATGAGTTGTGGCAGGAGGTGGCCGGGTGTCGCTGCACGGGGCCATGGGCGGACTTCCAGCATGTGCTGAACTTCACCCTGACCCATACGCCGGACCGAGGGGCAAGTTGGCTGGCTTGGAATGCCGAGGGTTTGCCCTCTCACCCAAGAACCCGAAATAGAGGAGGAGTGGTTTTTTGCCGCACGGGGAGGTGGTAGCAAGGCCTTTCCGACTCGCCAACATGAATGCTGATTCCAGCAAACGTGGGGGGTGGGGGGGGGGGAGGCTGAAGGCGGCCTGCTTCAATGCGCACCCCATTGGAGGAGAAATTCCCTGTAGAGTTGGCTACTGAAACATCCCAGATCCCGGATGTGGCGAGCAGGGGGCCACCACAGGAAGTGCGGCTAGCCTTTGTCAAAATGGCGCCAAAGGTCTTAGGGTTGGCACGTCCGTGATGGAAGCGCCTTGCTTGTTCTCTGCAAAATCCACGACGCCTTTGGTCTACCGGGCCCCACATGTGGGGTCCATCCCAATTTACAAGTCTAAACAATTGTAAAGGGTGCTTGGTTGGTCCACCATCCCGAAAGGCTGGTGATCGGAGTGCGGAAAAATACACGCTGGAATTCCCCAAGAATGCGGCCTAAGTGAGCTCTTTCAACACACTCACGCGAAAGTGCGTGCTGTTGGGGCGGGAAAGATTACTTGGGAGAAAAAACAGTTCAAGGAACTTTTTTTTGTTTCTCTGTCTTTCTTGTTCGCCTTAAAGTCATAGCAACAGGAGGCGGTTGTGGGTGGATCATTGGGGGACTCACTAAATTCCCACAAAACCGACCGAGGACTCACTCACTTTTTTGTTGTATGCTTTTCGGCGAACCGCATGTTTTGAACGGCCCACACGGAATCAGACACACTCCTTTTGCCATGACCCTTATTGGAATCGCATATTCTCTCCGCGGTTCAAGCGGTTAACCCGCTTTTTGGTCGGTGCCTAAGGGAAGCCAACCTTGAGTTTTTAGGTTCTGAGGGTGTGGGGGAGTCCATTTAACCCCCTAAAAGGTCAAACTATTTAGCAATGGGATCGCAACACGGACAGCCCAGATACTTTCCCACCAATAAACATGGAACCTGACGTTTGGGGGATCCTGGTTTGGACCATTTCCTTTCAAAGCGACCCATATCCGAACGTCAAGTGCCATCAGTGGAACGGGTGGGAGGGTATGTTAGACAATTCTTTCAGACATTTTGGATAAATTTTAGCCGCCAGGAATTGGACCGCAGAATTATTCGTCCGTGTTTTCCATTTGCCAGGGTCCCCAGCCCACCCATTTTGGGGTCACCCTACTTTTGACCAGGACTCCGCGTTGGCTCGGGCCCGGCTGTGCCGCGCGGGCGCGGATTTGGCGCGCCAAGTGCTGGGGGACTTCCGGGCGGCCGCGTGGAGGCCGGCTTTGCGGTGTGAGAAGCAAGCTTGGTCTAAAGAACTGGACCTGGTTCCCTTCTAAAACCACGAGGTTTGAGCAGTGTGTAGCCTGCTTAAACAGGAGGGAGGCATTTTTGTCTGGGCCCAATCATCTTGAAAGCATCTTCGGCAAGAAAAAGCACAGTTGGCCCATGGGGACGGAAGCCAAGGGGACTAAAAACCAATTGGCTCAATATCCATGTCTGGGAGACTCAAAGGGATTCATGACTTGGCTGCTATCGGGTTGGATCTTTAGACTTTTTAACTTTTTGGGGAAATCAAGGGGTTTTCCACGAAACCCCCAAAAAGTTGAAAACGTTTTGCAGTGGGGTCAACAGCAACCAAGCGAGAGTCTCGAACTCTTTTTGTAAATCTAAATTCGAGGTTTGGAATCTGAGGTTCTAAATCCGAGGGCGAATAAAGTTGAGATCTTATATATATATATATATATATATATGTATATGAGACTCTGGGAGGCAAGTTTTGGAGACTACGCATGCAGAAGCGCAGGCTACTGCACGTGAGTATTGCACCATCTTTGGACTTCTCACATTGTCCAAAGGATGTTGAAAGGTTTGCTTTAGTTTCAACTCCCATTGCTTCACAATGCCCCTGAAGGGGTTTTGTAGCCGCCCCATGTCATAATCCCCCCTAAGCCCGGTTTCGCCCTCCTTTCCAGATTTGCCACTTACATCGGCTGAAGTGCTTATCATCAGGCTGATCCACCAAGTTGCCAAAGCCACAGAGCCACATATGCCTATCTGTGTTCGGAGTACTTGATCTGCTTATCAACCAGGCTGATCCACCACGGATCCATATCTGCCTTCTATCTGTAGGGTCACCCCTTTCCACCACCTACATGGAAGTACTTGATCTTCTTGTGGAGCCTACGGCTCCCAGAGTCGCCCCTTCTCACCCGCCCTCGGCTCCCGCGGGAGGTGGACCAAAACCACCGCCACGGGGGACTCCGAGTGGCTGGACTTCGGCTCCAGCGACCGCTGGTGCCCCGCGGGCCTCACGGCGGCGCTGGGCGCCGCAGCCCCGGCAGTTCGGGCGGGAGGCGTGGGTCTCGGCTGGTTGTTGGAGGACTCGGAGACGCCCAGCATGGTCGGGGCTGTCCTTTAAGACCACCTGCAAAAGGGGGTGCCCCTCAAAAAGAGACACACGGCGGTTTCTGCTTGGACGTAGCATGAGTATCGTGAATCGTCGTTCCCCGTCAGAAAAGTGAACGCTTCCCTGCAGAAAGAGTCAGACTGACGCCTCACAAGCCCGCGGCCGCCATTCGCGCCCCGATTTTTTGGAGCTCGGACTTGGGGGTGTTTCCCTTGAAAAACACGAGAAGATTGGGATCTGTGAGACCATGTCGGATCAAGCAGCGGTGGGTACATTTGTAATCTTTGCCTTTCCAGGTTGTTTGTGGGTTTTTGAGTGCTGGCCATGGACCCTCTGAGCATGTGCCTTGTCTTGCGAGGAGGTGCCTCCCATGTCTTGCAACTTGTCCAGTCGCAAATTTCTGCAAAAGTAGGTCGGGGGTTCCCAACCGGATATTGGATGGAGAGATCTGGTGCGTTCTGCATACCCATGTGATCAATGGACAGAGCACTGATTTTTTCCTGCCCCTCAAACAACAAGTTGATAGGCTCAATCATTGCCATTGGCGCCGCTGCTCCTTTAGTCGTGACTGAGTTTGACTTGAGAGTAAGACAAAAGCCCAAAGGCTGAGTTTGAACTTAGAGTAAGACTGAGTTTGACTTTTATGACTAGGTTTGGTTTGAAAGTAGCCACCAGCCCATTCCACGTCAGACCTTCGGACCACTTGCGGCCGCGAAGACGAGGTCTGCGCCGCCGTGCACGCGGAAGCGCTCGAAGCTCCTGGCACCGAGATCGAGCCGGCGGGAGAGGTGGACTGGCACTCGGCGCTGGGGTTCTGGCGCGGTGCCCCGGGAGTTCTTGGGCCGTTTGGTATCCGTTCTCGGTCCCCAGCTACTAAAATAGACGACCGAAAAAGGGGTACCCTTATTCTAACCTCTCTGGAGGACCTAGTATCTGGTGTCGGCTCGCGGATGGTTTCGGACCGCCTGGTATGTTTGTAAGTGTGAAGAAACCCGCGGGATCGAAACCATTGCGGAACCCTGGCTTCACAGAGGTTCTAGCGAGGGCTGTTTCAACAGTAGCAGTACGGCCGGCTAGATTCGCCGGCCAGACGTTTCAAACATATTCAGGCTATAGCTTGGGACGTGCTCCCCGTCAACTGCCAGTGCACGCGCGCCTTTGCGTCTTTCTCTGCAAGCGCATGATGAGTGAAGTTAACATTGTCGATTAGCTAGTTAGCCAACACGTATACGATTCCCAGAAAAACCACAGCGAAGTTCCTTCTACACGTCCTTTGCAAATCATTTTGGTAGAACCAAAGGCCACGGGGTTCGGGGGTTGTGGCTCGTGGGACGCTCCCAAAGTTGTCCGTCAGAGGCACGCATGCGCGAAGGAGGGTGGTCTGCCCGGATGAGTTTCTCGAGCTTCGCTGGAGTTTCTCGAGCTTCTCCCATTCGCTTTGATATTTTGTTAGAACATCGACAAGGACCGACGGGATAACTTGGGTGCATTTTACTTGGATGTTGGGACTTCAGCTTTTTGCCAGCTAGTGGGTTTTCCATTAAACCACTAGAAGTCAAACTTTTAGCAGGGGGGGAGGAAGCAACCGAGATAAGGAGCCAGGTTTGGGCCAGTTGAAAGAAGGGCTTTTGACTCTTGGAGTGGCGAGGGCCTGCCTCTAAGAGTCGAGACCCGCCACATCTCAGCCTCAGCTGGACAAAGCAATAGGCCTATCATCGCGGCCTAGGCAGACCTTGTCACAACTCAGGGACATGTGGGTTTTCGGTTTTGATCTAAAAACATGTCCCCGGGTTTTAACATGTACCCATTGTCCAACGTTGAGAGAAGAGATCTGGCGCCAGAGTTCAGCCAGCTGGCTCAAGCTCATTTGAAAGCCGTGCGACCTGCCACAGGCGACGTCACTGGGGGGGGGGGGGGGGCGAGCGGACCTGAGAGCCAGCGATGCAGCCGGATTTCTTTGGGCAGGAGCGGATGCAGGAAGCTCATGGTGGCGCGTATCAAAACGTTTCGGGGAACGCGCACTGTGTGTAACCCTGCGCAATGATAGGTTGACAAGGTTGACGCGAACTCTCAACCAATCATGATCAGGTCTGTGCCATGATCAAACCACCTGTTTAGTGTGTTGGCAAGCAGAAACAAGAACCCCCCTTTGGGTCCTCTGCTTGAAAGGCGCCGAGTGACACCAGGTCTTTGACGCCGACTGTCTCAAAGGGAAACCAGAAGGCCACCGCGGGTATCTTCTGAGTCTTTCTGCAAGGGCGCTGCTTCGGTATCAAGTCCATTCGTCAGTATCTGCACTTGCACCGCTTGCAGGCCATGCTGAAGGACATCTTTGCCGAGTGGGCTCCCCAGTTGGTGGGTGCTCACGGGCTGCCGGAGGTTGAAGAGAGCCAGAAAACCGATGGGAAAAATGGACGCCTGTCCACGTGGATGGGCTTTCTTTTGGTTTCCCTTCGGTTGCCATCTGGTTTCCATCTGGTTTCCTTCTGCTTTTCTTTCGATATTCTTCTGATTTCTCCAATCCGAAAGAGCTTCCTGCCTTTGACACCTTCCCTGCCAAGATTGTAAACTCAATGCCGGCAAGTGTGTCAAGCCCTTGATCCGAAGGAGTGAACGTGGAACCAGAAATCGCCCTTTGGCCCTCCAGCCGATGAGTGGACCAAGACGTCAGAAGTGTTTGCTGGTCTATTCTTGTCGACCAAATGAGCTCCACCCACTTTGGGTCGACCAAATGGCCCCCGATCATGGCGGCAGAGAAAAATTGAGGTCCCACATCGGAGCCCGACTTGTGTCAATTCTCCATGCAGTTCGTGGCACATGGGCCGGGTTGCCCTTTTGGGACGCAATTCTGAGAAGGACATGTTTAGCTTTCCAAAAAGTCTTAGGCACGTGTGTCATGCTGGGTAATGTGCCAAGGCAGGAGTCCTACGAATCTCTGGGACCACCTCGCAACCTGTAAAGGGAAGCACCAAGAGGCAAGCAACCAAAATGCTTCGGCCTTGGGAGTTTCGGTTGCCTCCATTTCATGCACCCGAAGCATTCCGATGAATGGCTTTCTACTTGGTATTGAACCGAACAAACTGCCAAGGGGACCCCGCAGTTCCCGAGCCTTTCATACATGGAATGGGAAGGGATGAACGTACCCGTTCATGATGATACCTTTTTTCGGTGGTCAAATGAAGGGTGGCGATGTCTCCAAGGTCGCACCTTATAATTTCTGGCGGCTTACGCACTTGCTTTTGCCAGAACCTCTCTGAGAGAGCACGTTTGCCGAAAGCATGAGGGGCTATCTCTACAGCATCAACTCAGGCTTCTTTGAAGGGTCGAATGTGTCTTTGAAAGCTTCGGATCTATTTGATAGGTTCCCCCTTGGTTTCCCTTTGTATCAGGCTTGGGCAAGCTTGGTTTCAACAACTAGACCTGGTTCTCTTCAACATAAAACCACAAGGAGGTTGTTTAAACAATGTGTAACCTGCTTGAACAAGGGGCTTGGCAGAACCCTGGCCAGGGAGGGAGGCTTGTTCTGGGCCCAATCGTCTTGAAAACATCTTCGGCAAGAAAAGCACTGTTGGCCCATGGGGGAGGGAAACTAAGGGGAGACAGGTTCATAAATCAATTTGACCGATGTCTGGGAGACGAAAGGGATTCATGACTTGACTGCTATTGGGTTGGATCTCTAGACTTTAACTGTTGGGGAAATCAAGAGGTTTACCACTGAACCCCAGAAAGTTAAACTTGTTGCAGGGGGGTCCACAGCAACGAGGCGATGTCTGGGAGGCGAACCCCCCTGTCCGCGGCTTTGGTTTCGCCCTCAAGCCGCCCAAGGTTCGACAGCGCCGCGGGCCTCACGGCCGATCGCCCACGCGGCCGAAGCCGCGAAGGGGATGCAGGCGGTCTCCGTCGTTGTTGGTTTCTTGTTTGTGAGGCCCGCACAAATCTGGTTTGATATGTGGTTAGATTAACTTTGAAAGTGGTTAAAACCTAATATTTGTTGTTTGTGAGTGAAGTTTCTGGAATTCAAAGTGCTCGACATTGGATTTATGAGGTGTAATCAAACCTTACGGGGAAGCAGCTAATTCTACCATCCCTGTTCTGCATTTTTCTCGTTTTGCAGTTATTGTCGTTTTGCATTTTTTCTCCTCGGGCGAGGGGTTCGTTTCTTGAGGAAGCCTGAGGTAGAATTCAAGTGGAGGGTTGATTTCCCAAGGGGTGACCCTTCCGGGCTGGAGTTTTCTTTGCTGCAAGCAAACAATGGAAATCGTCAATCTCAGGGGCTGGACCGGGGTCCTAGATTTTTCCATTGACAGATCAAGCATTGCAGTGGGTCAAGTTGCCATTAGGATTTTTGAGCTTGAATCCGCAATGCCTGGGCGGGATTTTTAGAGGGGTCACTCCTGGACATTTGCCAGCCCTAGGTGTGGCCATGTTTTTGCAGGGAGTTCCCTGGGTCCAAAACCCAGCGGGATGGCTGAAGGTGACACAGGCTGAACTCTTATCCTGAACGCCTTCAGACGGGTGTTGCCAAACTGGGGATCCCTACAAATGGGTGACATCCTTTTGGAAACCACCCAAAAAAGGGGCCCCCGAATTATACGAACACCCACACCCCCACGTCAAAGCTTTGTATGGGAATGCCGCCGCCGCCATTTGCACAATGAGACACAGTTGGGACGAACCCGCTCACTCAAGCTTGAGATCTCTGCCAAAGAACCCGGGCAGCTGCCCCCCATTTCCTGTTCCCGGGAGCAACAGAATTGTGTTCACGCTTCTGGATAAATCTCCCTTTTGGAAACTTCTCGTGGAGCCATGGCCACTTCTTTCACCGACCAATCCCTTGACTTGGTGGCTCTCAGCCATCCGGTTCCTTAGACTTTTAGCCTAGTGTTGAGTGGTAGTTTCCATTTAACCAACTAAAAGTTAGTCACTTTTAGTGGGGCATCAGAAAACGGGCAGCCCACTTGAGTATCACGGCATCTTTTTTCGCCGTTTTGGTGGCCCAAAGGCGCAACAAAAGGGACGAAGGAAAGGGGCCGAAAAGATGGCAGGTGCAGGCTTCCTGGCGGATCTGCCGGACGACCTGGAGCTGCTCCGGAGCCAAGGCAGCTGGCGCGCTTCAGCTTTTCAGGGCTCAGTTGAGGCAGTTGTTTCCGGCTGAAAGCGGGAAAGCTACGGCCCAGATAGGTTTTGGGGCGGTTTGGGGCAGCTTTCAGGGAGGGGTCCGGAGGGGCCGGCAGCTTTGGGGTTGCTGGGGATACCACCTGTGCTTTTTGGAAGGCAGAACGAGATTTGTTTGAGCTATTTCGGCACGTGGCATGAATTCGGGCTTTGGCATTCCTGACAGATTGAGCTCAGGAAAGTGAATATTTCGGAGGTTCTCCTTGTGTTGGTGGTGATGGCTTCACTTTCACCACCACTCAATGGGCTAATGTCGAAAGTGTCGCTCTCCAAGACAGGGCCAAGGCAAGTGGCAGGTTAAATGGTTTCAAGGTTCGGGCTGTTCGTTCCGTGCGCCAGTCGAGCATTCGCCGGCGGAGTCTCCGGCGGGCGAGGCAGGGGGGTGGGTGGGTCCGAAAGGTTCGTGGGTTAGTTCGTGGGTTGGAAAGGGGTTCCGGGGTATGGGCTTCCCGTCGACTTGAACCTCGAGGTTCCCTGACAAAGGCCAACTCTTCGGCCCCCGGGTTTCAGTCTACCGTCCTTGGTGAGACGCCCAGGCCGAGGCGGAAGATGCGGCCGAGGATTTGGAGGATCAGCCGCCGCGGGCTCGGAGTTTTTTTCCGGCACGTTTTTGTTTCTCGTTTTTGCGCCGAACTCAGACGACCACTATGGTTTGAGGAAGCTTTTGTTTTCTTCTTTTTCGCGGAGCCCCGGAAGTCTCCCTATCTTGATGTGGATACCTTTGAGTTTGCGCTGCATATGCGTTGCGTGTAATGTGAAGGAGATCAGAAATTGAAGCACAACCACAGCAAGTCTTTCGCTCCAGGCAAGCCATTTGCTAGCGAAAGGCCAAGCATCAACATGCAAGGTGGCTCTCAAGATGGCTTGGCAAGGAGGAGGAAAAGGTCGTTGCCTTGTTAACGGTCATAGCACATGAGAGGCGGCAAAGAGCTTTCGTCATTTTTTCCCGGTAGTGGCTTGGGGGAAGTGCCGCGGCAAAGCAAAGCCTATGCTCGCTGCAAGCCGTGCAGCCGAGGATTGCGATCGAGAGGCTGGGAAGTGCATCCGGGCGACGGAACCCCTGTCAGTGGGGGGTGCTGTCCTTTTAGCTTTGCTTTAGTAGAACCCGTGAAGCATATCTAGACAGGATTCGAAGACCCAACCTTAGGGTGAGAAACGGAAGGAAAACAAAGATGCGAGCGAATCCCACAGACATTTGCCTATGCTTGGTGCTTACAGACGTTAGGTTTGCCTCCAATGGGTCCCTTGTAGCAATCCCAAAAAGGGTACCCACTGACGAAAAACAACTACTCACATGTTCCAATCTGGGAAGCAGCTCGAAGTGTCGATATGCTTGCAGTCCGAAGGCCCTTCTCAGGTTCCAAACAAGTTTTCGGGTCGCAGCATTCCCCATGTCTCGCTGTTGAAAGCTGACCATTCATATTGCAAGGCTGAACTGACCTTCTCGGATGGCTGTCTTACCTGGGGTCCTTCAATTTACTTTCTTTACTACAAAGTCAACTTGTTTAGGTCAAAGTCTGGCCAAGTTCTGGGAGGGATGTGCTCGGTGCGCACAGCCGCTTGGCTCAAGGGAGGAAGTCCGCAGTCTCCCTGAATTCAGCCCTGCCAACTCGGGGATTGCATTGATTGCTACTTGTCTAAGGGGCTGTCGCTTGCTTAAAATTGGCACTGCCTCCCGAGAGGCTTTTCTCGTTAGATCGGCAAAGCAGACCGCCCCAGTCCCCGTCAGACCACCATAAACCCATCGAGTGGCGTGAGCTTGGGGCCCGCCTGAGGTTCAAAGTCTGCAAGTCTCAGATAGCCAGAAATACAGCCCAAGCGACGCGCGAAAGGCCCATGGCCGTGTTCCGTGAGCAATGGCTGCCGTGGTGCGTGAGGCGGGAAACATGTCGACCAAAAAGGAGCTACGCAGGTTCCATAGGTGTCAGGTCACCTACAGCATCACATCTAGTGCCACCAGGGGACGAAGTCTTGCCATGTTTGACAACTTGACACGTGTGCACGTTTGTCGCTATAGCCGTCTTTCCCTTTTTGTTGCTGCTCGCTTGTTAGATTTTGTTTGCCTCATCTTCACTTATTGTAGGGCTTGGAGGCAGACGCTCGTGTCACACACAGCAGTTCATCCCCAGTGAAATTTCAGCATTTCAGCCTTCGATCTATCCAGCTGCTTTGCTTTCTCTGCGGACGGATGCGGGTCCTTGGCTTGGCCTGATTCGCCATTCCCGTTTGAAAACCTCACAGATTCCCGGGGACAGATTTGGGGTTGGGCGGTTCGGACCAGGCAGGAACATTGGAGGCTCCTCGGGCCTTTCTTTTCGGTAGCGCGTTTGCCGCAATGGGCTCACGCTTGCAGAGTCAGACTGGATGCGTTGACATGAAACCTTTGAAGCTCCCAAGTTGCCACGGGCTAGAAGGCAAAGGCGGCTTTTCCATGGCTGTCTGCTTTGACGCATGTTCCGGGCAAAGGCTTCTGGTTGATGGATGCTTGTTGCTACAATGTTCAGTGGCGTTCCGAGAGCTGCCAAATCAGTCACGAGCGCTGCAGTTCTCATGTAAGGATCTGGTTCCTGAGTATTCTTCACTTAAGCTGAAAGACACCAGGAGGAAACCACCAGGGCGTGTCCTTTGTTTGGGAGTTCGGTGTTTCTCTCGGTTTCACCAAAGAGGAGGGGAGCCTCAAAACGATTTGAGGGCCCGAGCCACTTTGAGGCCCGGCAGACGGCGGACGACCCGCTGCTGGTCCGCAGGTTCCGCAGCGGGTCCCATCCGCCGCGGCAGCTGGCGCCGCTGGCGCCATTGGCGGAGCCGGAACCCAGCGTGTCGCCCCGGCGAGGCGCGCATGCGATGCGTGGATGCGGGACCACCTCAATGGCCACCCTCAATCACCAAGCAACTCAAGACAAGCAGAAGTGTGAACCATATCTGGCTTCAGTCCATCTCCAGCCTGGCGCCCGTCCGCACTCGGCAACACCCTCTACCCTCATTGAAAACAAAATGAGGGGTTGGGGCAAAAGAGGATGGCTCCTGCAGGTTGGTGATGGACAGACTGACATGTTGCTGATTCTTCTTTGTTGTGGTTGTTTTTGTCTCTCTTGCTCTCTCTCTCTCTCTGTCTCTCTCTCTCTCTCTCTCTCTCTCTGTCTCTCTCTCTCTCTCTCTGTCTCTCTCCCTCTCTCTCTCTCTCTCATGAGTTTCCTCACCTTGTGTCACCTTGTGCCAAGCTTGCTGGCAAGCCTAGCCC
The DNA here is from genome assembly GCA_963377175.1 of Effrenium voratum. Classification (NCBI taxonomy): domain Eukaryota; class Dinophyceae; order Suessiales; family Symbiodiniaceae; genus Effrenium; species Effrenium voratum. Next base: position 288,556 of record CAUJNA010003667.1, on the reverse strand, counting down.
ACTTGATCCTCTTAGCAACAGTCGGTAGTTAGCTCTGCTTCGTCAACAAGGATGTAGGCAATCATCTTGAGTATTGCTATCGATGGCACCATGTCCACGGCATGGTTCGTTTTGACGACACATCTGTGTGGTGGTTGGGAAGTTACGTCGCTGGGCCATCAGCGCAAAACGGGACGTGTCCGCTTTCCAGCAAACATGGAAGTCCTCCAAACCTCTGGTGCAAGGCGGGCGCCCCAAGGTGCCGCGAGCCCAGATGAGGCCCAGGAGCCAGTTGAGCACGAGTCTAACTTCGCATTGCTGTTTAGGCCGCGTGTCTGGCTTGCGGAAGGGTAGAAGCAATGCAAAGGAGCAAGGGAGCAGCCGGAAATGCCTTCCGCCTGGCTAAAGCCTTGCCTCGCTTGGCTTGTGTGCAGGGACGGCAGTTGTGTTTTTTGTTTCCCTGCTGCCGGTTTTTCCCAGCGAAAAGCAAATACAGAAATCAAGCCAGATGTGTTTACTGCTTGGCTGGTCCATGGATTGCTTGTTCGGTCGTTTGCTTGGTCATTTTGGCGGCTTGTTTGGGGACGGGTGGCAGGAGCCATCTTGTTTAGGTTGAAGCTCACCTGTTTCAGCTTGGTAAGTATTTCATAGTGCCATCTGAGGTCCATCAACCCTCCCAAGGCTTCATTCGGGAATGGTCCCAACTCCAGGCTTGCGTGTTTTTATGGGGCGTTTGGAATGGATCTCATCCATTCTTCCACAAGCACCAGGCGTTTTCTCCGCGTTTTGCCGCGCCCACCCCGCGCGGAAGTTCGACTCGAGGAGCCCCAAGTCCGCCCCTCCAGCGCGAGAGCTCTGCAAATGTGCTGTGGACGAGGCGAGAGCCCTGGAAGCGATGGCTTGAAGAAGTGGACAGCCCAGGTAGCTTGGTGTTTGCTATGGTGAGTCATTTGTTGGACACCGCAGTTGCTACACAGTCCAGGAAAAGAGATCTAGTTGCTATGGTTTTTCATGTTGACCCACGTGTACCTATGGTTCCTTTGGGATTTTGACCCAAGTGTACCCGTGGTTCCCTTCTGGGAGCCACCACGGAGCCGCTTGTCCGTTTTCTGGCGATTGCCTGTGCGGACTGCCTTCGAGGCACCGGCAGGTGCAACTTTCACAATTTTTCGCGGGTTTTTTTCCGGTGGCCGAAATGGAAAGAAATCGAAATGGACCGTCGATTTTTGTTTCTGGGGGAAAAGGGGATAACACCAAAGGAGACTGAGTTATGGGGACGGGAATCAATGCGGGCGTCCTCATGCAGATGGTTTGTCCATTTCCCACTACGCGAGCAGTGGGTGGTTCTACCCGTTTTGACAAGGACTGTAGAAAGGCCTCTATTTTTTACCATCTACATGGCTAATTACACATCTGAGGGCGCCACCTCAGAAGTGGACATGACTCCCAACTGCACGCCGTCCTCCAAAGCTTCCCTTGAGAACTTCAAATTCGCGTTTGGGGTAGACCTCAGCAAAGCTTCGGCTCAAATCTATGGGCCAATGGTCATTAGTACCATTAGCCTCACCTGCGGACCTCAGATGTTTGCAGTGCGCACAAATGGCCATGGGTTGCATAACCTATGGCGATCCGATTTCATTTTGGGTTGGATGAACATCCATTTGCCACCTATTTTGATGTTCTGGGGGGTTTTCCTGGGGTTTCCTGAAATTTCCTGGGTTAATCAGGGGTTCACCAGTTTTTGGGTTTTGACCACCACAGCCAAATTTTCCGCGCCCGGCGCGCGCCGAGAAATCGGAGGCCGCGGAGGTGCTGCACGACCTGGAGGCCTTCGGGGCCACGCTGCAGGACCAGAGCTCTGTGGTCTCAGGCCTCGAGTCCGAAAACGCGGATCCGTCGGAAACCGGCGCGTGGCTTTCTTTTAAGTAGTGGCTTTGAAGCTGGGGTATATACTACGACAATAGCCTCCAAACGGCATGGTTTCTTAATGGCTTGAAGCTGTAAGGGTATATACGGCAGCCTCCAAATGCTTGGTGGACAGAACCCTGGTGATGTCTTACCAAAAGCTCTCTGGGAAAAACACACACACACATGTTCTAGTCCGTTCTTGCCTCGGGCGAAGAATTTGGGTCCACTTCGTGGCTGAGCATTGGCGAAGCCTCTCTGAACAGCCTGGGGTAAGGAGTAGATCTTTTCGTTTTTGACGGTATGCCGTTTGGGATTCAAAGGAATTCCAAAGGGAAACCACTTATTGTGAGGGTTTTCATATTTTGAGACCAAGCTATCCATTGACCCGAAGATCTGCAAGGAGCCATCCAAAAAAAAGGTCCGCGTCAGCGGAGGATCAATGGACTGCCTTGAGGCCTCCAAAGTTCTCAAGTTGGGCGGCGACTTTCTACCCTTGGGCAAGTCGTCGGAAGCTGTTGGGCTGGTGGTCTGGTGGTTTGGGCGACTTCCTGTGGGCCGAGGGGGGGTGAGGCCTTGCCGAGAAGGAGGCGGAGCTTGCGGCTTTCTTGGAGGCCTCGCGCAACGAGGCGCGGGAGGGGGGGAGGTTGTGGACGGGATGCTCTTGCTTCGTCTTGGCCAAATTTTGATCAAGCTTTCTCCAGGGTGATCTCATCGATAGCCGTGATGGGATGAGACGTGGCCACTGGGACACTCTGCTTGGGAATGGGAGCCGCATTGAGAAATGGCTCGGATGTGTCCAGGGCGTTGGAATCTGGATCACCTTCCAAGTTCCAAGGGCCTCTTCAGTTTCTAAGGCTTTGGAAACATGTTTGCGAACCCCAAGGTGTAGGATTCCTCTCGCATTCAAACTCCCAAGGCTTCGCATTTGCTTTCAAAACTTCCAACCTCAGAATGAAAGGAAGATCTGGTTACGGTTTCCTTTTGGTTTCTCTTTAAAAGCAGGCAAAATCGGGCACCCCCCCCCCCGAAACGAAAGACTCGGACTCGGAGGCCTCCGCGCTGCGGCGCGCCCTGGAAAGCTTGGAGCAGTCCGAGGCGCCGGAGGCGCCGGAGGCGCGGCAAGCTTCGGAGGAGGTCGCGAGGAAAAAAACAAACGGTTTGGGATGAGAAGAAACGAGACCTCCTCCCCAAGCAAAGTTTGATTTGATTTGGTTGAGCGAAATGAAGTTGAATGTTTTTCGCCAACAGCTGAAAGCTTTGGGGTCAGATAGGCTCCGGGGTGGTCCGGGGAAGCTTCCACGAGGGTAGGTTCCACCAGGGTTCCACGAGGGCTGCGGGGTGCGAGCAACAAGAGATTTCTTTAGCCCCCCCCTTTCGTTGGTACATCGGTGCTTCATGGGCTTGGTGGAAAAGGGGCGCCCGGGGAACTGCGAGGCTCGGCCCCGGCCACTGTCAAAGCCTCATTTCCTTGGTTTTCGTTTTAAGTTGAGCCGTATGTCACAACCAAATCAACGTGTTCCCTATCCGAATCGAATCAAGCAGGACTGAGGCAAAGACATTGCGAGGTTCATTTTAAGCTCAGTTTCCCTTTTGGCGCGATGTTTTCGGGGACATAGGGGACCACGTTCCCTCGGCTTTGCCGTTGCAGGGGGAGGACGAGATGACACGCGCCAGAGAGGCTCCTCGCTCGAGGGGGGAGGGAAAGCGTGGGCGCGCGCCTGGAAACTCGGGGTGAGTTTCAGTCCCCTCTCAGGACGTTTGGCTATGGCAAACGCTTTGACAATCTGCTGATTAAGCATGGTCTACGTCCTTTTGGAAGCGAATGGCAAGCCGCTGCATTGTTGCTTGTGGGTGAGCTGCACGACCAGTCCTTTGGCACGGTTCTTGCGACTTGTGCCGGGGGAGAGAACTGCAAAAACCAGGTGTGCGACGGACATGATTTTGCAGCTCTTTTCAGTCATGGCGGTCATTTGTACTTTGGTCATGTGCCATGGTGAACAAAACAATCGGGCTGACGGTGCCATTGTTGAGCATGCCATTCGCTGCCGATTTGGTCCAGTGGAACTTTGGAGCCAACGGGACCCATCGGCCTTTGGGGTGAAACCCCTCACACCAGATCTGAGTAAAGGGTCTGGAAAAGGTCGCCTATGTCGTTCTTTGCACTGGCTGCAGCTTTTGTGCGCACACACACACACACAAAAGAAGCAGGATGTTCCGTGTTTGATATCATTCCCTGTGCCAAGAAATTGAAGGGGCGCTTCTCCCGGTCTGCTCAGTTTGTGCCCGTTTGGGCCCTTGGACCACCCAAGCTGCGCACATAAGCCAGGCGCTGGGCCTTGAGTGAGCATCCTGACCGACGCTGAGAATCTGGAAATGGGTTCCCGGAGTTCATGTCTCACCTCCCGCAACATGCGAGCCCGGCACAAAAAGGGGGCATGGAGCGGTGGGGTTTCTGCTTGGCATATTTTTACTTTAGGTCCTTGGCTTCTCGGCTGGCTGCTTGATTTGCTGGGCTCGAGCTTTCAGGTTCGAGGGGGTAACACCGATCCGACTAGCAACCGCTCTCTTTTGATGGCCCACCAGAATCGGTAAGCCTGGCTTGGGCTGGATCTGGGGCTTGAAACCGAGGACCCGCATCATTCCAGTGATGACCAGCGCAGGTGACATAGGAATAATAATGTGAAAGCACTTCGAGGCAAGTGTTTTCCTTGTGCACCGGTGGGAGGTGGGGGGTGGGTATGGCTGGAGATGAGGCAAAAATTAGCCAATCAACAAGCCCCTAACAAGCCCTTGTTGAAGGGTTTAAGAAGTTCAATGGTTGCACAGCCGGAATGGATGTGGACGCTTCGTTGTTTTATTCCTTCTTGCACGGTCAGGGCGGAGGAGCGCAGGCGACGGCCGGGGGAGCAGGGATCTGACCGGATAGGCCAAAGGACCTTTGGTGCGTTTTGCCAAGGGATGTTAGGACTTTAACTTTTTGATCCAACTATTGGGTTTTCCCGAATTAAACCACGAGAAGTTAGTCACTGTTAGCAGGGGAGCAGAAAGCAACCGAGGAACCGAGGGACGAGCTTGAGCTTTCCACCATGGTTTCCAGGTCAGCCGTTTGGGTGTATTCCAGTGGCTGTACTAGGTGAACTGGCCCTCAAGGGCATGCGGAGGTATAGAACCACCGTACAGCCTGAAGGCTTTTGTAACCCCGCGAAGTTCGGGTGGAGTCTGCTTAGAACCTTGGAAGTGCACCCCTTGGAACCATAGCAACCAACTCCTGCTTTGCCTTCACAACACCGTCCAGGCGGTCGACGTTAGTTCGCTGGGCACCTTTACGTGCCGAAAGTCATCTCGGTTTGGACATCGCCGTCTGGAAACGGCGGACACCTTGAGATTTTCGGGGATTTTCGATCTGGCCAAGACTGCCAAGAGACTTTGCATATCTGTCGGAATGGGGAAAGATTTCTGCCTGGTGATTAATAGTGTTCGACAGTTGGGCTTGCCTCGACTGTTTGGCCAAGGCCTCGAATGTTGTGAATCCCTTCAGGATCTCCTGATCTCAGGTGTGTCAATTCGTGACAAGTTGATCGCACAAGGGTAAGGAGCGCCCGCCTTTCCTTCAGAGCCCATTTTCTGGGTTTGTCATAAAATGAGGGAAGAAATCCAAGACACTGTACCGTCCAAATTACCCAGAATCGCCAGTCACACTCGTCACGTAAAACCACCTAGTCCTATTTTGAGACACGACCAGGATCTGTCAGAATTGGCGGAATCGCAGTTTGGACTTGCGCACGCGCCAGGGATGTGCAGAGCCAGCAGAAGGCCAGAGCCGGCCGTAGGCCCTCCCAGACTTCAAATAGCTGTGGGTCCAAAATGCGTACCCAGACTGGAAGCCTGGTAAACGGAACCAAAGACAAAAACCTGCGATCTCCTGGTGGTTGTATCTTGACCCATACCCAAATAATAATAAAAACAGCCGCAACATGAGATTAAGAGAAGTGGTAATTCTAGATCGCTGTGGCGGGGGTGGGGGTGGTGGATTTGGTCTCACGTGGTAATTCAAGATCGCCGCACGGTGGGTGGCTTGATTGAAAAACTTTTGGAGATCAAAAAGGAAATCGAGAGGGGGCAAGCCCTTTGTGATGGGATTCCCCCACAGAAAAGCCAGTGGGCCGCTTAGTTTTGTTTCCGATCGCCCGAGAAACAGGTGTTCTCTGAAGGTCCATCATCCAACTGGAAGGTGGCCAGACGGCAGTTATGTTGGCCTGTCCAGTTGCCCGGCCTTCTTGGCAAGAGATCTCGTGGTTCTCTGCGGGCGGGGAACATTCGGAAAAGGGCCCTCAGCAGACAAGCTTATGAACAAACACTTTGTCGAATTGAATCCCAACTTGCTTCTTCCTTGCCGCATTGAACGACCTGTCAAAATCATCTCCCCGGACCTCTTTCAGTTCACGAATAGCCACGCACATGAGGAGACCATCTGCAACACATGTTTCTTTGAGTGCACCAAGCTTAGCCCATCAACCAGCCCGGACCAAAAAAGAGCGCCCTGAAACTGGACATGCAAAGTTGTCTGACCCGGTAGACCCCCCTATGGCAAACCCGCGAAGTTGCGGCGCTTGAACGAAGGTGATGTTGAAAGGCTATGGGTTTGCCTTTTTTGAGTGACTCCCTTTGTCTCTAGAATGACCACACATGGGTACATTCAAGCAAGACACACCCACCCCCGGTGGGAACTGAAAGCACGGAGGCAGCGGAGGTGCTGCCTGATCGATTTGAGGAGCAACCCCAAAAATCGACCTTCCCCCCCAAGAAAAAGGAAAGAAAGAAAGAAAGAAAGAAAGAAAGAAAGAAAGAAAGAAAGAAAGAAAGAAAGAAAGAAAGAAAGAAAGAAAGAAAGAAAGAAAGAACACGCCTTCCCCGCAAGTTCACCCAAAACACACTCGACCCCCCAAAAGCCAATTACCACCACCTCGATTTTTCCGCCCAAACCAAACGCCTCGAACGACTCGGAGGCGGCGTGGCTGGTGCACCTGGGCCCCGTGCGCTGCCACTCCACCGCCGCCTCCCTGCAGCGCGGCCCGCCGGAGGGCCCAGGTCTTCGTCGCGCGTTTTGTTGGGGCGGAGGTGTCGGTTTCGTTGGGGGCGGTTTGTATTGAACGCAGGGATTGGGAATTGGAATGCCGCCCAGAAACCATTTGGTGGGTTTGTTTTAGGGGAACATGACCTGGCAGTCTGAAGGAAGAAAGCCAGGTGACCTCTGGCGTGAAGTTGGCAGAGCAGCCCTCGTTGCAAGGACATGGACGATGTGAACTGGGAAATGGATTGTGCCATTATGTACTCCTCCAACCCACATCTATTTCAGACTTCGAGGAAGGGTGCGGCACGAGAAAAGCGAGAGTTCGGGCAACCGAACTTCAAGAGAGTCTCAAAGGGCACAGAGTGGAACTGACCGGGAAGGGGGAGGCAATGCGGTTTTATGACTCAGACACTCCAGGTATTTGCCATGTTTGGGGGCTGCTTGCATGGTAAACAGGCACATAGCTGGAGTGTTTGAGGTGGATGTTGGAGGACAAGTGGACACTGGGAGCGAATTCCCCTCCCTAACCCAACTTTTGATGGATGATCACGTGGCCACGGAGTCTCCGAAAGTTGGCCCCCGAGGTGGAAACGCTCCGTGGCCAGCAGCACCCGGTGAAACTTAACTCAAAAGTCGCATAACTTGAGAGGCTGCAGCCTGACAGGTGACGTGACTGCTCCCACACTTGCTATATAACCCAGTGGCGCACTTCTTTTTTTTTGGGAAGGGTTCCCCTTTTCAAACTCAACCAACCAACACAAGATGCCCTTTTTCCCACGGCCACTGGGCATCTAAGACAATGTTCTTGTCCTGTCAAAGGCCATCCGCTTGTTATTGCGATGACACATCTAGCGCCGGAGCTTCGCCAAACGTTGTTACCTCCGCAGGTGGCAAGAGTTGAGGGCGGCGGCTGATCAGTGAGTCCATCAGCCCCTCGCTTGGGCAATTTGTCCATGGCGGATGGCACAAATGGCCACAGGACAGCGAAGGAAGGCCGGGCTTTTTGGCAAAGCCATGGAATATCATGGCGTGCAGAAGCCCAGGGGACGACCTTCAGCGACAGCCGCCAAAAACGGCTTTGCATGACCCGACGACGATTGAGACTCGCGGTCCAATGAACTCATGCTGCATGATATTGTTTTGTGACTATCAAGGTACCTCACTTGTCTTTCAGTATGCGCGGTCTCGGTTTGTCAGAAGTTGCTGCACGCTTGTTTCACCTAGTGAGTCGTGGCCACTTGCTCTTCTGGTTGTTCCGCTAAGACTGATTGGAGAAACATATGGTCCCCAGCCCAGGATTCTTCTTGGAGGTATGACAACCCGGGATTCATCGCCCCTTTGGGGTGTCTCACTTGAGAGGGGAAAGAAGCGCCTTATCGGGGAGCACCGCCAAATCCACACAACCGGATTCTGTCAAGATCCATAGGGGATGGTTTGGTTAAGAAAATAGAGGACCCTGGTTTTCCCGGTGGTTCAATCATCCACCGACTCGCCTATTTTCCCAAAAAGGACACCTATGTCAAGATGCTGTTTCGGAGCCCGGCCTGACTCGGAGTTTCTCGCTGTGGGAACCGCGAGGAAGCGGGTTGCAAAGGAGACGTGGGCCTCCGCTTGGGCGGTCATCCCTTTCGGGCCATTTTGAGATGAGCTTCCTGTTGGTGCTGAAAAGGGACAAAAATAAGAACGGCCAAGAACAGATAACATTTAAGGGCACCTGAGATATTACAAGTGGAGTGGGCCAACCACATCCAACTGCAACAGTCTGAAAACCACGGAGCTTCCCTGATTCCCCTACTGGTACCAGCGTTGTGTGAACATCAAGAAAAGCAAGCAAGCTTGTTAACGAGCCACAGCCCCCCAATCCAGGGACGAATGGATCACTGAGCGACTGAACTGAATAAATGGAATGGACTGGAATGGAGTGGAATGAAATGAAATGAAATGATATGAAATGAATGACAAAACATGACATGACATGACATGACATGACATGACATGACATGACATGACATGACATGACATGGAACTACATAAACGAAATGAACATAAGGAAATAAAGAACACATAACATAAACAATGAACGAACAGAAAGACACGACAGAAGGAAGTAACAAGTGACAGAAATGAACACAGAAAGAAATAAAAGGAACTGAAAGGAAAGGAAAGGAAAGGAATATTGAAAAAAGGAAATAAGGAAGGACAAACCATAAAAGAAAGACAGACATAACAGAATGAACAAGTCAATAAATTGACAGAAAGCAAGACATAAACAAAACGCCATCGGTTTCGGGCCATCTGCTCGCGCCCCTGCGACTTTTTGCAGCTCAAGAGGCAACAAAAACCGGCGCTCCAAACCGGGTAAGTTGGTCACCCGAAGAGCGTGAAGCATCAGATCTTTGTGGAGAGGAATGTGGGTTTTAGCTTGGAAAAGGGACCATTCTTGAGCCACAGACCGAGAGGCGCAAAAAGAGCCCTGTCTGATTCATGCCGCACTTGTCTTTGAAGTTGGGTAGTTCAGAAGTTAGAGTACCTTCCAATCCGAACCATGCGGATGCAAGAGAGAAAAGAATAATTAGGATAGGGCCCAACCGTTTCCTTTTTTTTTTGTTGTTTTGAGAGCAAAAGGTGAGGTAGGTAAGACATCGCGACCGCCAATAGAATCATTGCATGGGGTCCCCACCTCACACACCTCGATTCGCTCAAGCATTCTCCATTTTGCAACCATTTCAATCATGTTGCGTTTTCCGTACCAAAATAAAGGGACACCTCCATTTGCAAGGCAATGTTCAGGTGTATAATGTAAGGATCCCTGCTCAGGCACATGAAAAGCTCGGTTTGCCGCTCTGGACGCACATTCGGACCCCTTGCCATGCTTCGCCGTGCCCTCCGAGTTTCAGGCCGAAACGCGCGAGTTTTGTGCGTCGGTCGGGCGGAAAGCGGACCCTTCTGCGCCAAAAAGCCCGAAGCCCAGAGGCGGTGACATGCTCGTTGGTGCATTTTGCTTGGCTGTTAGGACTTTAACTTGTTGCCAACTAATGGGTTTTCCACTAAACCACTAAAAGTTAAGCTCTTAGCAGGGGAGCAGAAAGCAACCGAGTGCTGGTATGCAACAGATTGGGCACAGAGCAAGAAAAAGGGATAGCCCCCGCTCTTGTGCCTGTTCTTTTGTTTAAGCAGCAAAGGGCCTGTTTCCGCCCCGCCGGTCTACAACTGCCGACATGGAAATGGCTAAGTCCCCCCAGTTTTTTTCTGTAGTCGTGACAAAGTTGAAGTATCCTCTTATACCTCACTGCAACAAATGATATGCGTTTTACGCTACTGACGTAGGCTACTGCAAAAATGACATGCGTAAGAGTACGCTACTGACGTACGTAGGCCTACATCACTGTAAAAAATGCCCCGGGTGCCCAACAAGCCACCGGATTCCTCCATGCCAAACTGGTCCCAGCCGTGACCTTGGCCACGGTTCGGCTTTGGATTCGTCAGCTGAAAGCGATCGGCGATCGGCTTCGGTTCGGTCTTTTCGGCCGCCCTGGAGAAAGTTCGTGGGGCTTGCCAATCTATCAGGACACATATTTGTCACTCCCAGATGGATGCGCTTTTGGGAGTCTTGTGCACCAAGGCGAAAGGTGAAGCGCCCGAGTGGAGCCAGTGATGCAAAACAAACCAGTGGCTTTGCTCCAAAAAGCCTTTCTGGCTGGAAGGAGTGGAAACGGTGGGTCTTTTTCTAGCCCTCTGGTATGTAAATTGGGGAACATGGCAGCTAAGGCTTAAAGGGTAGAGGGCAACCAACCGACCGGGGCAAAACCATGTTCTATCCCGGAGACTCCAGGTAGATATTGTCAAGGCTTGGTGAATAGTTCGGACCCAGGATGAATAAGCGTGGTTGATTCATAGGAAAAACCACTTCAAAAGGCATCCTTCGCTCTCAGTCCCTGCATTTTTTTTGTGAGAGTGGTGCGCCATGGGAGGTTGTGTTTTTGAACACGGCCATTTTCAGTCATTTTTAGTAAGCAATATGTGTTATGCTGTGTTGTTTCTCCATTCAGACCTGTGTTTCTGCTTACAATAGATCCAATTCAACATGGCCAGTCAGCCACCTCAACGGCCCATATCACTCGCCCAATCCATCGACGAGTGCAATCTGGATGGTGCTGTGACATGGGATGAAGCCATATCGACAACAGAAGGCATGAACATCTTTTTCGTCGAGAAGCCACTCTCCGCGCGAGCAGTGGCGGACGCATATGCGAGCACTTTCATATCAGAAGCGCCACAGGATTTCGACCTTTATAGGTTTTACATGTTGCACAACGATGTCCTCGCCTACTACCAGGCCATGTGTGAGCTTCAGCCGCTCGACCTCCATCTCAAGATTGTCGTTGGCGCAGAGATGACGCCAGCACTGCTCAACGCCTACGACAAGCACCTGCATGAGAAAGTCTTCCCTCCGTCAAAGAAGTCTCTGATCAAGGAATTGGCCGGCGACGGGCACGAGAAGGTGGCGGTGAAGTGTGCGCAGGGTCGACAGGGCAATCGAGATGGCCGTCCTCGAAAGGCCACTTCCAAGGGCATCTCCAAGAAGAAGGCAGCTGGTAAGACACTTGGTCACGGATGGTTCATGGTGGTCGCTCCTCGGGACGGACGCATTGTGGGGGTGTTGTGCATGCAAAAGGCGGAGAACAACGACATCGCGCACGAAGGCCCTTCCGCAGCACAAGGCCGTCGACACTTTCGTCTTCGATCGCCAGTGCAGCTTCGCTCCCTCCAAGCAGTACCTCGAAGAGTTACTGGTCAGTGGACAAGCGGCTTGTTTCAACAATAACATATAATGTTGGTATCGCGACACTGCAATCATACTGTCAGTATATGCTTCCTTGCTCTCAGGTTTCATGGCCTTGGCCACAAGAGCACCTGCAAGCACAACCCGCATCATGTGCGCCGTCTGAAGCTCCGTCTCAAGCATGTCAACGCCTCCATTTGTGAGCAGACTTGGTCGCGGCTCAGGAACTATGCGCGGACTTTGAACTCGTGCTCACCGCTGCGCCACGTGTTCGAGGTGATGTACTTCTCCAATCTTCACAACTTCAAGGTGCAAGAAGTCGAAGCCCTACAGCTGTCCCATGAAGTATGTGCGCAAGGTCTTCAAGCAGCCCTCCGGCAAGACCAGCAAGTGATCTCTCAGTCCATCTGGCTACTGCGTAGCTTCACTCCATGGTCACCCCTCAAACCCTCGAGACTGTCCCAAAAAAACCCATCTGGGGACTCTCCAGCCCTCATCTGCCCCAACCTCTTTTGGGAGGTCGTCAAAAAAAACCAATCCTGGCTCATCTGCCGCGTGACCTCTCAGGATTTTGTTTTTGTTTTTGTTTTGTTTGGGACAGTGCAGCACTTTTGTTGGGGTCTGAGCTGACCCGCATTGTTTTTTTTGGGACAGTGCCGCACATTTGGGAGGTCGCCCCTCAAATCCTCGAGACTGTCCAAAACAGAACATCAATCCAAGATACTCACAGGTTTTAAATGTCAGCCAATTAAACCCTAAAAACATCAAACTCATACAAAAACACTGGCTGACCCTAAACCCATCAAAATCCTACTGTAGAAAACACAACCTCCCATGGCGCACATTTCTGTTTTTGCCGGGTCAAGATTGACTGTAGGGGTCTCCGGGGACCAACACCAATGCAATGTATGCATGGGGGGAACGACCTGCCAAGAGTCATGGAGATCCCAGCGAACGCTCTGCCCAAAGCTCAAACCCATCAAACCCACCCGGCCAACGCGGCCAGGGGCGTTTTCCCGGCCGGTTCCTTCGCCCAGATGGGCGCCGCTTCGTTTCACCACGAGCGAGGCCGCGGATTGGGTTTCACCTGGATTTTCTCATTTGGGTAGGTCGTGCTTTTAAGGTTGGATCCCCCAAAGTGGTGGTCTTCCTCTTGGTTTCCATAAAAAAGTACCCTCAGAAAAAGACACCCCTTGTCTCTTTGGACAGATCCGGGATGGTTGATTGGTCCCCCAAGCCCGCCCGCTTCATGAAGAGATGCTGGAGGTTTGAAGTCGCCGAGGCTTCTCTCTCCCTTTCTCCCCCTCGCTGTCTCTCTATGCCACACAAATTTGGCGAACTCTAGGACTGTACGGTCCGCTCTGCCACAGAAACCAGGCGAACTCGCGCAAAAAACAATGGATTCATCCTGCCCTGCCAGGCCAATGCCCCACCTGGGGAACCTCGGCGAGGGGTTCTGGCTGACCCGCAGGAGTCGAGCGAGCGAGGCTTCGACTCCTGGATTTCGGGTCATGTTTCTGGTGGGCCCAGCCGTGTGGCATGGTTAAAGGAAGAGAGTTGAAAGCTCAGAATGGCCTTGAATAGGAGGAGAGGCTTGAGTTGAAATGGTGGCATCTTTAAGATCACAGGCTGACTGTACGGACCAACGTATTATGTACCGTGCCGTAAGCCAGTACTAAGTCAATTAACCCGTACAGAAGGGTTTCGCCGATTTGGGGGTACCACGAGGTAATGTCCCTTGAAGGTTCTAGATTTCCATTTCGAGACTTGCTGGTTTTCAGCAAGGAATGAGGGAATGACGCCTATAAACGATCTCTATGGGTTGCTTGAAAAGAATCCCCTTCCGGTTCATTCTCAAAACCCGGACTCGTTGTGAATTTCATTATGTTGAACCGGTGAAGTCTGGGTTCACCGATTCGGGGGGCACCACGAGGTTACGAAGGTCCCTTGCTCGGGGTTCTAGATTTCCATTCCCAAACACTACTCCATATTATGGCTTCCTTTTTTTCGGGAATCGAACCAAAACCGGTTCCTTCCGCCAACACCCGGCAGTCCTTCCCCCCACCCATCGCGCGAGCACCGCCCGCGAGCACCGAGCGAGCGGAGGAGCCCCCGCTGCTGGTGCGGTCCTCCCTGGTGGCGGCCAGCACGGCGCTGATGACGCCGCTCTTCCCGGTGATCGGCTTCAACCAGTTGGTCTTCCGCGCCTCAGAAAAAACCTCGTGCCTCCGGGGGCTGGGGCGAGTTCATGGCCTGGCCCCGAAATGACTATGGGGGACGAACTTTTGCCTTGTGGAAAAGGTATGTTTTTCTTTTGTGTGGTTTTCCATCCAATGGTCATCCCATGTAAAGGACCTTTTGATCAACCCCCATATGCTTTTAACTGGTTGTCAGAAGGATTTTGCACATAAGCCGGAAAGCGGAACCTGGTACAGGAGCCCCACAACCCCCTCTTGCGCGTGTCACTCTGCTTGATTTGCGGAAACGGATGGCCCTTAAAGGGATGACCAATGGACATGTTCGGCTGGCGCCCATGCGGAGTTCGTCGTCGCTTTGGGGATCCTTAAAGGGTCAGTGTTCGGGCCTGCGTGAGCCGAAAGTAAGAAGAGTGGGTTGCTGGTTCCTTCTTTTCCTCCCTTTTCATGGACACCCTTCCATCATCACAGGTGTGTAGGCCTTCGAGATTTGCCACGCTCCCATGTGGCGTGGGCTGCATGGAAGCCCTCTCCGGGATTTGACCCTTCTCTTCCCCTCCTCCGCCCACTGGTCAGTGAAGGTATTTGTTTGGCTGCTCGAATGCTGTATGTGTTGGACATTTGGTTGGTGAGGCTATGCGACTCCAGAGATGAAGCTCGCGCTGCGCCCCGGCAGAGCTTTGTTTGGCAGCCATTCTGTGACTGTTTGTGCGACACATTTGCGGCATTCTGGTTTTTGTGACATGGTTTGGCCAAGTCGTATTTGCGGCCAGCCGCGTTCTGCATTTTATGAGGGAGCATCCCATCATCCCATCCTGGGGACCCAAGTGTTCTTTTATTTCCTAGGTATGGCGGGCTGGGTCGGTTTGGTCGGTGCTTTTTTTGGCTTTCGCGGCTTTTTGAGTGTTGTTTTGGCTTTTGGCGGTTCGGTAATTTAACAGACCCCAAACTCAAACTAAGGAACCCCAACAGAAACCTTAACCCCACCCAAAACCAGGCCTAAACCAACCGAAATCAATCCTAAACAAACCCTGAACCAAACCCAAACCTACCCTAAACTACCAACCAACCGAACCTAAACCAGCCCTACACCAACCCTAAACCCATCCTAGCTAACCCTACGCCCACCGCAAACCAGCACTAGACAACCGCTAAACCACCAAAAATCAACCCTAAACAAACCATGAGCAAAAGTCTATACCCAACCCTAAAAACACCCGAAGCCACCACTAAACCAACTATAAACCAACCCTGAACCCACCCTAAACCCACCCTAAACCCACCCTAAAGCAGACGTGAACAAACCCTAACCCAGCACCCGACACCAACCCTAAATCCACCGTTAACTGGCACTAAACAATCCCTAAGCCACCTTAAATTTATCGCAACAAAGCCTGAGCAAAGACTATACCAACCCTAAACCCACCCGAAAGAAACCCTACCCAGCTTAAATCCACTCTAAACCCACCCGAACTGGCACTGAACCCCCCTAAATCAACCATACACCCCAAACCCGAGCCTCACCCTAACACTCAACCCCCCTAAATCAACCATACACCCCACCTAAACCCGAGCCTTACCCTAAACCAGCACTAACTCAACCCAAAAGCTTCCCTATTAAAACCCACCTAAACCAACCAAGCCCAGCCCAAACCCAAGCCGCCCAGACCCATGCTAAACAATCCTTGAACCCACCCTAAGCTTCTGGTGATGCCGGGGATGTTGAATATGATGCTGGGGATGTTGACGATGCTGGAACATATGTCATTTTAGAGCCTGCCAAGCCTAGGAAAAGGAACCATCCTTCGAAGGAAAGTAAAACCACCATCCGCCTTCCTGTAAGCCCCTCATGCTACTTTGCACGCATACAATCTTCACGCAGAATTGATCTTCAAGCCTTCGCAAGTGGTTTAGAACAACAAAAAAACCAAGAAGTTTCAATGTGTTGGCTCTAGGCATGGTGGGACTTCGATGGTCTACTTCTCCGCCATGACGTTGGTGCCCAACGCTTTCTACTATGCGCCCATCCTTCTGCCCTTTGCCCTGGGCAATGGCTTGGTGGTAGGCCGGGCCCCGGCACAGAAGTTCCTAAGGTGCAGAGAGGTTTCGAGTGCCGCACGGGGCTAAAATTACGGAGGGTCTAGTAAGGGCAGAGTGACCACCCTGAGCCAAAACTCTCGAATCCATGCGCAGGGCTCCGGTTGCTGTCCTGCCTCCGAGCTACTCATTGGAGGACTCTTGAACCCTTGGTGGCCTATGCAAGAGGTGGGCAAAGGTCAGCTGGGGATCGATGACTTGAGCCTTTGCCTGGCAGCACTCTCCGTCGAAGCGTCTCCTAAGGGAACTCTGTTTCGAGTTGCTAAGGCAGGGCGCTCATTTTCTTTCTGTTCTGCGGGAGACCAGGGAAACTCGCCCATTCGGGGGCTTCCCTGAATCTGCGGTTTTCCTGGCGGTTCCTTGCGGTTCCTTGCTTGGCCTCGCGGTAGGCTCCATGTACCTCGTAGCAGACCTGGCGGCCGGCGGCCCGCAGGCGGCTTGGCCGCATCTCTGGGTCTCTGGGTCTCTGGGAGGGCTGGGTTCAAGCGAAGATGTGGGGTTGCTTTGGGGTTGCTTTTTGGTCTCCCTTATTTAGATGTCACTTTTGGATGTCGCTTTGGATGCGGGGGTCATTTTGGGATGTCACTTTGGAACCCAGGTGTCGTTTTTAGGTGAGTTTGCTTGAAACTGGGTGGCGCCGGTGCAAGGTTGGTTCCAAGTATTTAGCAGTGCCAACTATTTGTCCAGGTGAAGGCCGCCTACGCTGGTCCAACTCGATGCTTTTCCTTGAAGCGATCTTAAACACCTGTTGGAAAGGTCACATTGAATTGTTTGTGTCCTTTGCTGGTGCGAAAGAGAAGCTGCCCATTTTGGCTGATCACACGCAACGTTTGTGTAGGAAGTATGGGCTGGCTCCTATTTGGAAATTGCCGCCACGTGGTGCGGTCGTTTTTAGAGGTGTAACCCTTAATTAATGGTTTGGATTGGTGACGTGCCAGTTCCTCTCAAAGCCAACTGGGAAGGCACGCCCTGAACCACCCATCCACTCAATTCAACCGGCTCCAAATGGGCAAAGGAAACTCTGGAGACCTAATTCCAGGGTGAGAGATTTCTTTCTCACGTCGGGCTGCATTTCGGACACCCCTCAAAATACCTTCCAATTGACCAGGGCTATCAGTCGCACCATTTTTCCATCCGTTTGTACGTCTAGCTGCAGATGTTTCACTACACTCCTCATTCACACCCCCAAAAAATCCCCCCCCCCAAAAAAAAAAATCCCCCCCGCCCATGGAGGCCCCGTGACTCATCAGGCCTTGGCCTCCCGGCGCCTGGGCATCTTGCCGCTCTTCGGGCCATTACTGGGCGCGAGCAGCGCCTTTTTGGTGCCCTTCTCGTACCCCTACAGCGCCTCGGTCAGACGGTCAGACGGTCAGACGGTCAGACGGTCAGACGGTCAGCTGGGGTCGGACGAGTCGGACGCGGTGAGTTTTCGTGTTGCGTCAGGGTTCCGGCGTCCTGTGGGCGTTGCGGCAACGGAACGTCATGTGGCTGTGGGTCAAAAACAGGCACACAACATGGAACCTTAGTAAATGGAAACAGGGACTACAACCTGTGGTCCCCTGGTGGTTTCACTTTGACACATACCATGTGGCGGCTACAACCCGCGAGAGCTATGGTTGTAAATCTTCTGAGTCTGGCGAAATGATTCTGTCTCAAAGGTGGGCGCATGAATGTGATCGACCTCACCCTTCCGGGTACTTTGAGACCGATTTCATCCATGATGATGGGAGGTGCAGTGCCTATTTGAGATTTGTGGATTGGAGTAGTTTTGCCCACGGCCGAATGGAGACGAGTGTTTTGTTGAGCCCATAGGCAGTTGTAGCCCTATTCATGATAGGCTCAAGCTCCATGACGGAATGACTGGACTTGGAATTCTATGTTGTATTGCATCCGGCAGGTAAGCATCCTCTCCAGGGGTGACTGCTCGCCCATGGCAGTTACATGGGTCTTTGGGTTGGGAATCAGGTGCGTTGATTGGGGAAGCAAGAATGAAGGACTTGCAAGTTGGCCACATATGGCTGTGGGTCAAAGCCCTGTACCCCTGGTGAACATCAAAATAGGTGGCAAATGGATGTTCATCCACCCCAAAATGGGATCGCCATAGGTTATGCAACCCATGGCCATATCGTAGCGCTGCGAATATGGGGCAGGAAGTTCTTCTTCGATCACTCTGGCTCTCCTTCAAAGGGATTGAGGACTGTTTTGTGCGTTGTGGGATTCTGTGGGTTCTAAGCAAGTCCCAACGGGCTGCACCGACCGCATTGAACCTTGTGAAAAGTAGCTGGAGATGGATGCTCTGGCTCTTTCCAATCTCTCTCTTTCCAATCTTGCCAGCCTCTCAGGCTGGCAGGCGGTCTATGGCTGTTACCCAGATCCCGACATCACGGCGAACCTCATCTACCACGCTGCTCGGCTCACCTGGGAAGCTCTGTAAATGTTTGGCCTCGAGATTGTCAGCCGTTCGGCTGATCAGTGGGGAAGCAGATGGTGGCGAGAGCGTCTAAGGCCTGCTTCAACGCCTACATGGGCCCCTGCCTGGCTGTCACAGGCGCCCAGACTTTCGGCGATCCGAAGTAGTACATGTTGAAGCTAGCCTTACGTCAGGAACCCGCTGAGTCTTGTTACAAGAGCCCTTGAAGCGCATTGGAAACCAGGAAGGATCGAAGGCCACTAAGACTTCTCCAAAAACTGGCCAATGGTGTGCTGCGCATTTGCTTGTGGTTTTGTATGTACAAGGCAATTGGCCGATCAGCTCAGCTTCCGCTTTTTGTCGCATGTTATGTATCATGCAGCTTGTCTGGTCTTTCGAACTTGCCACGCAGGAAAACCAAAGGCTTCGCCTGCCAATCCCAAAGACCAAAACACCCTTGACCCAACTCTTGTTTTGCAAGTTTGATGCATTTGTGTTGCAACTCAAACCGAGTTTTGTGTAGAAAAAAAAAAAACGCTCCACTGACCAAACCCATTTTGCCTCAAGCCGAGTTTTGGTGTGTAGAGCCAAAATTCACTCCACTGACCAAACCGTTTCTGACTGCAGACTGCGCGCAGGGCTGGCCTCGGGGCTCGTGATCCAGATGGTGCTGCAGCCACTGCGACTTGGCTTGATCCTGACAAAAATCAATAGTTGGTTGAAAGGAGTATACGAATCTATATGATTTTGTGGCTTTCTATAAAATGTTTGCTGGTGGTTTGATTCTGAAGAAAGATCCGCCGGTCTCAAGGCGCGACCCGCATGCTGCGGAAGTCCGGAAGTCGCAAAAAGGTTTCCCCGGATCCCTCCCCCAAGCATCTCTTCCAACGCTTGACGGGAAGCCAAGACCAACAAAACCAAGCAGATGTTTTTGCTTGCCTTCAAAGCTGTTCCGAACCATCCAACCGTTCGAACCGTTTCAAGCGTTCGAAATGTCCAACGCATTCCACAACATTTGAATTGTTTGAAACGTTGAAATGTGAAAGCTGTTGGACGCGTTTTGAGTCGTTAGGGCTGGAAGGCATTCGAAACGTTCCAAACGCTACAACACGTCCACACGTTTTCTCAGACGAGCGTTTGACACCATGCCCTAGACACGTTTCTGGGATTGTGCCAGGCATGTTTGAAATGTTCGAAGCGGTTTTACCTCATGCTTTGAGACTTTGGCACACACAAGCGGCTACGCTCACTGACGCTTGGTGACTTACCCACTCCCTGGCACCATTTTACTGCTCCGTTCACCCAAGTACTGCTGAGGGAGGTGGATCTAGGTGGCGCGGGAAGGCTGTCGCGGAAAGGGGTAGATGAACAGTGCAGAACGGCAGAATGGAGCATCCTGTTGCAAAACAACAGCGTGCCTTGTAAGTAGCCGAAACAGACCGGAAGTCTGTTGAAAAAGGCCAGAGGTTCCCTCACACAGTTGGCAGCCGAGTAAACCCCAATGAAGAGCACACCCGATTGGCTTGCACCCATGGGACGCAGTTTCCCTCTGATTTCCCGAAAAACCAGCAAACAAACACCCAAATCAAGAAAAAAACGCCAACTCTGGTACCTCACCCCAAAACATCCCAAAACCCAATGGCTGCATTGGCTCGTAGGAGACTTTTTCACGATTGGCCCACACGGCCAATCGTCGTGGCGGGTGAACTCCGAGGATCCTGGGCGTGGAGGGCTGGCCCTGGCCGCGTCTGGCGGGCGCCGTGCTGGCCGCCAGCCTGTTCGGCCTGGTGGCGCTGCACCGGGGCCGAGATGCGGAAGGGTTCAGCTTTTGGCCGGCGCGCGCTCAGGTGGCTCAGGTTGGGTGTTCTCTTATTTCTTTGTGTGGTTTACCCACTTATGGGATGGGGGCGCTCAGGTGGGCCAGGTTGGGTGTTTTCTTTTTTCTTTGTTTGGTTTACCCACCTACGCAATGGGGGCGCTCAGGTCGCTCAGCTTGGGTGTTCTCTTTTTTCTTTGTGTGGTGACCCCACTTATGGGATGGGGGCGCTCAGGTTCTCTTTTTTCTTTGTGTGGTGACCCCACTTATGGGATGGGGGCGCTCAGGTTCTCTTTTTTCTTTGTGTGGTTTACCCACTTATGGCATGGGGGTGCTCAGGTGGGCCAGGTTGGGTGTTTTCTTTTTCTTTGTTTGGTTTACCCACTTGTGGGATGGGGGCGCTCAGGTGGGCCAGGTTGGGTGTTCTCTTTTTTCTTTGTTTGGTTTACCCACTGATGGGATGGGGGCGCTCAGGTCGCTCAGCTTGGGTGTTCTCTTTTTTCTTTGTGTGGTTTACCCACTTATGGGAGGGGGGCGCTCAGGTCGCTCAGCTTGGGTGTTCTCTTTTTTCTTTGCGTGGTTTACCCACTTATGGGATGGGGGCGCTCAGGTCGCTCATTTTCGCTTTTCCTTTGTTTGGTTTACCCACCTATGGAATGGGGGCGCTCAGGTTGGCCAGGTTGGGTGTTTGCTTTTTCCTTTGTTTGGTTTACCCACCTATGGAATGGGGGCGCTCAGGTTGGCCAGGTTGGGTGTTCTCTTTTTTCTTTGTTTGGTTTACCCACTTATAGGATGAGCCAAGAGGAATCCATCGTGACATATCCTTACAAAGATTGACTCAGCTCGTTTTGGCCCGGGAGGTGACAATGCGAATCGGTCTCCCACGCCGAGGGTGGGAAAGTCTGGGGGGCGGGGAGTTGAGTGGAAAACGTAGATGCGCGCGCAGAGAAGTAGACAGTACGCATAGAGGCCTGCGCAGGGAAAGTAACAGGACATGCATAGAGGCATGCGTCAGAATGTGAAAGGCGAAAACAACGCCAGACTGCAACCCTTGTGAGTTTTTGATGTTTATGCTCATTTTTGATTCTAGAAGTTTCCAAGCACCTGTTGCAGATGATGCTGGTAATGCTGGGGGCGCGGGCTGGTGATGCCAGCTGCTGATGCCGGCGTGCTTGTTCGGCATTGCTTCTCTTCTTGACCCGTTTCTCTTGCATTGATGCATTTCTGCACATGTGTATGCCTTTGGTCATTTGCATTCTGCTGGAGGGTGCATTGTGTATGCATATTCTATGCATTCCGGCATTTTGCCTGCATACCGTCCGACTGAATGCATAATGCATCCAAAAGGCATGCAAAGTTTTGTGTGCACTTTGTATGCGTGTTGGCTCTGGCATGGCCACCTTCTTCTGACTGCATGTTGTATGCATTTTGTGTGCATTACGCGAGACAGGTGCATGCATTTTTGTGTGCACTTTTTATGCATCTGTATACGCTAGGCGAGACAGGTGCATTTCATGCAAGGTGCTTGTGTATGCATTTTGTATGCTGGATGCAAATGCATACAACATGCGTACAAAGTGCATACAAAAGGAACATGCATTTTTGTGTGCTCTGCATTGTGTATGCATTTTTATTTTATTTTTTAATGCGCTTCGCGAGGCAGGTGCATATCATGCATGGTGCTTTTGGGTTTGGCCTATATAGCTTCCAAACGCATACAGACTGCGTACTAGCTGCATGCAAAAGGCATACAACATGCATGCTGCCACAGGTCAAGGCAGTCGCTTTCCGTTGTTGCCATGCTTTGCAGACATATGGTTGCCCCTCAAACGAGGAATGCTGAGGTGCCCTTAGTTTGAGGTGGTACAAACATGACCTGTTGGTTGCCATTCTCCGGTGAGGCTCCTTTTAGCGTGGCGATGTTGAAAGCCTTTTCGCGGGGCGATGGTAAAAGGGACACCCGCCAGTTGCTCGGCAGGGATCTCAAAATCGAAATCATTCTACATTTTGAGGATCACTCAATGTTGAGAGTCAGCGTGTTTTTGCGGTGGGAGTTATAAATTGTAGGCGAGGTTGGGGGAGGGTGTGACTCCTGGAATCAGATTTTTCCGAGATGAGGTGAGGTGAGGTGGAGGTGGGGGGTTCGGGGTGCCTGGTTTCATAAAAGGATGGACGCGCTGGGCGTCAGCCTTTGGAGCCAGCCAGGAAAAGAGATGGTTTCCCTTGACTTGACTTGGAAGACCAACGACCTTTCACGTGCTGCGAAGGGCTTTTTTTTGCGCCAATTCCGCCAAGAAATGCGTGCGGATTGAGCAGCTTCTTAAATGAGAAGCGAGGAGGAATGGCCACATGCTTACAACAGATATGACAAATAATATATATATATACATATATATACACATATATATATATATACATATATATACATACATATATATATATATATATACATATATATATATATATACATATGTTTTGCATTTGTTAGCTACGCTTCTCCCCAAAACTTGCTCTCCGCAATCCCCCAGTCTATATCTCCAGCCAACACGGTGCCCTCGCCTTTTTCCCTCGCGGCTCAAGGTATTCCGCCTCGCTGCGGACCACCGTGCCGCATCTGAGGGACGCAGACCTGGACGATCCAAAGCTCCAGGGCTACTTCTGGGCCTCTCGGCTCCGGGTCTGGTTGGAATCTCGGGCCTGGTTCAATAGGGAACCCGGGATCAATGCACCGGACACTGCTGAAAATCAGGATTCATATTTTTTTTTTTGAGTTGGCCTCATCCATAACGGTTGACCACCGCGCATGGGATGCCTGAATTCACGTGTACAACTTGCCTGCGTCTGCTGGTGTTGATTGAATCTCGCGCCTGTTTAAAAGGGAGAACCCGGGATCAATGCACCGGATGGAAATTAATATTGCGGGGCCATCCCGTTTCAGATCCGTATAACTTTGCGGGAGTTGCCTCCCCTTCCCCCCAACTAACCAGTCGGAGGCAGTCCACAACTTCCGCTGACGTGACATGGTGCTTGCGGAAGATCTGCATCCGATGTCAGCGCCCAGAAACTGGATGCACCGGGTGCAAAGAAACCCCATGCTCCCGAGAGAGCGAACCCAACGGTCATTGAGAATCAGAACTGGAGCCGGGGAAGCGGCAACAGTGCCGAGGGCATAGCTTGGTGGCTCCCAGCCATCTTCTTAGCTTTTTAGTTTTTAGTGGTAGTTTCCATTTAACCCGCTAAAAGTTAAACTTTTAGCGGGAGATCAGAAAACGGGCAGCCCAGATATGAAAGCAACCATTTGGATCCCCTAATTTTGAGCCGATGGTCGTTGCGTAGTCAGGTTTCTGCGGGTGCAAAGAAACCACGTGTTTAAAGGGTCGTGGGAAGCCAAGAAGAACTCGCCAATTCCGGAGAGACGAACCCAGGACCCAGAAGGTCAGAAGGTGGAGTTTGATTTTACGAAGTTGCTATAGTGGAGTTTGTGGTCATTAGCATTCTGCCTTGCAACGTTCCTTGAAAGAAAGCCAGCACTCCAAGCCAATCAAGGCTTGGAGGATCAAGTACGTTCCAGAGAGTTTTTTTCTAGCCCGGTTGTGTTCTGAGGATAGGCAGCATCCATCATCAGATTTGCATACCGTTGTTAGGCAACAAAGCAGCTATTCTTGTAGGCCAGTCCGTTCCTCGGGGTGCCCGGGTTTTTAAGCGTGTCCATGTCTAGAGAAACAAATTTTCGTGGCCCCGTCTGCCCTTGACAGAGCAAACGGATGGATGGGTGCATGTTGCCTTCGCTTGGGGGGATATTCGCGACTTGGGAAGGGATTCCTCTGGGGTTGAAAATGAGACGCTCTCCCAAAGGGATGCTTTCAGGTCTTTCCCAAATCGCGGACCACAAGTTGGCCAGTCGCTGACCCCAAGCCTTTCCGGGCGTGGTTGGTCAAGGGCGTCCTTGAAGGGTTTGCAGGTTTTGTAGGCTATGTTCAGGAAGTTGTCGAAGGTAAACACCATTTGTATCTTGTCATTCACAAGCTTATGTTCAAACACTCGTTCCAAAGATGCATGTGTCCATCTTTAAAGAACAGACACACACACACACACCATCTTGATTTAACTATTCGTTTGTCGGAGTGCTCATCGGGGCCACTGGGTGCTTGTTACTTGGATCTTTCAAATATTAGTGGATATCCCTCGCGTTCCCCTTCAAACATCCAAAGAGGTCCCGATGTCCAATTTCGGCGAACCCCCACGCAGTGTCTTTATTGAGGGTGTGACCTTGCGGGACGTTTGAAAGACGGGACACCGTTGACTTTCGGAGTTGCTGCCATTTTGAGCCACACCATTTTCAAGCATAGCTGCCGCGAACATTGGCTCAGTTCAGTTCGGTTGAACATTGGTGGTACGGGTCCCAGTGTATTTCTCATCATTTGCCGGTGCCATGTCTTCCAACCGAACTCGTTCCAACCGCCCGACCCGACCTTGGCCGAGGCCGGCACGGTGAACTGCTTGGTCAGTGAGCAGGAGCTGTGCTGGGCGCCTTGCGCGAAGCCTTTCTGTGGGCTCGGAACCCCTTTTGGGTCGGTTTGAAAGGGACACCAACCAGGTCCCCCAGCAATTGGTGCCCTTTCTCACCAACTTTTTTTCGGGGGAAGGGTTCCCCTACTAAAATAGAGCACAGAAGAAGGGTAGCCTTGTCCTAACCTCCAAAACTGGAGGACCTAGCCAAAAGGAAAACACCCCTCTTGGGGTGTCCCCCTAAAAAGAGGAAAGCGTTCGGACCTTCAAGGGGTTTGTTTCTAGGGGCAGAAAGCATGTCGCGTTGCTGACTTGGTTAGATACCTTCCTGCAAATGGCAGCAATCTGAATCCTACGTGTTGCACGTACGTGCTTGTCAAACCTGTTCATGCTTCACCACCCTCTTTGAGCATAAGGATTGTCTGATGTAAGACATGCACAAAGTCTGCAACATGCCCGAATTGCACCACCGTGAGTCCTGAAATTCCCCGAAGCGGCGCAGATTTGCCTCAAACTCATGTGACCAAGCGCAGAGGAGCGACGGATCCAACTGCTCTGTTTTGCCACCCATTTCCACCAAAGGTTCGTTTCTGGGGTCTCGTTTCCTGTTTGAGGTTGAGTTTTTGCTCAGCCAGGATGCCAGATGCCCTTTTGCCAACATGGCGCTTCGCCCCATCCACCCAACCCCCATCCACCCAACCCCCAACCCCCAACCCCCAACCCCCAACCCCCAACCCCCAACCCCCAACCCCCAACCCCCAACCACACCCCACACCCCACACCCCACACCCGAAACCCCACACCGCACGCACCATCCCCCCCCCAACCCACCCCACCCAGCCTCCACCCCACCCCACACCCCACCAAAGACTCCCAGCCTGCGCTCGGATTCGACGCTTCGGATCCTTCCTACCGAGGCGCCACGGCTGGACAGAGACGGAAAGCTTTGCAGTGCCCAGATGCGGGCAGCTGGCGCCGTGCCTGCAACCCAAGGTCAGAGTTTACTGTCCAGATGAACATGGGTCAGCCTTTCTTTTGGAGTTGATACCCCTTTTTGGTTTGCTTTTGAAAGGGACACCATAGCAAGCCACCCACTTTGGGGGTACCTAAAAAGAGACAAACCCGCACTGAACCAACACAAACCATCATTTAAACGAGGAGTCTGCCCTGTTTTGGGTTCCTTCCATTCATTTGCGGAGCAAGGCCAGAAGTCGCCAGAAAGTCAAGGGTAAAGCTTTATTGGCTACACTTAGACGTGGGTAGATGAAGCTTTGTTGCAACAATGTCACAGTCCTCCCTCAGACTCATCCAAAGTACCACTGGAAACACGCCTTGCCTTGCAAGTTCCGGCGGACCTGCGCGCGCAATCTCAATAGCTTTCACACAAAGCCTGACCGCGGAATGACTTGTAACGCCTTCGCCGCAACCGAAGGTCTCCAAGGAGATTCCTCTAAAAGCGGGGCTTGGTTCTGTCTGCATCCATTTGATTCTTTAGGTTAACTAGATTGCTGAAAGGGATGAAGGAAGATAACAATCTTCTTCTTTCATATTAATCCAAGTATTCTTCGTTTATTGCTACATCTCTTAATTATCATCATATTTGTTTTTGTTGCTATTTGTTCTAAGCTCTTTGTATATGTCTTCTTCATATTTGGAATTTGTTGTTTGTCTTTGCTTTCCCATTATATAAGTCTTGATTACAGAACCAAGATTCGGTCAGGGATCTCTTTATCGCTCATTTACCTTTCTTTTTATTTATCTTAAAACAAAACACATCTCATTAAATTATTTGTCCAAGTCGGCTTCTGAGGCGACCTACGAGACCCGGAGCTTAGCTTTGAGGAGGGGGAGCTCAGTGAAGGCCGGGGTTCAGAAAATGAGGGGGAGGTGCGGGGTTGGGGTTGGGTGGGGGGACTTGTTGAGGGCTTGGGGCTTGAGGTTTGGGCCGAGTTGGACCGCTCGATCTGGTTCCTTTCCGATTCTTTAAACTCCTTTAGAGCAACGAGCCATGGACCTCGACATCCGGAGGCTTTTGGTATCAGGGCCTAAACCGCAGTAAAGGATGGTCAACTCGATTTAGTCATCAGAAGACACCAATCATGATACCAACAGGAAGGAACAACGATAGCAACAAGAACCATAACCATAACACTTAGCCGTGTGATTGCAAGAATAACGATAGTAAATCAACTATATCCAGAAGAACAATCATAAAAATCACGCAATCGCAGTATAATGATGTGACACTAGCTGATGATGTGATTGGATATTTGGGAAGATCATCCTGTGCTTTTCTAGAAGGCCGAGTAGGACTCACAAGCTTGCCCAAAGTCCCCCCTTGTGCGAAACCTCTGGGTAACCAACACCTTGCCATTGGGATACTGATGATGCGATAATAACAAATGATGCGATGGTAAATCAAGGTATTATATCCATAGGAGCAATCATTCGAATCATTTTCATTGCACCTAAGGATCATCACCAATGACGCGAGTGCAATCAGCACCCCAGCACCCGACTCCCCGACTCCCCCCCCGCCCGACGCCCGACGCCCGACGCCAGGCCTGGAGAAGGTGCTGCGGTCCCTGGAGCTGCTGGACCGCGCCAAGCTCCCCACGGCCAGGCGCCGCATCGCGACGTCCCCCGGGCGTCTTTTTGCTCGGCGGTTTGGGGGACGCGATTTTTTGTGGCTCGTTTTTCCTGTTGGGCATTTTTTTGGTTTGGAAGGGTGGCCGAGTTTTTTTTGGTGGTTTCCTGTTGGGAGGATATGTTTTTGTTTGAAACGGAGGGTTTTTGAAGGGGCAAGATGCTGAGGCGTCTTCTCTTTTGGCTTTCAGGGCTTTCTAATGTGCTGAGCGGACTTTTTGGAGCTTGGGGAATGGGGGTTGTCTCCGAATAGGATATGGAAGCCACCAATTCTCCCAGGACGGTTTTCCTTTGAAGCAAGCCCAGGACAGTGAGCCCTGAGCTGATCGTTAACATTGAACGTTGGATTTTGTCTCAAGGAAGCGCGTGTGTCCTCGTTTTCCAGTTGCAATAGGGATGGTGCTTCAACCGCGGGAGCCTAGGCAGACTTGAGTTGATTCACATCCAGTTGCTACAAAAAAATGGCCGTCGCCTTTCCTGGGGCATGGTGATGGCTCTTGACGTGATCCTTTTGCAGATCCCACTGATTCACTGAGGGACCCAGAGATGGGGTTGGTTTTCTTGGCACGATTCAAACTTCTGAGATCTGAGTGTCCCTGTTTCAGAGTCAGGCCAACATGCCGTTTCGGCTTTGGGAAACGATCGCCATCAATAGTGCCCTGATTTTGGTCGTCCACTTTCCTACTAGAGCCAGATCTGCGATTCTGATGTGTAGGCGACCACCTTTGGTTTAAGGGAGACCATCCGTTTGGAGAGATCTCCATTTCCTCCCCCCCCCTTTGAGGCTTTTCCATGTGGCAAGAGATCACTGCCAGGTGCTTCCTGAGCCGCTACGAGGCCTACTTCGATGGCTTGCGGCTCGGCGGTCGCGGGATGGTGCTACATGTTGCACTGGTTTTTTCAGGCTTCACGATCAAAAATCGTCGCCACTAGGAATTGGGCAAGTTTTAGGTGGTGAGATCCATTTGCCAGTTGTTTTTTTTGGTTTGACCCATGGCCATGTTGCCACGCCGCTTTCTTCTTGTCTTCTTTTTTCTGCTTGCTGCTGCACAGATTTGGACGTCGCTTCTTTTTCCAGGGGAGTTGTTCTGCGGATGACAGTTGACATCAGGTCCCTTCAAACTTCGGGCTATGAATTTTGAGCCACAGCAGATTGCTGTCAGTTTCTCTGAGGGTGCAGAGACCATTGAGCAGAGAGGACTGCCAAAGCAGCTTGGCTGCGCTGTTTTTGAGCCTTCCCAAGCTCTCTTTTGCAGCTTCTTTGGAGTTCCATGGCATGACCTGTGTCCAAACCAATTCGTTTTTTTTCTTTTTCTCCTATTATTATTTATTCTTTCAATATAAGGTTAAGGTTGCTCCATACGAATGCTTGCGAGCAAACCGCTATCTGCTTCACGCTGCAGAAGCCTTTTCTTAAACTCGACTTCTTGATGCCTTCCTTACTTCCGGGTGTTGCCTTTTTGGGGTTGGTACCCCTTTTTGGTGATTTCAAAGGAAATCCAGAGGGAAATCCCAACGAAGCCAATTTAAGGCGTGTCCAAGCTTGAGAAAGACGAGACAAGAAAGACCCCCCGCAATTCCATTGAGAAACAAACGGAGCGGATGAGCCCTTCAGCCACCAATTCGGGTCACTCGCGGGTCACAGTGTAGCAAACACCCTTTCCCGTTGTCGCAACACCACTCCAGAGCCAAAAGATCAGCTTCCCTAATGGGTTTGGTGGTCAAGGAGGGGTTTCCCATGCACCCCCTACAAAAGCCAGGGGTTCAAACCCAAAAAATCCAAACCATCAACTGAGTCAAAATCAAAACCCGGGTAAGTGAAAGTTAGTAAGGGACAGTCCCAACCAGAAGTAGTTGCGGCGGCTTTCTTCATTCTTGAAGCATGGTTGTGGGTGGACCATTCTACTACCAGGTTTTGATTGTGACTCAACTATGGATTACCTGAACCCAACGAAAGATTACCCGAACCCCGGATTAAGGATTAGCTGAAAAGAGGGATTCTCTGACTAAGGATTTTCTTTTCAACCCCAACCACTCGTTACCTGAAAAGCGGAACCTGAAAAGTTTCAGGGCTCCAAAACCCCAAACTTCGGATTGCCCGAAAAGAGTCGCACCCCGGCCCGGTCTCAAGCTCAGAGCCCCGTTTTTCCTCGCGACTCGAGGGCTGGAGGCGCAGCTTCCGGCGCGGATCTTGGAGGACGCGCTGCGGCTGCTGCTGACAAATGCCGCGGAGGTCGAGGTCTTGGAGAAATCGCTGCAGGAGCGCTCCGAGTGGAGCCAAGGAGGTGCTGGTGGAGCCAAGGGCCTTTCTGATGGTATGGAGAAGCAAACAAAGCGAGCAAGATGTGGAACCAACCAAGGTTGTTTTTTGCAGGATCTTGCCGGGAATCTTCCATGACTTGCTACTACAGGAGTGCTGCAACTTGAGAGTGGCATTTGCCAGGACAGAGGCTTTGGATTGAGAGTCTAGCAGTATGGCAGAAAGGTTAGTATGGTTGGGCCCCACCTGTTTATGCAGATTGAAGAGAGACACCTCTCTGTTCTAAGCTGCTTTCGAAAGGCACCACAGACAGAAGAGTGTCCTTTTTGAGGGTGGCGTTCGTGGATGGTTTGACATTTGATTCAAAGGGAAAGCATCCATTTAACGGGTTCTTGGAGACATGTCAATACCGGAACATTTTGCCCGGACTTCCCCCCGAGTTGCCTGCAGTGTGCCTTCTTCAGGAGGTCCGGTCGGTGTCCAACTCCAAGCACCTGCGTAGCGCAAAAGCTGCTGGGCAAGCGAAGAGTTTTCGTCTCGACGGGGCAGAGCCCAACCTGGCAGCTCTCTCTTTGAGAAGGGGAGAGGTCTGGATTTTTTGTCAACTGCGGCCTGACCGCAGCCAATTCCTCTAACACAACTCCCGAGGCACTGTACAGATTGGTTTGGACTCAGGACGTTGGACGGAGTCTCTACATCTCACTTTTGGCTCGTGACTATGGTGACTTTTAGCTCAGGTTTTGGCCAAGCTGGCTTTGTCTTTCTTTGGTGCGTATAGGGAAGCAACATGTTTCACCGGGGTTTCAAGTGGTTGTGATGGTAGTTTGCCAACTTGGCAGGATCAATGTTGACCTGGTTGACATGGTGGGGATATTTTGTTCCGAATTTCCTTCAGCTTAGTCACCGAGGTTGCATGGACACTTGGGATTTATATAGCAACCATCTTACAGATAATGTTCTTTCGAGTTTGGTGCACAAGTCGCCTCCCAGTGTCCGTGGCTTTGGTGAAGCATGGTTAATCCCCCCGGGTGCGACCACAAACCACTTACTCTACATATCTCTAATAAGGGACACTCCTGTGGTTGTCCCGCAGGTTTTTGACTCAAGATGTGTATGAAGCGATCTCAGCAAAGGCGTTGCATGCAACCAGCTCACGAACCGCGTTAGCACGATGCCCCATGGCTTTTCTCCGAATTCAGTTTCCATTGATGTTGGCCAGAGTTGAAAACCGATGGCTTGTTTCCTTTTGATTTTGATGCTTCTTTCCAATTCATTTTGTTTCTTGGCGGTAGCCGGTCGGACAACCGGAGTTTTGGCTCGCCCGGAACTTTGGCTCGCCCGGAATTTTGGCTCGCCCGGAATTTTGGCCGCCCTCGCGTCGAACTGACCGCGGGAGGAATTTTTGAGCCGAGAGGTGCAGGAGCTGCAGCGGCTCCGCTGCGCCCAGTTCCGGGAGTGGCTGCGCCTCTCCGGCGGCTCCGGGGCGGGGCATGCGGCGCCCTTCAGGCAATGCTGGGGGAGGGGGGGGGGGGAGAGGCCAAGCGCCTGCCAGCCCTACCCCCGGCACGTCCGAGCCATGTTCCCCTTGGAAGCTCAAGTGGCGAACGTTAGAATGGATACCAACTCCTAAATTGGGAAAAGTAGAGCGACCCATGTACCTCCAACCCCCACCCGCCCTGCCAACCTCGCCAAAGCCAACTCTTCGGCGGAACAGCCAACTCTTTTTGCGAAGCCAAGTCCCGCACAGAAGCCCGGACGCAGAATCCTCGCAGGATTTCTTCAAACCGCAGGTTCGAAATGAGCACGCTTCTCAAGCCACAGACTCCTCCGGATCAGCATGCACCTGTTTCTTTCTATTTATTTTTCCGAAACTTTAGTGTGTCTTGCCTTTGGCCCTGCCCCCCCCTCCCCTTCCTCCCCCTCCTTTCTCCCCGCTTCCTTCCCCCCCCCCGTTCTAATGGCTTTCTTTCGGCTTTAAAGAACGCGAAAACGGGGGCCTGGTCCGTCCTCACTGCCTCCCTGCCTCCCTGCCTCCGACTCCCAGGGTGGAGGAGCTGGAGACGAGCCTTCGGGAGCTGCAGGTGGACGCGAAGCGCCTGAAGCGGTCACTGGAGGCTATGGAGCCTCGACCTCCTCACATGGTATTGGTTCGGTGTTGAGTCGGAGCCAAGATGAGAATCTGCTCATGCTGACGTTCTCCGGATTTCATTTTTTTTCATCTTCTTCTTCTGGGGTTTGTTTGTGCTTCTTTGTGTTTGGGATGGCCAAGTGAGCTGGCCATTTGCGGGTGTCATAGGTGCGAAGGTTTCATGGCAAACAGTGAGAGTCCATCCATTCATATGGGTTTTCTTTCAAAACAAGAAACATACTATCTGATCGGACCTTCCAAGAAGTTTCAGAGCAGACTGTGGGTTTGGGGAAGGTTTGTGCCCGGTTTGGCTACGTGTGTGAAAGAAACACGGGCAGAAGCGGTTGGTCTTTGGGCAGGGCTACCTCATGCAAGTTCAGGCTCAGAAACGCTCGCGCATTGACTTGAGGGTGGGTTCACTTGCAGGAGGGAGGGTTGGTAGGAAGTGTTGCTGCTGATCGGCAACCTGGCCTTACACAGTTTTAAACTGTAAACGTTTGCCTGGCAAAATTTACGCCACATCCATTACATATACAAGGAGCTTACAGTATATACATGAAATGATATGTGCACATCGCCTGTTTGTTTCGTAGGGTCGAAGCAGTTGTGGTGTCGCGAGCCTACCCGTCAATGTTGGAGCCCAACCTACCCCCAGAAGTGCATTGCCCTGAACCTGCAGCTCATCTTGGCCGGATGAATCAAGAGAACGTTCAAATTGGGGGCTTCATTTTGGCAGGAACCTTTTGCAGGAAGCAACACGCCGAGGACTGGACATTCCAGGATTCCACTGCTCTGCAGCTCGGGGATCGTCACATCTTGCGGTGGCAGAAGAATCAGCAGGAGGGGAATTCGTCAGAATGAGCTCTTTAGTATTTGCATCACCCCATGCGGAAATCCACAGGACATATCCAGGCGGCCAGGGCTGGCCGGCTGACTCCATAGCTGATGCTGGAAAAAACCCACCACCAAAGAAAGGTTGTGGTTATCCTTTGGTTTCCTTTCACAACCTGAAACTGCTACCGAGCCTCAAAATCACTGAGCAACGGTCAACATTGCAAGTAGTCTATTATGGTCCATTTGGAGGGACTCACTAAATTTCACACATACACCAGGGGCCGAGCCCGAATTTTCCTCTGCTTGGCATGGACATTTGTGTAGCCTTGTGACTACGGCGGGTTGGTCGTTAAATCCCCACCTAAATGTTTACACGGTCCCGAATTAAAGTTCCTTCGTTCGTTTCCGCTTTGGATATCAACATCACCTGGGTCCACAATGTGGACGAAATCCTTCACCCAAGGAACCCTGGAATGATGATTACCCTGCAAATACCAAGAAACAATGGTTACCCATCAGGGCTCTGGGAAATGCCCACTTCTGTGATACCACAAAAAGGGCTTCCCCCGAATACAAAGGGGGAGATTCCCTTGTATCACAGAAGTGGTTGGATCAAGCCCATGCCACAACCTGGTTTCTTGGGTGGTTTCATGGTTTCATGTGTTTCATGTGTTTTTTTCATGGTTTCATCCTGATTACCCTGCAAATACCGAGAAACGATGCGTTTCCCTTCTGGTTTCTTGGGCTGGTGCGAACCGACTTCGTGCCGTCCCTAGGACCTGCTGGGCGCGGCACAGATCCTGGCGCCCCTGGCTCTCGTGGCAGCTGTGACCGCCTGGACGCAGGGCTGGCTGAGCGGCTGAGTCGCCGCTTGGCCACGGGGAAGGGCCCAAGGCTCGGGGCCTCGTGTTTGGGGGTTGATGAAAAGGTGCTTGTGGGATGACCGTTGGTTGGAGCAACCCCTAAAAAATGATTTGTTGCTTCAACCACATGGGAGCAGGGCCCTCCATTTTGCCGTGCGGAACTGCGAGTGGCAGCTTAAATTTGAACCCACCAGACAAAAAATGGCAACCTAAGGGGACATGCAGTGACAGAAGATGTTTTCCGCTAACCACCGGGACCCAGGGGAAGCGGGGCTTATCCTTCTACAAGTGGCTGGGTGGCAGCATATCCCATGTGCCTGGGCGAGTGATTTGGGGCTGGAAACCATCGAGCCCAAAGGCCTGGTCGTAAGTCAGATGGAGGTTCGGGTTGGCAGCTTTGGGTGCGTTTTTTTTTTTTTTGTTCGGGTAGAGAAAGGCACCAGTGGCACTCGCCGTAAAATTGGAGGAAGATACTTGGAGCTGTCAGGTCTGCACATCCGCGCCAAGAGAAAGGCATGCGCTCAGCCTGGATGAGCCCAGTAGCATGCCATTCCTGGTCTGATCTTGTCCACAATTTGGCAGGGCTTGGTGTATTCTGAACGTTTGAGAGTTTCCTTTGGGTTATCACTCGGCAGCCAAACAAGTATGTCATTGCGTCGCAACATCTTTCAGAAATCATCGAACAACCCTCCATGCAGGATCTTCTTTGGCACTTAAGCAGCCCGAACTTCGGATTGCTGGGTTGGCGACTTATTAACTGATACCCCCCACAACCTGACATTCGCAGCGACAGGTCGACCGGTACCGGGCTGCGCCTGGCGCCGGACGCTCTGCTTTGTGCTTTCGCGAAAGTGCGAAAGAAAGAGCCCTGAGCCGCGCTGCCGCCTTTGCTCGCGTGAGGGATGGTGGAAGTTGCGGGGCGTGTCTTTTTAGGGGACGCGCCAAAATGGTGGTTTTCCTTTTGGCTCCCCTTTAAAGCCACAAAAAGCAAGGTATACCCTTAAAGAAAAGGACACACCAGCTGGGATACCACAACCCTTATCCATTGCCTGGCTTGCCCTGCTTGTTTTCGAGGGCCCACTTGATCACACCGACCTTATAGGCCGCCTGTTTGTGCTGGTGGCACTTGTTGCAATCCAAAATGCCATGGGTCTTGCCGCCCGCGATGAAGCTCCTCAAGTGTTCACTTGTAAAAATCGATGGGTCTGTGTCAAAATAGAGGGGTACCCCCCCAACATGGTGGCTCTCTCCTTTGGACTTGCTATAAAAAAAAGGAAAAAACTGAAAAGGGTGCCCTGAAAAAAAACCAAGCAGAGACCCATAGGTCATCCGACATGTACGCAGTCACAAGATCTCCATGGCTGGACCTTTCGCTGAGGCCAAGTCTCCTTCCTGAGGATTGCGAGCAGCACCTAACGTGCCTCGCCTACCTGGAGGCCAGAGACATATGTTCCGCCGGCCGTTTCCTTTTTCTCGCTTCAGTTTGTGGAGGGCCGGAGCAGAGCAGGAGCCCTCGGAAGTTGCTACGAATGGAACGTGGCTTCAGACCAAGTTGGAAGGTCTCGCAAGGGCCGCATTCTTCAGCTGCGAGGGCCATGCGAACGGGCATTGATGGTGACATCTGCGGGCTGGGCAGCCGATGGGTGGGCACCCCCAGGGAGACCCAGGGAGATCAGTTTGGCTAAAGAATGGACAGCTCCATGGTGTGCAATTTGGTGAGACTCCCAAAACGGTGTTTTGGTAGATCGAGCCTCAAAACAAATCCCAAAAAGCACACCAAAAAGCACCACCATTTAGAACCCAAAAAGGGTAGAACGAGCCTCAGAGCACACCACAGGTGCGGATGTCGTGCAGTCGTGCCAGGCTCTTCTGGCCCTGGCCACCTTGCGACACTGTGCTCCCTGCTTGGAGGCGGGTGGTTTAAAGGCAAGCCAAGAGGAGGTCACTCATTTTCTTGCTTTTGTTTCCCCTTTTTTCTTCTTGTTTTTCTTCTTTTTCTCGAAGTCACTCATTTTCTTTGTTCTTTTTTCTCGAAGGGTTCTTCCGCGCGATGTTTTTTTTGGTGTGGTTCGCCTCCCTCATTTTTTTCTTGGCGGGGGGGGGGGGAGTTCCCTATGTTGAGACCCACCCATGGTTGTTTTGCGCAGTTGGTTCCCAAGAAGAACCGAAACATGATGAGTTCGAGAACATTCCAGGCCCCAGTAGGTCAGCGCCGGACCATAGAGCAGACATCCCTAGCCACCGAAGCTTGGACAGTTGGAAATGCTCTGCCATCGCACGAAGGCGTGCTCCACATGCTTTCAAGCTGTGTGTGCCATCCACACCGGAACCGCATGAAGGAAAATTGCAAGACACACACACACACAGAGGAGGTGGCTGACCTTTAGTCTCGAAGAAACCGTTGGGAGTGGCCAGGTGCGGAATTACTTTTACTTGGTCCAGCTTTTCAGAAACCTGTCCGACAAACAGCTTGCGTCAGTGCATCAAAATAGATCGCTTGTGAGATTTATCGGTCAACTTGGCTAGGCACCCGTGAGATAGGTGTGGCTGGAAAGCTTTCTACAGTGGCGGCCTGCATTGGCACGCTCTGCTTGCTTGCAGTTGCGTTGCTGGAAAAATTAACACCTTGTTTTGCCTGCGGCATGCACGTCATCGATCCACAATGTGAGCCGCTCACAATATCAGTCGTAGTGTACTGCTGCTTTGGGGAGCACATGGCGAGACAACGCGTGTTTCCCACAAGAAAAACAGGTGTCTATCAAGGACCTAGGAGTATGTTGTTTTAGCAGTTGCAACATGTTCTGTACACGATGTGTGCGCCCTTCGCACCCTGGTTCTACATCATGGGCGAAGCAACTTTCAGAAAGCAGCCGCGAAATTCAAGCAAGTAGAATCAGAAAACAGCAGGATCCCTTTCAGTAAAAAAGATCTCGCTCACCTGTGAAAGCGAAGGCACTTTGCCCAGGAATTCCTAATCCCCGACCCAGTG
The DNA here is from genome assembly GCA_963377175.1 of Effrenium voratum. Taxonomy (NCBI): domain Eukaryota; class Dinophyceae; order Suessiales; family Symbiodiniaceae; genus Effrenium; species Effrenium voratum. The sequence goes on along the minus strand of CAUJNA010003667.1, from coordinate 252,068 downwards.
ATTTGCTATGCAGGGACCTGAAGGATATCGTAGGCACCTCCGTCCATGTTCGCTGCCCCGGGTCAGGAGTCGATGTGGCCAATGACCGTGGAGGAGGCCCGGCAAGCCCGGAGAAGAGTAGCTTTCTGGCTGGTGCTCGGTAGGGAATGACCGAGTCCGGGTTTTGGGAATGAACCTAGGGTTGCCCTTAAAGGAAGCCATAGGGGATGGCTTATATATATATATATTCTAGGGTTTATTCCCTCATTCCCTGCTGAGCACCAGCAAGAATATTTGCCCAATAGACTTCCCTTTGTGTAAAGCTCATTGGAGACCTGTTTTGTGCCATTTGAGCATTGAACGCCCGTAGGCTCCAGCATGGCCCCTCTGGACTTTTCGATGGCCAATCAAAGTGAACCCGAGCATATAGAATTGTGACACACCGTCCTGGTGCCCGCCATGAGGGGCACATTTGCTACGAGCTTGAGCGTGAAGATGAATTCTGCTCATAGCGGTGATCCATGCAGTAGAGATTGCCGGCCTTTCTCCGTCGTGGCGCTATTTTTGCCCCCCCCCCCCCCCGGTCCACCGGCAAGAGCACATGTTAAACATCGCAGCGCTCAAGAGCCCCCCCCCCCCCCGGTCCACCGGCAAGAGTATATGTTAAGAATTCAGAATCGCAGTGAAGGTGATGCGCGTTTGAAGGGATGGCAGTACTCTGCCCTTATCAAGACAAGCCTCCAGCCACCGTGGTGTTTTTTATACGGAAGTTTTGGCATGCGCTGCAGCGAACCACAGTATTATTTGATGCCCTTGCCAGTTCTCCTGCGGCTGGAACATATCAAACTCACACACGTGCCGTAAAACCTCCCAATGCCAGAGAATGCCACGGCTGTGATCGCGAAGTTTGTTCGATTGCCACTGAGAAACCGACGTCTTAAATCCGCGGATACTCGTCCAGAAGACAGGTCCTCATTCATTGCCACGGCTTTTCTGACAGTGGACCACTTCCCTGAAATTCTTGGGGTGTAACTTGTGGGTGTTCTGCTGCGGCTGGAAAATATCAAACGCAAACACGTGCCATAAAACTGCCAATGCCCTGCCACCCTGTGCAAGTTTTTCCGCGGACGAACAATTCCCGAGGTGAACGACAACGCGGTGCGATTTCTGCGATACCTCTGGCTCAGGGGCGCCGAGCGGAAGCCTCAGGGCCTTTCGTCTCCCGAAAATCTCCGCATGGGATCTTTTTGAACCCCCAACGAGTTGCTTCGAAGCAACCCCAAAAGGGGAGCCCTGAAAAGGGACAAGCCTTTGCTTGTGTTCGGCCTTAAAGCTCATATGTAGGGCGTACCCCAACAAAGGACCCCCCATTTCCTCGTGGCTACAAGGAATGTCATCTCTGGAACGGGGTTGGGGTAAGGCCGACGAGTTTCCGTGAGTCGTTGTTTCCCCTTGGTTATCCATGCTCACCGCCCCACACCTCCGATGGGGTTGTCCCTTCTCGCCTTTAATCCACAGGTCTGGGCCACGGTTTTGCTGGATTGGTGTGGGCCTACCGTGCTCCCAAGCGCAGCCAAAGTTTGTGGCCTGGCCGAAACTTGCTTTAAGAGGGGAGAGGTGAGAATGTGACATGGCCGTCACTCTCATGAGCTATGCTCAGCTGACTGAAGCGTGTGGATCCATCACGATGCTTGCACGTAGCGTGCCAGGTTGATTCCCCACGTGGCGTCCGGTCGGAAGTTGAGGGGGAGAGTTCTTGTGGGATGTCTGTGTTCGCCACATGTGGCATGGGCACCTGTAATTCCCGATGGGGTTGAAGAGGCGCTTCACCGGAGAGGACTGACACCAACAGCTCTGTCGAAGTCAACTCGCTGGCTGGATCACCTGCAAGCGCGAGCGCATTTCATGCAGCCATCCGTACCGCTGTACATAGATCGCCCACACACTTCTGCACAGGGTGGGATCTCTACTTGCTTGCTCAGAATCCTGAGCCATCCTTCAGTGTGAGGATTGTCTTTTCTTCCAGTCAAACAGCTCCACCCTTTGTTCTGGGAACATCGCTGCTGCTGCTACTGCTACTACTGCTACCTGTTTAATTTGTCTTGTACCCCGAATCAATGTTTTATTGCTCCCTCAGCCACAAGCGCCCGCCTCCCGGCCTCCCGGCCTCCCGGCCTCCCGGGCTCCCGGCCTCAGGTCGCCGCCGCCCCCTTGGCAGGGCTCGCTGGCCGGAGCTTCGAGGCTTGGCCAACCCCGGCCGGTGCCAAGGTGGCCTCGGGGTTTCAACCGGAGTGCGGAAAAAGTGATAGGTGAACCAAAGTGACTACAGCTGACCATGTGAGCCACGTGCTCAAAACCCGGATAGATGAAGGTTAGTAAGGGAGAATCCCAGCCATATATAGTTGCGGCCGCCTTTCTAATTCTTTGCATGGTTCTGGGTTCACCATTTTTGTACCAGGTTTTGATTGTGACTCATGTGTACCCTAGGCTTCGCAGGACGTTTCTTGTTGACCTACCATGACGGTAGAAACCACAAGGCCCAGTGAACGAGTCGGGGCACCTGCGTCGAGGCCCGTGATTTTCGTGCTGCAGTTGGATGGAACACGTTTCATGGTAGTCCATGAGGATGAAGACAGGGGCCCTGAACCTGTTTCCATAAGGTCTCAAACAACAAGCTCTCATGGCGGATTTGCTGAGCCAATAGTTTATATCTCATGCGGGGAAGCTAAGAAGTGCCTTCATTCCTTCATTCATTGCATTTTGTTTCGTCTCATTTCATTTCATGTCATTTCAGTTCAAGTCATGTCAGTTCATTTCACAACATTTCATGTCATACCAGTTCAAAGAAATTTCACTTCAATTCATTTCATCATTTCATTTCATTTCATTTTGTGTCATCATTTCATTTCATTTCAATTCATATTCTCCCAGTACCATTTCATTTAAATTCATTTCAATTCATTTAATATCATTTTCATTTCATTTCATCTAATATTATGTCGTTCTATTTAATGTCATGTTCATTTCATGTTCATTTCATTTCAGTTCAGCTCAAACCAGCACAGTTCAGTTCATTCATTCATTTCATCTCATTTCATCTCATCTCATTTCATTTCATTTGATTTCATTTCATGTTCATATCATTTTCATTTCATTTCATTTAATTTCATTTCATTTGATTTCATTGTTCATTTCATTTGATTTCGTTTGATTTCATTTCATGCATAAATTCATTCATTCATTCATTCATTCATTCATTCATTCATTCATTCATTCATTCATTCATTCATTCATTCATTCATTCATTCATTCATTCATTCATTCATTCATTCATTCATTCATTCATTCATTCATTCATATTGATTGAGTCATTCGGCCATTCAGTCATTCAGTCATCAGCTTGTTCGTTTCTTCCATTCATGCGTTTAATCACTCATTCAATCCCTGTTTTCAAGTATTCATGCAGCCAATCAGACAACCTACTGACAGTCTTATCAAGACTCAAGATGATCGACGCAGACACTCAGACCATCGCACGGTCAGATAAATCAAGCGATCAGCCAGTCCGACAGACTTGCAACCGGACAGTGAGACACTCAATCAGCCAGAGGGCGAAGGCAATCAAATAGAGCCAACACAGAAACAGACGGCTGTGGGTCAAAAATAGGTACCCCGAATGGCTTGCCCTGGTAAATGGAAAGCTGGAGACTTCAACCTGCGGTCCAATTCCTGGTGCTTCATTTTGACCAAGCCACCAGACGAAGCCACCAGACCAAAAGCGCAAGCAACTTGGTGGTTTGTGGCGGCCAGGCGCTTCAAGGCGGCTCCTCCCCTGGAGGCCGGGGCCCGGCGACATGGACCGGCGCAGCCTCTGAGTCGGTCTGGGGTGGAGGCCCTGAGGTTGCCAAGGTGTCCTTCTTTTTTCACAGGGGTCCCTATATTTCCCTTTTTGCTGGATAAAAAGACATCACCTTTTTGGCCCATGAAAGGTGAGGGTCCCTTGGTGGGGGTGATGTTTTACGGGGAAATGTCGGGAGCCCTGTTTCACCTTGGCTTTACGGGAAGCCCACAAGAACCTGCCGTTTTGGGGGTGGCCGGAATACACATGCCATTGGGAGGAACCGCCATTTAGAACTCAATGGGAGAACCTGACCCGCGCTTTTGCCGATGCATTCAGTTCTGAGCGGTTGAAGGCTGCACTCAGTGGAATCTGCTTTGAATCGTTTTTCAAAATCTCAGGGCCGCCAGGAGCAAACACAAAGGGTCCGGCTCCTTGGGATCGATAGCTGAGTTGCGTGCGAGGCCGCTGGCGCTTTCGCCGGCCCTGCTCGGGGAGCGCCAGGCGATAGGGAGGGGAGGGACGGAGGGGGAGGGATGAAGGCCTTAAGGACAGCTTTGGGGTTTCCTTTCTTTGGCCCAGCGCCCGGGAAAAAAAAAAAGAAGCAACGGCTGGGTCGTTCATCCGTTGGCCACACAACCAGAGGAGTCCCGGCGAGTGGCACAGCTCATGGCCGATGCAAGGGATTCGCTCACAAACGTTTGGGATCCCACACACACACAGATTATTTACATATATATATATATATATACTCGTCCCGCAGTAGTGCCCTTTTGCCAACTTTCTTTGGGGAGGGTTCCCCCACTAAAATAGAAAAAGGGTACCCTTATTCTCACCTCTCTAATGGAGGACCTAGCATATATATATATATATACTTCGACTCTTGATCTATGCATCCCAAAAGGTGATGACCCTTGTGGTTTCAAGGTCGCAAGTGGGATGAGAACTGTCATGATAACTATCATCGTAGCATCCTCTGCATTACCAATGCTGCCTCATAAGATATGATGATAAGAGATGATGATGATTGTGAGGATAATGATGTTAAGGATGAAGACTGTCAGGGATGGATCTCTCAAAGATCAACGAACTTCACTGCACATGCGAGCTCAGGGAATATCCGATCAAGAAGTCTAACTGGCGAGGGCATGGCGCATTCCAGCTTCTTTTGCCCAACAAATCTCTTTCTGGGGCTTGAGGTTTGGTAGTAAGTCACTTCCAGTTTGAGGGAATTTGGTTGATCACCCCACAGATGAAGAGGTGCTGTTCCGTGTTTGCTTGGTGGCACTCGGCCAGCACCAAAATAAAGGGACCATTTACAAGGCAATGTTCAGGTGTAGAATGTAAGGATCCTTGTATAATCAACACCCGGTATTAAGATGGTCGTAATCCCAGAACCATGCTTCAAGAATTAAGAAGGCGGATCTCCGCAGCGATCTATGGCAAGGTGATTGTCCTTTAAACTTTACTAACCTTCATCTACCCGGGGTTTGAGCAAGTGGCTCACCCGAGGATCTGGGGAAGCATCACTTCTTCACCTTCAGAGCTTTGATCATGTGTCAAAACTGAGGACCCTTGGGCCGGTGGAATCAAGGGTTCCGCCTGCGGACCACTTTTTGCCTCCCCGGCGGCAGCGTTTTTTGGCCGCCAATCGGATTTGGGGCGGCACCGGCAGGTTACCCCCCCCCTCAATTCCGGAGGTTCCCGACGCTGGGCATACTCTGATGCCGTGCGTGCGGGAATGAGACAGATAGGAACTCCTCCAAATGCATGTTGTCATTCTTTGATGTCTTTCACAAGCTGGGAAAGCAAGTTGCTCTCTTGGTTTTGGCATGCTCCCAGTGTGGTAAGGGAGCCCGCCTACCTTAAGGGGGAGCGGGCAATTCCATTCGTCTAGTATTCCCCCCAAATCTGTTTTCAAGGGGGTGGGCAGAAAAGATCCCTTCTACTACACTACTGTCGCTGTGAGGGTTGGCCGGCGCGCGCCGTTTTGGCTCTAGAATCTATGGATGCTTCTGTGCCTGCCAAAAAAGGCATCAAAGACCGGAAGGAAATGCATGGAATCAATAGGGATGTCTTTTCTGCGTTTTGGCAGCAAGGACACCGTTTCTTTCTACCACCGGATGTGCTGGCTGCTTCGCTTCCACAATGGGTCTAGATACAAATGGAGCGGGTGACGTGAGCAAAGTCTCGAATCGTTTCAAGGCGCGTCAAGTGTTTGCAAGTTTTAACCCTTTGATCCCTACCCTCACCCAATATCTACATTATCTTCAGATATGATGACAACCCTTTATTGAACATCCTTGAACCTCTAAAGTTCCGGAAATCGGACAGCGTGGCAATTTGTGGGGCCAAAGAAGTGCCCTCGCGCTGTCGGGTGCTGGCGATGTGGGGGACACAGTGGGAGACGGGATGTCTGCAATTAGCTTAAGGTTCACAGAGTATGGACCGGAATCTAGCAGATTATTTATAGGCAAACGCCAGGATTCCTGTGAGATAGAGACACTGATGTTTCTTGCAGGATCATAAGGGTGTTGCATTCAGAGACAAATCGTGATGGAGGGCCAGCTAGGACAAGTCCTGGAAGAGGGGAAGACCCATCTTGAATCTTGAACATCCCCTTGGCAGACAGCAGATCTCAAGCTGTTAGACTTTGGGAAATTTTGTGTGCCTCTGATTGTGTGCCTATTTTGCGTGCCTATGATTTTGTGTGCCTATTTTTTTGTGAACGTAAACTTTGTTTGTCGTTCACGCCAACGGCCCACTTTGGCGTCTGACTCTTCTTTGAGGCCGAAGCAAGCGATCGCAGCCATTGCCAACAACGCGGATCTTGGAGTTTCCAAACTTGCCTTGATACTGCATGCCATGTCTCATTGCTTCGTCTTGGTGAGGCCATCAAACATGGGTCGCCCATGCTCGCCCCTGAATGCCATTTGCGGCTGAAAAGTCGGGGTTTCAGGCCAATGACGGAGGCAACGGCACAGTGGCTTTTTGGTGGCTAGGCCCTAACTTTAAGTTGCTGAGAAGTTCATCCTGCAACTTTGCAGCGCCTGACATGCGCGTGACCAGGGCAATGTTGTGCACCTTTTTGGTTTGCACCTGTCGTTTGAGACTTGTCACATGAAAATGAAAAGGCTCAAACCTAAAGGAAACCATGTCCAGGATTCCCAACTCCAATGTTTCCTTAGGCAAGTGAGCAGCCTTTGAGCCCACAATATCTGAATGGACCTCTGACCCAGGTGGCGCATACTGATCCTGCTGCCGTGCGCTCAGCAGCTCAGCATGGCCGGCCTGGCTGTGACATGTTTGTTGTCAGCTTCTCCTTTGTGGTTGCTTTTTCAAGGGGACAGATCGCCGACTGTTGGGGGTTGGGGGGGGGTACGAGGGAATAGTACGTATATATAATGTGAACGCACTCTTTTCCAACACTAAAAAAAATAAATCAGCATTGGATGTTCAAACAATCTTCAGTTGACGGGAATAGAAGCAGCTGTCAAAGGGTACAAATCACATACACGCACACATACACACAGAGCGCGAAGGGAAGGGAATCATCTTAATTTCCTTTCGTGAGTGGACAGGACGTAGAAAGGAATAAGAAATGAAGGGATATGATGGAGAGGTGAGTGATAGGATATGCCTCTCTTTTCTATCTGATGGCATATCCTCACCTCTCTAACTCCTGCAAAGGCCTCTATTCTCTACCTGGCATTTCCCATATCTTTTCTTTCTTCCTACCCTTTCACTCACGTCCCATTATTTCCAGAAATATTCAAACAATAAAAACAGAAAGATAAAGAAGGTGGGATGTGAAATGGTGAAAGGAATGGCTCTATCTCTTGTCCCATCTTGTCCTATTCTTATCAGTCACTCATGGACCAGACAGGAGATAGAAAGTAAATAGCCTGGAAGCGAGGGCGGGAGCTTCCCCTTCATCTCTTAATCACTTCCTTCCTAACATTTCCCCGAATCAAGAGTTAATAGAAATGCAGGGGAAATGAAAGGGAGAAGTGATTTATTTTTTCATCTTCCTTACCTCTGTCTATCCTCCTCCCTCTCCCATCTCGCTCTCTCTCTGGTCCAGACGGGGTGAGACACAGGACGGATAGAGAGAGAAAAGAGATGGATAGAGAGGGAAGAGAGGGAAGGCAGGAGATTGGTGCGCCTTCCTCCTTCTCTCTTCCTCCTGTCTCACCACTGCAGTTGGGATGTTGTGATGGCAGCGGAAAGAAAGAGACACGAAAGGGGAACTAACGACCTGACGGAGGAAGGAGGAAAGTGACCCACCTTCCCTCATCCATCACTCGCCTATCTATCTCTGTATCTCTTCCTCGCTTCTTCACTGCCTCCGTCGTGAGCGAGGAGTGAACAGAGGATGAAGAGAGAAGGAAGAGATGGGAGATGGACAGGCCATCATTCACTCACTCTCGGTCATTCTGGTCCTCTCTCTCTACCATCTCCCTGTTCTCATCCCTTACCCTTTCCTTCCTCCTCTCTGTCAAGACGCGAAAAGGGTGGGATGAAGGTAAGGATTTGGAAGAGATCCATTCCTTTACCATCCTATCTCCTGCCGTGTATTAGTGAAGATATGATGACACGGCAAAAGATGGGAAAAGGAATGGAGGGAGATGGTAGGGAAGCGCTCTCCCAGCTCGCTTTCCCTATCTCTTGTCCATCTCTATCTCTTTCCATTTCTCGCGGCTTTTAAAAGATTTCATACTGCCGCGACATGAGAGATGGAGATGACGGCGAAAGGAAGGGACAATTGGGTCGCGGGGCCAAGGAATAATGCCCGCAGAAAGGGATAGGAAGTGTTGCGAGAAGAGGAAAGGGTCTGTGGGTAAGAAGATTCGCTCTCTCATTGCATTCTTTCATTCCCATATCTTCCCTTGGCCGTAGGTCGCTTCCTGGCTCTCTCTTCGTTCGTCCGTCAGCTCTTGGGTTAGGACGCCAGACGACAAAGAGACAAGAGATGAAAGAAGGAACGGCCACCGGCATGAAGGATAGACGAAAGAAGCCAGTGGGGGAAGGAAAAGAGAAAGAAAGACAAAGATATTGATAAAGCCGTCTCAAATAAGAGATGCAGCAGGGACGGAGAGAAAGTAAAAAGATAAGAAAGAGATTGACCGGCACGTGAGAGCAGATAAGCCAGGTTATAGAGGAGGTTCCATGGGAAGGGCCAACTGGTACAAAAGTCTTCAATTGGCTTTTTACATATCTCTCCAATCCATCTTTACTACACCTTAAAGTTACTTCTGTCTTCTTCTTTCTTCTCTGTTTGTTTATGTTTACTATAGGTGGGTGAAGAGGAGTAATTCTAGGAAATGCTGCAATGGATGTAGGATTACATGATACATGTAATGTTGTAGCACGTTTTCATGTTGTTCCTTTTTTAGGAGCTATACTTGCTATCTTCTCTGGAATAATCTTTAATGGAGAAAATATTGTTGGTACTAATAATTTATTACTTTCATCTTCATGTACAATCTCTCTCTCTCTCTCTTTATGATTTATAATTGTGATTTAATATTTATTGCTATTCTTCTAACCTTTTTCCCCAATGCATTTCTTAGGGCGAATGTTATGCCCATCCATTCGGGATTCTTTTCATTCCTGGAATTACCTGTCATCTACTGGATCAGGAATAGCTTTCCTATCCTTTTCTTTTCTCATTATCTTTCTCTTTTATTTTCTATCCTTTACCTTTCAAGGGTTTAACCGCCGCGAAGACATAGACCCTGAGGCGCTGTCCCGGAAGATGAGACAAAGGATTCTCGATTGTAGTTCCTATAAAATAAGATCTTGTATCACTTTCTAAACCTACAGCATACATATGATGTCCCCAAACAAGACTTCCAGGAAGAGAAATAGATAACATGGCAAAGAGTATTGATTGCTTCGCAAGGATTATTAACTGATTCCTCGAGTCATTCGACTTTCGGCTCCAAAATTGCAAAGACTCGAGGAATAATTGCAAACAGTGCAAAAATAGTATTGCGGATTTGGCAATTTTGCAATTCCCCAGGTCCAGTCCCGGCCTCCAGGGTAAACCCCCCAGATTTTGCAAAACTCGAGGAATAATTGCGAAAATTGCAAAAATGCATTTATTCCTGGAGCCAAACTTGAGGAAAAATCGCAAAATCGTGGAGGTGGAGCCCAGAACTAAACCGTGGAAATTAAAGAGTTGCAAAGTCTGCGGCAGTTAAGTTTCATTGTGGCATTTATAATGAAGAACCTTTTCAAGAAGAAGCCCGTTCATATTATACATATTATTCCCTGGGGAGGGGGGGGGGTACTATTGTCCAGATATAAAGCAAGCCGGCATGACATGAGTTGCTATGGCTGAATTTCTTGTTGGACAATCTATCGATGAAGCGGGCGATCATGTGACAAGAGTCCTTTTTCTTTGTCGTGATGCTGTTGTAATCAGGGCATGCTGCATGCCGCCTGAACTTTGTGCCATTTGAACTGTAGATCCCGTTCCACTCCATCACTATACCAATACATCGGACTTTGCGCGGCAAACTGGCAAGGCATGGTTTGCCAGGCTTGCTCTTGTAATACCTACAACAAGGACTGCTTCCGGTTTCAACAACTACTGCACAACCAACAACTGAGGTCGACAAAAATATCTTGCGAAGCAGAGTCTGGGAATCGCGGCTGCACGCGCACACGCTTCACGTCCTTGCTGGGCATGCTATTTAATGGTTGCACAACAGCAACCCACAAGAAAAAAAAACAGGATCAAACTAGAATAAGCAGAGATGCCCGCAAAAAGAGGCAACCTAATTAATGTTAACACCCGATTAATCATGGGTCTGTCAATAATTGAGCGTTTTTTGCTTATTATGGTTTGCCCCCATTGTTGATGGGGACCAGAATAACAGACCGTTGTTTTGTCCGGGGGAAAAAATCCAAAAACATATCCGAAAATCAATTTTAAACCACATTAGTCTGCAAGCCCCCAGCCCCCCCTCCCAGAAAATAAACTATCAGTTGCTTTACTCAATCATTCCCCATTCAATTGGTGGCCCACTTGCTTAAAAGCATTCCCCTTTCAATTGGTGGCCCACTCAGAAAGAACTGAAAGGGAAGTGACTGCAATACTAAAGTAGTATTCCAAAACGTATGCTCAGGAAGAAGTGGTTGCAATACTAAAGGGGAATTGCAAAAAGGAAGCGGCTGCAATACTAAAGTAGAATTGGGCCCCAAAATCCTCAATTCTTTGGACGTCCCAAAAGTGGGGGGGGGTCCCCTTTAGCAGCATGGCGCAGCTGCTTGATTGATCTCGAGAACGTCCCTAAGCCGGTCTTTTGAAGCTCAGCAGTCATCCTTCTTCAGGAAAACAAAAGCATGGGTTGAACCAGCCGAAGCAGAGTTGACCTAGCTTTGTTGAATCCGCGTCACGGCATTCGTGTCTGCTACATGTACGACCTGATTCAGGTTTAGACACAGAGGTGCACAAACCCTCCCAGTTGTTGATGCACACAAGCAGCGACGGAGCCTGACCAGACACAATCTTGCTGGCGGACGTGCTGTGACGATTTAATGCATGAAAGTCCGGGACAGGAGGTGCTGCTAGAGTGACGAACCCTCAGGTACTATTACTATTTTGAGGCCCGCTTGCTGCTCTCCTTTTGGGGACAGTGCCACAATGAATGTTTTGACTTTTTGCTCTTGCTGCATTTGAGAGATGACCAGTATTTGACTCAACACCTTCCCATCTTGACTTACCCAGTCTTAACCTGATTGGCCTTTGCGCCGAGGCCCTGCGTCCTGGGCCAGTCCACCCTGAAGCGCGGCCGCCGTCACGAAGGGGCTTCGCGCAAGAGTTAGTAAGGGGCGGTGGGTGTCAAAAATCGGCTAACCCCCAAAATGGCTCGGTAAATGGAAACAAGGACTCAACAATGGAAACAAGGACTCTAAAAAATGTAGCTGTGGCTGTACCCAAAAATGGCTTGGCAAATGGAAAGGACTCAAACCTGCGGTCCAATTCCTGGTGGTTTAATTTTGACCCATACCCAAGTGGCACCAGGGGTGAAGGTTTCCTGGGGGGGAGGTGATTCATGGTTCAACACCATGCAACCTTCTGAGCTCATTTTCAAAAGTGGGCCCCTGCATTGACACCATGCCCATGCAGACGTAGAGCTATTGGTGGATGCGTGTGAGCCCTGGCAGTCAAGGAAAGACAGTTCACTTGGTCTTCCTAACTCTCTATCTCTGTATATATGGCTGTGGGCCAAAACCAATGGTACCATTTTGGGGTAGGTGCACCACCCATTTTAGTCTATTTTGGTGGGGACTGGCATGTTCACTGGGGGTACGATTTGGATTTGGACCCATGGCCATACATCTCTTTCTGGAACCGGTCCCCTTGAGTTTCCTGTTCAAAGGCACCAGGCCCACCAGGCCCCCCCCCCCCCCCCCAAAGCTTTGATCTGACCCCAAGGTTCTTCCAAAGCTTTCCAGTGTAGCTTGGCTAGGTCCCCCAGTGCCCTTTTGCCGTTTCTTTGTTGGGGGAGGGCAAGCCCCTACTAAAATAGACGACCGAAAAAAAGTGGGTCCCTTCGAACTCTACTGGACCTAGAAAACTGTCCTGCGCAGCTTGGGGCTTCTTTGGTCTCCTCCTTCGTCGGGGCTTCCAAGCCCCGCCAGGCTGTCGGCCACACTTACCATCGAGAAGTCCGATGACAAGGCACTCACGCAGAGGGTCTGAACAAGAGGGGGAGCCTGCATTCATGTGTGTGTGTGTGTTTTGTTTTTCCTTGGGCCATCAGGGGGAATCATGATTCACTCACCTGAACATGTCCTTTGCTTGTTCGCAGAACGGAAAATCATATTAATATCCCCACCGACCATTCCTGGCGAGGATCCCCATAGGTTCCCCTTCTACACCGCGCACTGCAACGCTGCTAAGGAGCGAAATGGTTCTGCGCCAAAGTCCATCCGATCCAATCCCTGTCCGTGGAATTCGATTTCGGATTTCCTTTGGAACTATTCATGGCTTCGCGGAAAGCCTTGTCGCTTCAGCTTCCCACAGAACTTGGTTTCTCTTGGGGTTTCAAGATAGGTCAATTGCATCTGGCTGGGCCGGAGTCTTGTCCCAACGAACCACTCCTCCAAGTCGGTTGGCTCTTTCCAACGCCCAACGACTGCTTCTTGGACTGCAAGATTTGGCTGTGGGTCAAAGTCAAGCCAGGAATCGGATCCGCAGGTTTTAGTCCATGTTTCCATTTGCCGTTTTGGTCCCCCACCCATTTTGGGGTTTTCCCACCGCCTTGGAAAAATGGTTTGCGTCCGGTTGAGCCAGGCAAAGACCAACGAGCAGGTGATCCAGCTCCTGGCCCACGCCAAGGAACGAAACGCATGGAGACGGTTGGGCTGCGATCACTGGCCTTTCAAAGTTTTTTGTTTTTGCTTCTTCTTTTTTTCCGCATACTCAGGGGCTTTCGACCTGAGTCTTGGGGGCTGTTTCCCCTTTAAACCACCCTGTTTAATTGAAAAATGAGCTTGTCACCTCAATGGACTACAGCGGCCTGCTTGCGCTGTTGACGTGACGTGGTTGCCCTGGTGGTTCTTGTTGTCACGCCTTTGTTGGGATTGTCCTTGCTGTTGCGGTTGCGGCCGCTGTTGTCCTCTTGGCAAATGCTAGTCTCCACATGGGCGCATGCAAAAAACATGAGATTTCATGTTGGCTTCCCTCAAAACACGAGCCCAAAGGGTATAATCCTCGACAAAGGGTTAGATCTTGGGACGTCGGGTAAAGCAGCGGCGCGCTTTCGAAGGAGAAGAAGTACGAGGGCAACGTCCAGCGATTTCTGGAAAACATGGCCCTAGCCTCATCGAAGTGAGGCGCCCTGAGCCATAGACGTCCTTTGTGTGTTGTTTTGGTAAAACATAAAGGGCGATTCCTGGTTGGCCTGGTTGTTTCACAATCTAGAACCGTCCTTTGTGTGTTTTCTGGGTATCCTCCATGGAAGAGGGGCCTTGAATGGATTTCAGTTGGAGCACACGATCTGCGGAATGGTTTGAATGATTCAGACATTCAGAGCAAGATTGGAAACTTTGATGCATAAGCTTGACGGTGAGAAAGGGGGCCGGGCGTCGCGATGTGGCTAGGTGAAGAAAAGCCATGGGTGACAGGAAACAGATATGTGGGATTGTGGACGCATTGTGCCCCACAAACTTGACACCTTGCAGGGACCAGGGGAATGCTCACTTGCTGTGAGTGGCTATCGTCGTGGGCGACCTTGTGCTTTTTGGGACCAACCTTGCTCTGGCTCAAGCCGCAGCCCACCTCTCCTACCCCCCATCCAGCTGCACAGCCACGCAGCAACACGCCCACGCACCCACATCAATTCAGCACGTCCAAAACACGTATCGAAAAGCCAAGTTGCAGGCCCAGCCAGCCGGCCAGCTGTTCTTGCCGAGGTGAATCAGCTGCAGAAGGTCATGGATGCGGCTAAGGCACCCGCTTCACTCGCGTCGGCTCGGCATATTTTGGAACGCATCGCGCCGTTGGAAAGCCCAAGATCAGCTGTCCAGTTTCGGCTTTGCGCGTTGAGTGGTCCGGATTTTCGTTGTGTTGCTGCTTCGGACGGTTCGATTGCTGATATGGATTGCATCGGCTGGATTGATCAGTCCAGGATGAAGGAGTCGAAAGGTTTAGAGTTTCTACAAAGGTGGTTTCCACTTCTTGGGGCCGGTTGATCATGGAATGTAGCAATGCGTTTTGCTACTCTCCCCAGGATTGCGGTAGCTGACCCACCCCATTTTCAACGTTTGAGACCTGGAAAGAAACGCCTTGACAGTCGGAACCCCCGCCTTGCCCTTGTGCTCGGCATCTTCCGTAGGCCTCACGCGCTTGGGGCTTCAGCTCGGGCTTTTGCGGGGCTCAAATCCTGAGTTTATGAACTTTAAGCTTTTTGGGATTGAGTGTGTATGAACTTTGAACTTTTTGGGAAGACCATTTGAGTGGTAAATATAGCGTTTGGACTTTTTTGGGGCCATCCACTCAGCCAGCGAGGGGTTCGCCTATGGAATTTGGAGGCGGTGGAGGAGAAGAAGTCCACGGAGACGCCCAAGGACTTTACCCCGGCCAAGTACCGCATCAAGGCGAGGGAGGTTTCGCGGGCTGTTGGGTGTGGGGGGGGTTGGGTGTGAGGTGTGGGTATTCGGTGGGGACATTTTTGGGGCAGTGGGAAGTGCGTGGGATCTCCCTTGAAGGTCCCTGGTTTTGTTTTTCTTTTCTCCGCTCCCATTATTTGGGAGTTGTTATTTCAAGGGGAAACCAGGAGGAAATCCAAATTCCAATTTGGATGACCCAATTGGGCACTGAAACTTGCCCAGTGCAGGGGAAGCCAGAAGTAGGACCTAGGACAAAGGTTTGTTCCAATTGGTCTAATGTTCCAATTGGGCGCCCGACAGCGGCCGAGCGAGTCTTCGTTTCGCCGGTGGCGAACAGGCCATGCCCAAGCTGAACGCCAAGAAGATCACTGTCCGGGGGCCTTTTTCTCGCCGGTTGGGTCTGGGGAAAAGGGGTGAGGGGGGGCAGCAACAGCCGAAAAGCCGAAAAGCTCCGGGGTTAGTCCAACCCGCTCCATGCACGGAACCTCCTTGCATATGCATACATGTTCATAACTTTTGATACATACTGTATGTATCAGTGCTGAAGGTGCTCATGCAATCGGGCCTTCTCGATTGCTCTTGTTCACAATGTGTCAATTTTCGTTCACTCACCGCGCTTCCGGGTTGAGCAGCCACGGTCCCGGCCAGGGTCAACTTGTCCCTAAAACGAGCCCCCTCGGAAGGACGCATGTGTTTGTACGATCAGCATGTAGCTCGTACATGTGTCAGTGGATGGTAGATGGTGCAGCTTGCTTGCTATAGCTGGCTTCTGGCTCAACGTGAGCCATGGTCAAGGTAGGCTTCGTTCATTGGCAAATAGTACGCGTTGGCGTTTTCCAAATATACTTGTCGTTCTGTCTCTAAACTACATGAGCTCGTCAACAGGCGGCCTTGTTTCCGAAGTTGATCTTTTGGTTTGCTGACCTTTCTGCTACACAGATTTCCACACCACTTCTGTAAGCATTTCATGTTCCAATGCAGCATCTCTTTGCAATCCCACTGGTGCCTGGAGGTGTTTGTACATACCCCTTTTGCATGTTGGGCAAATGCCCCCAAAGGGCTTGCTGTTCATGCTTTTTCCCCAGAAAGCTGTAATGTGAACTGGCTTGGGGATCAGGGAACCAAGTGTTATGAAAAGGGGCAATGTGCTTCCGCTGTTTCCAACAAACCAGATACCATACATTCTACAAGATATGCATTTGCTTGCATCTTGTTCTTGCATCTTGGTAGAAAGACTACAAGTAATCTATTCTGTAAGACACCTACCAGATACAAGACTACATCTACCAGATACAATAATTTCTTTGCATTTCGCCCATCTCTGGTGCTTCGTGCTGGTGCTTTTTGTTCGGCTCCGCGAGGTCAAGAAGATGACAGCTGCCGACCTGGCGAAGCGGCTAGATGAGGGCCAGGAGTGGTCAGGGGCTGCGGCTTCCGTGGTGTGTGGTCAAAATCGGGGGTTCCGGTTGGTTTCCCCTGTTGAACCAAAGCTAGGACAGGGCACTCCAAGCAGACTATGTTGAGCACTTGGTGAATCAAATTTCGGATCCCCCGCGAAATGGTTGAAGTTTGGTTCCTCCTTGGGTCTGCCATAGGGGCTGCACCTGCCATAGTTGTTGCCAGCCAGTCATATGACCAAAAGATCCAGGCAAAAGGTCAGGACTGGACACGCACACGTCATCCCTGACATTCAGGCCTGCCTCAAAAAACGGGCGGCAACCAAAAGGGCACCACCCCTCCAAAGTGGTGCAACACATGCGGGTGTGCCTTTTGAGCCTACCCCTTTTGGATGTTTTTTTGTTCCTTCTCCTTTTTTACATGTCCAAGAACAACCTCAAAAGGACGGCGAGCTTCTGGCTTGTTTGGAGGTAGCTTTTGGATGGAAGCCACGAGATCAAGAAGCCCAAAACGACGCTCGCCCCCGTAGGACATCAACTTCAAGGAGCCCATGCTGATCACCAACGCCACGGCGCTGCCCGGGGCCCAGGGGCCCCCGAAAATCGGGGCCTTGGGGCCCGGAACCTTGAGCCTCGGGGCCCGATGGGGGTTTGAGCCCATGAGGATGGGGGAGGCGCTTGATCTAAAGATGGCCCAGGCTGTGAAACAACCAGGTCAAGCAAACATCGCCATCGATTTCTTGACCCAAGCAACCATGAAAAGCTCCTTACGTGCAACTTGGTGCATGGAGCTGGAGTTGACATTGCATCGCTGCACTTTTGCCACTGCCGTCTTTTTTTGCTGGTGAACCACTTACCACGAACGGGAGCTGACAAATGCCAGATGCCGCGATCCTGCTGCCTGCTCGTGGAATTCCGGGAACTGATGGGTGCTCTTGGGGATTCTCCACGGAGCTTTAGAAAGTTTATCGGCGATCGGTTTTGGCAAAGCTATGAGCACGGGCGAGTTGCTCACGGGCGAGTTGCTCCTGGAACGGGGAAGCGAAGCTCAGTCTTGCTGAAATTGATCACGGCGTTCGTTTTTTGCTGTTGGGCGAACTGAGTTGATGCAATCAGGGTCGAGCCACTTGCTACCTCCGATTCGTCCAGCTCATGTTGACCTTATTGTATTGCTCAAGATTGGGAAGACACCCAGAATCATTTCTGCCGAAAGGTAATTCTGCACTGTAGCCTCATAGCTCCTGAAGCGAGCTCGCCCAAGCTCGCGGATGGAGGGAGATCCCGGTGTAATCGATTCCTGACCAACAACCCACTTGCCAAGAAGTCCCTTTGTGGGGATTCCACTCTTTCAGGGCTGACCCCCGAAAGGCAAAGTCAACTTGGCCGGTTGGTTTGTTTTGCGAATTCGCACTCGCGCAGAGGTCCATTTCTCCCGTTCCCCTAGTGAGGAATGCCTTGTTCAACCTACAGATGGCTTCAGGGGTTCGGACCGGATCAAGAAGATGTCTTTGACTCAGATTTTGAACCCCCAGGTTCGAGCCTGGCGCGTGGGATGAGGCGAGAAAAACTTGTGGAGGGGCGTTCGCCGGGCGTCGTTCGCCGTGTTGAGGCAAGAGCTGAAAATCCCTGGGGCAAGAACTCGCGGAGGGAATAGTCACCCCATGGCTTTGGAGGATTGCAGGGTCTTGGAACTCAAACAACTCACGATTGTTTTGTTTGTGTGAACAGGTCAAGTCATCTTGACATGCTTTTGAGAAGACGGCTGGGTCGAGTTTGGCTTCCACAAGGTTCCTGAGTGCTCGCTTCGGAATATTCTGCGGCAGTCTTTGCAGAAAGGTCTATTCGCCCTATTCAAAAAGGCCATCGACAATGTGAACAATGGTTCAGGACTCGACTCCCGGTTTTCGGGGCGAAGGCGGAAAGCGGGTGGTCAAGAGCAAGGTCCTTTTCCTTAGGGCAATCAAGGTGTTTCAACCGGACCATTTTTCTTGCTTGAAGGATCACATGCACTTTCACGACCATTTTGCAAGGGCATCTTGCCTTTCTTGGTGACGCTAACGAGTTGACCTCTGGATTTGGAAAAAACCACTGGGTATCTGTCTCTCCATGGTGTTTCCCTTGTTTCTTGGTGGAGAGAAGGACCTCATCCCATTTTTTTTTCTCCGTCGGTTTTGTCCGGTTTCGAGGTGCGGCGGCACTGGACGGCCTCGCGGCTCATGGAGGACCCGGACTTGGAGAAGGACTTCCGCATCGAGCCGGGGCCTTGAGTTCGCGGACTCGGCAGGAGCCGAATGGGGGTTGGGGCCGTTTTTTTTGGGTGGGAAAACCGTCAAAATGGACGGTTTTCGTTTTGGCTAACATTTGAACACCACCAACAAAAATGTACTTGTCCTTTTGGTTTCCCTTGAACACCACCCAACAAAAACGGGTACCCTCAGAAAAGACGCAGCCATTTCTGTTGGCGAAAGTAGAATAGGTGTTGGGTGTCTTACAACCGGAACTGCACCAAATTCATAGTTTTCCCTTGGGTCTCGCTTTGAACGCCACCAAGATAATGGTGCCCTCAAAATCATATGTTGAGTTTCGCCATGAGATGGTTGGCATTCGCCAGCTAATTGAAATTCCCCTGCATACATCAGGTGAACTTTTCGGATCTGTGGGCGAGTGACGTGTCCTCACAGGGAGACTCACTAGGCTTGTCTCAGAAATGAAGCCAGGAGGTTCCAGGTGGGTTTCCGGGGTTGCCTGGTGTTTTTCCCCCTTAAAACAAAAGAGACACCACAAAGGTCCCCCAGATGAGCCTTTGGTTCCTCTTTTTTTCCCTTTGAACCAGCCCCAAAGAAGAGGACCCCTGCAACCAGTCGATTTCCTTCTCATGGAGAACGGAGAGATGTCCCGTGTGCTGAATGAGGGCTCATTCATCCGCTAGGGTGCTTTTGGCTTCCCTTCAGGCGCATCCAAAATTCGATTTTTTCGAAAAATGACACCCGAAGATGGTTAGATTCCTTTTGTTTGTTTGCCATCTAAAAAGTCGGCTCCACCTTTTAGAGCCACACCCGATTTTTGTTTTTCTCCTTCATCAGTTTCCCTGATGGGATTTCTCTGCTGGCCTCGTACCCTTTGTCGAATGGGATGCATAGTTGGCCAGTCCTTGCTGTTCAAGTTATGGCGGAGGTCGCTTGCTGGTTTTGGCCGGTAGAATCGTGATCACTTACCCAGCCAACTTTGAGCGTCAACGGTGTCTCTGGACATTGGTGGCACATCCGAATCCGCAGGAAGTTTGACGCGAGATGAATTCTGGGACTCAACGGACGATGATGTAGATACTGGCAACCGTGAAAACAGAAGCAAGGACAAATACTCCTGCATCCAGGCGAATCAACAAAGGAGTCTTCCTGCATCCAACGGAAATCTTCGATTCCGACCATATTGGACGTTTGCGTTGGGGGCCTGTGCGAGAGGATGGCAATCTTCAAGCCCTCCGCAAAATTGAATTGCCCAGTCTGGGTTGGATTCTGATGGGTCAAGCTCCCAGATCCCGGCCATATCCAGAGCTTCACGACTTAAAGTACCCCCCCAACTCCATTCATCTTGGGCCCTTGGATACTTGGGTACAGGGTTGTGGGATCGAGGGGTTTATCCCCACTTCTGTAATACAAGGGAATCCCCTCTTTAAATGGCGGGGTAGTCTTTGGCAAAGACCTTTTTGTTGTATCACAGAAGTGGATTCCATTTCCCACAGCCCTGCTTGGATAGGAGGGAAAATCGTTTTCTGATGATCTTAAAGAACCCCAACTCCATGCCGAGTTCGGAGCTTCCACCTCGGGCAGGTACTGGCCCCAGGAGAAGGCCCGCGCGCGGCTGGTGGGGAACCAGCTCCAGATGGAGGACCCTGGCTGTGGCTAGAATTTTGAAAAAAACAGCGTGTTTTCTTTCTTGCGCCCTCTCGAAGAAGTTTTGGCTTTGCCTCTTTATCCGACTTTCTTTTGGCTTTTGGATCTGACGAGCGGCTCACCTTGTGCGACGACTTTTTCAGGTCTTTGATTGTGTCCTGGCAAGGGTAACCCCAAAATGGAACCCTAGTAAGTGGAAACATGAGCAAAAACTTGTGGTTTTCTGGCAGTTTAATTTTGACCCATACCCAAATGAATCTCTACAGGGTGGGAGCGGGTACTTGGATCCCGTTGGATTTTCTCGATTCACAGGCTGTTGGTGAGGCTTGTATTCATCTCAACAGGCCACTGCCATGCAAGCGAGATTACTTCTGGTGAGTAGCCCCCCGAACAATATGTTCTGGCTTTATTGAAAGGAGGTTTCAGACAGGTGGGTTCTGTTCAGCTGTGAGGTTAATTCTATGAGGAACCCCAAAGTGAGCTGTTTCTGTTTGGGTTCCCCTCAAAGATAAGCCCAGCAAGCTCGCCGCCTCAAAGCCAAGATGCCTTTTGTGGGTTGCGGAAGGGAAGCCGCACCAAAAATCGAAAGTCCTTCACCAGGTCCCCCAGCAATTGGTGCCCTTTCTCCCCCCTTTTTTGTGGGAGGGTTCTGCTACTAAAACAGAGTGCAGAATGAAGTTGGTAACCTTCTTCTAGGACCTACCCTCCCACCAGCTAACATGGGTTGGTGCACAGAGCCCTGTAGAAAGACTACTTTCCTCTTGGTGAGTTGGCCTTTTTGCACCAACCCATGTTGGTGGGAGGCTAGTTTCCCTGGTCAGGAGCCGGAGATGATCCCCTTCTCTCGCTACTTGGTGAACTGCTTCCACGGCGCGGCCGCCCAGGATTCGACGCCCAAGGGTTGATCGAAAGGCGGAGGAAGATATGGCAGTGGCTCAAAAATCGGAGCTCAACATGGAACCCTTGTACGATCTGGTAAGTGGAAACATGGACTAAAACCTGCAGTCTCCTGGTGGTTGATTTTTGACCCATACCCATATGGTTAGCACATGTTGTATTCCATGGGTAGTTTGGAAGATGCACAGATGTGTGTTTAAGTAAAACCGAAGACACCTACTGTGACCTAAGGGAACGGCAGAGGGCGCCAACCTTCGCATAGATTCTCTTATTGGGTCCTCTTTTTTTCCAGGTTGGTTCATTAGAAGACAGATGAGCGAGTGCGGGTGGGGATTCATTGTGACTTGCACGGATAGGTGGAACAGGTGGCTGTGAGGCAATGAGGTCAAAATAGAAAACCTTCTCAACAGTGGGTTGGGAGCAAATGATCTCCGCAGCGTATGAAGGTCACGGGATAGTCCGAAGCCATAAATAGGCGCGGCCACCTTTTCAATCCTTTATTTGGTTTTAGCTAGACCGTTTGAATACCAGGTTCGGACTATGAAATGACACGCCTGCAACTTTGTTTTTGCTGGTCTTGGGCGATGCATCTGGCAGATTCTGATGGTCCCTTTCCTCTTGAAGGTCATTCCCATGGCCCAAGGTAACCTAGGTCCCCCCAGATAGTGCCTTTTACCCTTTTTTGGGGGAGGGTTTTGCTACTAAAATAGACTACAGGAAAAACAGTTGGCACCCATATTCTAACCTCTCTACTGAAAAACCTAGTCCCATTTCTTGGGTTCTGTGACAGCGTGCAGGTTTGGTTTTCTCTAGGTACGCCCGCCAAGCCGAAGCTACCTGGGCAGAACACCGAGCACTGCGAGCAGACGGTGGACGCGCAGACTATGGCCCGGTACCCAAGTCAAGCCCGTGGGTTTGTGAGGGTGGGTGGGTGTGGGTGGGTGGGTGGGTGGGTGTGGGGTGGGTGGGTGGGTGTGGGGTGGGTGGGTGGGTGTGGGGTGGGTGGGGGTGTGGGGGGGGTGGGGGGGTGGTGTGGGTGTGGTGTGGGTGTGGGTGTGGGTGTGGGTGTGGGTGTGGTGTGTGTGGGTGTGGGTGTGTGGTGTGTGGGTGTGGGTGTGGGTGTGGGTGTGGGTGTGGGTGTGGGTGTGGGTGTGGGTGTGGGTGTGGGTGTGGGTGTGTGGTGTGGGTGTGGGTGTGGGTGTGGGTGTGGGTGTGGGTGTGGGTGTGGGTGTGGGTGTGGGGTGTGGGGTGGGGGTGGGGGTGGGGGTGGGGGTGGTGTGGGTGGGGGTGGGTGTGGGTGTGGTGGGTGTGGGGGTGGGTGTGGGGTGGGGGTGGGTGGGTGGGTGGGTGGGTGGGGTGTGGGTGGGGTGGGTGGGTGGGTGGGGTGGGGGTGTGGGTGGTGTGGGTGGGTGTGGGTGGGTGGGTGGGTGTGGGTGTGTGGGTGTGGGTGGGTGTGGGTGTGGGGGTGTGGGGTGTGGGTGTGGGTGTGGTGTGTGGTGTGGGTGGGGGTGTGGGTGTGGGTGTGGGTGTGGGTGTGGGTGTGGGTGTGGGTGTGGGTGTGGGTGTGGGTGTGTGGGTGTGGGTGGGTGTGGGTGTGGGTGTGGGTGTGGGTGTGGGTGTGGGTGTGGGTGTGGGTGTGGGTGTGGGTGTGGGTGTGGGGGTGTGTGTGTGGTGTGTGTGTGGGTGTGGTGTGGGTGTGGGTGTGGGTGGTGGTGGGTGGTGGGTGGGTGGGTGGGTGGGTGGGTGGGGGTGGGGTGGGTGGGGGTGGGGTGGGGGTGGGTGGGTGGGTGGGTGGGTGGGTGGGTGGGTGGGTGGTGTGGTGGGTGGGTGGGGTGGGTGGTGGGTGGGGGGGTGGGTGGGTGGGTGGGTGGGGGTGGTGGGTGGGTGGGTGGGTGGGGGTGGGTGGGTGGGTGTGGGTGGGTGGGTGGGTGGGTGGGTGGGTGGGTGGGTGGGTGGGTGTGGGTGGTGGGTGGGTGGGTGGGTGGGTGTGGGTGGGGTGTGGGTGGGTGTGGGTGGGTGTGGGTGGGTGTGGGGGTGTGGTGGGTGTGGTGGGTGGGTGGGTGGTGGGTGTGGGTGGGTGGGTGGGTGTGGTGGGTGGGTGGGTGTGGTGGGTGTGGTGGGTGGGTGGGTGTGGGTGGGTGGGTGGGGGTGGGTGGGTGGGGTGGGTGGGGTGGGTGGTGGGTGGGTGGGGGGGGTGGGGGTGGGTGGGTGGGGGTGGGTGGGGGTGGGTGGTGGGTGGGTGGGTGGGTGGGTGGTGGGTGGGTGGGGTTGGTTGAGGGTTGTCTCAGGGGCTCAGGCATCAAAAGGACGTCTCAAGGGACTTGTGGCCGAGAATTCTGGCTTCATCCGGCTCCAGTCGGTTCCAGGAATAACCAGGAAGAAGTGGGGCATCCATTTGGAGGA
This sequence comes from Effrenium voratum, assembly GCA_963377175.1. Lineage (NCBI taxonomy): Eukaryota > Dinophyceae > Suessiales > Symbiodiniaceae > Effrenium > Effrenium voratum. The sequence continues at coordinate 228,534 of CAUJNA010003667.1, read as the reverse complement.
ACACATTCCTCTCATCCCTCTACGAATTCGCTCTGCACATCGGACTGGATGTCGCGGAACGAATCGGCAGGTCCGGAACCTTACGGAGTTGGAGCAGCTGCGGATCTTCCGGAAGATCGAGAACGCCTTGCCGCACATGGCGCGAAGACCCGGAAACACCGGAAAAGGTGGCCGTCCATGCGGTTCATTTTGCTATAGGAAAGCTCCAAGAGTTGGAAAACCATGCCACCTTACCAACCACCACTAGGTCTAAGTCTACCCTGGGGTCAATGAAACCCTGGTTCCTCTTTGGCCGCGCTTGCAAGGCGGAGCCCAGCAAAATGGGGAGCTTCCTTTGCGCCTAAGATCAGCCAACTTGTTTGCTTGGGCGGGAGGTGGATGAGGCCAAGAGCCTCTCATCATGGTTGTTGTTGGGAAACATTTTGCATTTTTGCTTGTTGTGGTTTAGTGGGCAATCCCCACTTAACTGCTAAAGTTTATATTTTTGCTCCCCTTCCAACGTCAAAGTCATTAGCTTTGCAACCTAGACATAAATAACACAACATGATACACCATGCTCAAGGCCCGAACGAAAAGAAGAGACTCGGGGACCGCTCCGCATCAAAGTAATGGAAGAAACAAAGCCGCCCAGTTTGTTCTAGCCCATGTTGCGTTTCTTCGAAGCCCATCTTGCTTTGGAACTTCCGAAAGGCGAAAGCCCCGAGACACCGAGTTGCTCAGGCCGAGTTTCGTAGGCATCTCCTGGAGGCACGCGGAACAACGGTCCGCTTCGTAGGGTGTCTCCCTCCAGACACTCTGCAAAGGAGGGTGGGGCGGCCTCTTCCAACAAAAAGGACGTTTGGGGGGATTCCAAGGGGTCTCCAATTCTTCGAAACCTCCCATTTGCTGATCTGTGCCGTCAACGGAGCACTGGTCCACTGATATCAACGGAGGGGAAAGTTGGTGCACATCTTCTCACAAGCATTCGGTCACCCAACCTGACTGGCTTGACCACAACCAAATCGCGCGACACTAGGCGTGATGAAGGTTCCTCTTGGGGATCGCTGAACTCCGATATGTCGCCAGGGTTTCCCAGAGATCTCCTGCGGCGATCTTTGGGCGGAACTCCAATGAGTTGCTCCCTGTTGCGTCTTGGAGCTCAAGAGATCCAATCTACGAGCATGACGTGAAGACAGCTGGGTGTCAAAATCGAGGATCCAGAATGGGCGGTTTGCCGCTTTCGCCCTAAAACACGACTCTAACACGGGTGCCCTGAAAAGGGCTTCACCCAAGCGGCTGGTGTTTGCGGGGTGAACCACCTGTGACCGTTGCAATCGCTGTGATCTCGGCTCCCTGGGATGAGCTCCGAAATGGGGAGGTCAACAACCAAAAAGGCAACCAAAGAACTTGTGTTTACCTTCATGGCTCCAATCAAGGCTTCAAGCATCTATAGTTTGTTTGTACGAGGGCCTTGGGTTTTTTCTTGCACCCAATTCATGGGTTGTTTGTGATGTTTGTGTGGCAGCCCGCTATGCGGGCACGCCAGGCGGCAGGTGATGAGCTCAAGGCCATCGTGGGCAAAGGCGCCAGGGGAGGGGGGGGGGTCAGTTGGGTGGAACTGACGGCAGTGACCAGGCGCTACGGGGGGGGTGGGGGGTGGTTGGGTGATCCTACAGTCCAACACTGCCCCCAACCGATTCGCCATTCAGTTGCACTCCATGGTGTCCGAGTCGTGTCCTTGCTTGCGCAAGAGTAGCGTTTCTTGTTGCCCAATACCCTTGCGGGTGCTAAATAGGCCAAATTGCTCACTTCCCCAAAAGAAAGCCAAACGGGGCTTTGAATTTGTCCAGACCCCCTATTTAACATCCAGAACTGTATGGGTGAAGCATGATGCGAAACTCGGGGATCCTGACCATTTCAGGCTGTCAGGTGGCTTCCTGCTTGAGTTTGCCAATGCAGCTGGAAAGAAGCCAAATATCAACATAGTTCGACATGCATGTACAAACAATCCACCACCATCCACCCACCACCCACCCCAGCATTCCCTTCAGCGTTCTTTGGCTTTGATGGGTTTTGTCCTCAAGGCCGTGTCACTTTGTAACGCAAGCCTGCCCAAAAGAATGCGCTCGGCTATCTTGCCCGAGGTTGGAGGCTTATGGGTGGGAGCACAGTAAGCTTGGACAACCATGTCCAATGCCATCAGACATGTTCGTGCTTCACGCAACGCTTCCGCAGATCGAACAGCTGGATCAAAGCCCAACAAACGAAACCCGGACAACTCACTGGGGGTCGCCCCGGAGGTGCCGAGCGCTGGAAACGGAACCAAGGGCGCTTGTCCGGAGACCTGATGCGGGTTTAGGAGAGCCTTGTGTTCCAGGTTGACTTGCCGTGGTCAGACTTAGCTTTTCTTTCTTTCCATTTTTGTCCATGATTTTTTGTTTGTTTCTTCATGTTCCCTTCCAGCACAACGTGAACTTGCAGGGGTCTCAGTCCGGCCCAGTGCCAAAATGGAGCGTCGGCAAGTTCCTGGAATCACCTGGTGTCCTTGACCTGAGACCCAAAAGACTGGGTTGGATTGCTGGTTTGGGGATTCGAAGTGGTTCTTGCTGAGGGTAAATGGGGGGAACCCCACCCCCAACCGCCAAACCACCATCGGAAGGTATCCATCCGTTAAGTTTCGGATCGTGGAGAGGCTGCAATTGGAATCAACATGTGCCAACTGCTCCGGGTATCCAGACCATAGATGTGGCCCTATTGGTCTTGGGCCCACGCAGGCACTGTCGATGTGCGCGGGTGGAAATTTTGGTGTTGTCGGCGACTGGTGGGTTCGGGCCTTATGTTGTAGATGAATGATCTCGTTTACTAAGTGAAACGCAAGGACAGCGCACGAGAACCGCAGAAGGTCACAGTCCAAAGCAAATATGATGTGTGCGTGTGTGCGCTGCAAATCTGCCTGGTAGCAGAATTGGCCGGTGCATGTCAAGCACCAGGCAGTCAGCTTGGGCACCTCCCGCATTGCTTCCCGTCACCAACATGGGTAACCAGGGGAAACAACCACTTAAGAACCACAAGGAAAACTCAAATGGACCTGCTATATATATATAGAGAGAGAGAGAGTGGCTTGCCCGAACCTAAAATCCGGACGTTGCTTAGCTTCTCGACTTAAGGCAGCCGCAAGGAATCACATGGCACTGTGCAGGTGCCTAAAAAGGGGCTTGGCGTCGTGCGATTAGTTGGATTACAACCCTCGCCCTCACGACACACCTTGCTTGCTGGCTTGTCCCAATCACGGTCCCAAGTAGGTCAGAGACCGAACCTCGCTACAGGGTTTCCTCAATTTTTCTTGTTGGCACCTCCAGAAGTGAGACAGTTTCAATGGAAGCCGCTGGCGAGTTTCCCTCCATGTCCCTTGGGGAAATCCAGGGAGTTCGGTTGGAGAACCCTTTCTGATCTTGACTGCTATTGGGCTGGATCTTTAGACTTTAACATTTTGGCTGAAATCAAGTTGTGTTTTCCACTAAACCCCCCAAAAAGTTAGAAACACTTTTTGCAGCGGGGCCCTGTTGCAGCACCCTTTCTGATGGAGATGCGGAGGTCCTACCAATACTTCACCTTCGGCCCCTCCGGGTCTGGCGCCAACCTGCGCCCCGAGAACGGCTTGCCCTGCGCCCCCGGCCGAGATTGCAAGCCGCGTGGCTTGCACGCGCCGTGTGGGCCGGCCGCGGGTCTTTGTGGAAAGGCACCGAGAACATGGCGTGTTTGGTGTTCCTAGTGGAGTTCATAACTTCGCAACTCTTTCCAATATGTTTTTTGGGAATGCCGCTGCTTCTTCTTTTTTTTGCACGGGATGGTTGTAAACAAGGTGACAAGGGGAGTGAGTCCCCTAGAGTGCTGGGTGGTTTCCCTTCTCAATAAACCCACCGAAGGTTAGGAACTTGGCATTTGACTCTTGAGAGGATATTCACAGCTACTGAAGGCCTTGGCATATGCATGGACATCCTAAGACTGCATCTCCGCGGTTCGATTCGTGGACTGCAGGATTTGTAGCGTGCCTTCTTTGACTCACCTCGGACAAATGGGGGATCGAAATTTAAGAATGGCTCTGGCCTTGGTTGTCATAGGCAGAAGCTTGGGATTCTGCAAGCAGCAGCTGGAGCTTCGTAGTTTGGGACCGGCCAATGATTGAGGCGACCCCAAGACCTTGCGACGTGAACAGTTCGAAGGGTTGCTTAGAGGTTGTCTCACGGCAATGCATGCAGCTTCCAACTCCTATTCGCTTTTTTGAGCGGTGGATCGCAATGACAGAGCAGGAATGAATCCGAAGTTGGACCCCCTCCATTGTAAGCAAAGCAGGAGACAGCCAGCCTTTGAAGGAAATGACGGGAGACCACCGTGAAACGGGCATGAATCCATGTGGCTCTGCCAGTCTTCGACGTGCTGGTGCATGGGTCCAAGCGCTGGCTGCTCCTGCAGGAGGCAGGCCGCTCTTGGTGTTGGGTTCAAAGCTCAGGACAAGTTGCAAAGTCTCTAAACCCAGTGAGTCTTCCTGTTGGGCATGTTTTGAGCCAACGCGCTGCAATCACGCCCCACCGAACCCCAAGAACCCGCGAGCAAAGATGTAGCCGCTGAGGCCCGAAAGGAGGCCGAAGGGATGGTTGAGACGTTGAGACCCATTTTCTTTGGACAGGACGAGATGGAGCGGGTGGCGCAGAAGGCCCGAGAAGCCCGGGCGCCCGTGGGCCAGCATGAAGGGTGCTTCCTTTGGCGCGGAGATGTTTCTGGGGGGGAAGAAATTGCAGGGGATCCGGGATCCACCCAAAAACACGGTGCCGCAAAAGAAGCTGACTCCACACATGGCAATTGTGGGCCATGGAACGGCACTTGGGAAGGATGATTCAAAGGCTCCGCATGAATCATCTAGCAGGCAGGCTTTGGCCGTGACAAGAACGCGCCCCAAAGAGTTCGTGTGCCAGATGGTGCCAATACAGATCAGCTGCTGCCAGAGTTGCATATATTTCGCGCAACGTCCTTATTGTGATCATGCTTGTCTTCCCAGTTCAACGAGTTGCCACCGCAGGCAACCAGGTGCCGTACTTGAAGAGACTAAAGGGAAACCACCTCTAGTGGCCAGCCTGAGATCCCTAGCTCCCGAAAGTTTTTCAGCAGTCTCTGGCGAGTTCTCCGTGACGTTCCGGCGCAGGATCCGCGCCCTTGGGATGAATGGCCTGACGTCTTCTTCTTGGAGGTTTTAAGAATGTCGCAGAGGGTCCAATCAATTCCCTTTGCCGCGCTTCAGTGGGACTCGGGCCTGGTTGGGTTTCGGATCTAGACGCCGCTCCCTATATTTCTCATGGTACTGGTCGCGTAACTCATCAACATGTGGGCAAACTTTAAACTGGGTTTCCTTCTGGTGGGTGATGTTTAGGTTTGGGCGTTCTTGTTTGGAGTGTTTGAAGGGGAACCCAAGAGAACGCCACTTTGGAGGGCACACCCACAAAGCCATTTTTGCGCGCAGCCCTCTCGGAGCGACCAGCCTACTCCCCCCGATCTGACCATGCCGCGGCGGACGCTGCTGGTGCCGGCGCAGCCTCCGGGCAAGCCGGCACAGAGCCTTGAGCAGAGGTCAGGAGGGCGGATGGCAATGGAGGAGTGAACCCGCGGAATAGGCAAGTAATCCCATAGAGGGGATCCTTTGTCTTGATAACTCTCGGGTCAGTGCGGATGTACCGAAAGCATGTGGCTAGGTGAGTGGGCTGTGGGTTTGCAGGCTAAAGCAAGCGAGCGTCTCTTATTTCTTTCTTAAGCAACCCATTAGCTGGAAAACAAGCCCTTTCGACACCCAACCTTCCTTTGCCTGTCGCGGGACCATGTTCGCAAGCCACTCTAGAGAGATTTGGCCTTACAGCAAGCGCCGTGAACGTGTTGCACGATGAGGATCAGTCCGTGGCATACATTTCTCCCTTTTTCGCGTACCCCCCCCTCGACATACTAAAAGACCTATCAAAATTGAAAAACACTTTTCTTCAAGGGGGTCCTTGGCCGTTGTCAACAACCCCAGCCGAGGCTCGCCGACCTCCTGGCCGTCATCCCCACCTCCACGCCTTCGCCTTCGCCTTTGCCGGCGGAACCGCCGCCGCCGGAGCCGGCGGAGCCGGTGCCGGCGAAGCGCAGCCTGCTGGCGCCGTGCCGGGCGGAGGCGCCGGGCAACGAAGGGCTGGACGCGTGCGGCTCGGAGAATCAGAGAGCAATACGTGCGAGCCGACTCAACTGGAGTCGAGCTGCAGGGTTTGGTTCGCTTGTCGTTTGGCTCCTGGGAAACACTAAATGGCTGTGGGTCAAAACCAATGGTACCATTTTGGGGTGCTGAATTCACCACCCATTTTAGGACCTATTTTAGTGGGGATTGGGATGTTCACTGGGGGTACGGGCTTTTGACCCATGGCCAAATGGCAAGGCAAGCTGCGCAGAACCAAAGCGATCATGACTATTGCCAAAGTACCCGGTCAGACACTGCTTAAGCACCTCACGCCTCGTGCTAGCCCCCTCCTTCTAGGTTGACCGGTTGCAAAGAACCAATGACAAGAACGCACTTAAAAGGGAACTGTAAATATTATATGTGCGTGTTTGCTCTTAAAGAAAAAAAGCCAACTGGCTCAAGTTTCTGGGTGCTGAAAGCTGAGGTTACAGGGTCACCTTCACCAAAGATGTGCACAAGAAGCGAAAGGTCTATCAGTGCGGCTTCCTGCGCATCAAGGCAAGCTACAGGGCATCACGTGGGTCGATCTCGCCCCCTTTTGCTTGTGGCTGGGATAGTCATTCACCCCAAAGGGAATTTAGACAACCGTGATGTGGATTCCTACTGGGACCGTGATGGTCCGCAAGCGGGCGTGAAGCAACCTCTCTGTCACGGAAGCAGAGCAGCCGGGTGTCGCATTCAGGCGGGCAAGGCATTCCTCTACAACGACGAAGGCGCTGCGCTTGATTGTCCGGCCTTTCCCTCAGACGGCTAAACAATGAATGAGATTCGCGGACAAATCACCCCATCCTACTAGGCTGGTCACCCAAAATGAAGGATCACCCCCACAGCCCCATTTTACGGATTCATGCCCTCATACTGCAGAAGCACGAACCATTAAGGGGCCGAAGATCTGATTTCTGGGAGATTGCTTCGGATTTGGCCGAGATTCAGTGTGGTTCAAGAGGCGTGGCCCCCTAGTCCGTGTCTGTGTGTTTGTGTGTTTGTGTGTTTGTGTGTTTGTTTGTTTGTTTGTTTGTTTGTTCGTTCGTTCGTTTGTCTTATGTTCGTTTGCGTGGGTTCGTTTTTCCAACAACCATGCAATGAAAGTGGGCCCTTGGGCCCATTGAAAGAGGATGGCCCATTGAAAGCTTTCCATCCCCAAGCCACCGAGACCCACGGGAAGTGGGCGACAAAACCGAAGCCCCGGACTTCCTATGGTCGTAAGGGGTGCCCTGGCTCCTGAGCCTGACCACATGGAGTTTGAGGGGGCTCCTCGCAGATCAACACGGAACCCAGCCGTGCTTCGCAGAGTCTCCTTTGGGAGGGCCCAGGGCTGCCCACCGTCTCGAAGGCAAAACCGTGTTGCTGGGCCGCTCGCTGCGGGTGGAGAAGCCTTTGCAGCCAGGCAGGGAAACGACGCCACACAACTCCGGTTGAGCGTTTCAAGAGGATCTACTACCTGGTGCAGCACTGATTGTTGTAAGGCTTATATAATAACTTTACTAGTACAGTCCGGCAGAGGGGGGAGGGGCGGGAGTTTTGAAAAATGGAAGAAGCATAGCTTGGAGCTCGCTCATTTCTCCCCCTTGTTTCCTTCCCTGTCTCTCTTGCTTCCTTTCCCCCTCTCCTTTTTCCTTCTGCTTCTCTTTCTGTTTCTCTTTCTGTTTCTCTTTCACTTTCTCCTTCACCTCTTTTTCTCCCCTTCTCTCTGTGTGTGTCTCTCTCTCTCTGACTCTCTCTGTCTCTCGTCTGTGTCTCGCTCTCTCTCTCTCTCTCTCTCTCTCTCTCTCTCTCTCGGTCTCGGTCTCTGTCTCTGTCTCTGTCTCTGTCTCTGTCTGTCTCTGTCTCCAGCCCACGAAAGCGCACCCAGGCGAAGAAACCAGTTCTCGAGGCCGTCCCGCAGAGGCTTCACTTTTTGACGGTTGCGCCAGCTGAACCACGCAGACACAACACACCTCTTTGTTTTTCGGCGCACCCATCAAAATTTCTGCAGCCGTCGCAAACGGTGCGGGCGCGGAGGCAACCAACAGTTTTGGGGAACGGCTTGAATCTTCAGTTTTTGGGAACGGCTCAAAATGGCTGGCGGACACAAACCCCCCATGTAAGTGATGTCTACCAAAATCTTTCCGGGAAAAGCACATCACATGTTCCAATCCTTGCCTCAGGTAAGGTAAAGGAATTAGGGCCCCTTTGCTTCTCATAGGGCATGAAGGAGTATATTTGGGCGCCTTTTGAAGGCCGACCCGCTCAAAGGCCGCAGAGTTTACCAATTGAAGGCTGCGAAGCGGTGCGCGTGCCAATGGCCCCGTTCCGATGCGCTCTGAGACCGCCCGTACAGGCGTCGCGACCGAGGTGGTTCGTCCGCGTTTGCGGAGGAGCCGACTTCACGCACAGCCACTGAGTTTTCGGCCCGCTTCTTTTCCCCAGTTCAGAGCACAGGATTCAGTCCTCAAGAATGCAGTACATGTTGCTCACATGAAATCATCTTGTACGAAAGAAATTACGATTACAGGATTTTGCTCAAGAATTCATTTTCCTCACTCTACAGTCGATTCAGTCCGTTGCTCACAAGATGCAGTCAGTTGTCTGCTAGGCGCAGAGCTCGCCACGTACCAGGCAGTGGTTGAGGTGGGAAGGAGGGGTGGAATCTACTCGTTGGAGTGGCAGCGGGAACTCCCAATGTGGGACTGTTCCAAGACGAGATACGGACAAAATGGTGGCTCCAAGTGGATATGTCCTCTTTTGAGGCTCCGCGCGTTGTCTCTAAAGGGCAAAGGCAAAGAACCCGAACCCGTCGGCTTCCAGAATGTTTGTTTAAATGCGCCATGGCTTTGGAAGCCAACTGAGCAGATGGCACAATGTCCACCATTCTTGTGCAGAGGCCCCTCTTACATGCCCGCGTCTACTTCCACGCTGGTGTCAACCATCCGACCCATTCAAAGCATCCAAGCCAACCAAGCCAACCAAGTCAACCAAGCCAACCAAGCCAACGAAATGATCCAAATCTTCCAACTCGTCCAACTCATCCAAACCAACCACACCATCCCAATCATCCAAATCATCCACCAAACCACTCGATCCTTCCCAGCCATCCTCCAAAACCCAGCAGGTGGAGCAAGACCTGGCGGTGGCGGACTTCGAGTCCGGCCGCGCCTTCACCCAGCCGGCCCTTGCGGCCCTCGCGCCGACGGATCACGCCGAAGCCGCGAAGGCGCCGAAGGCGAAGAAGCGCCGCCAGGCGCTGCTCTGCGAAGGCGAGGCGTATGTTTCTTTCCTCTTTGTTTTCATAGTTGTTTTTCTTACATATATATATATATATATTGTGTTCTTGTTTATATATACATATGTATGTGTATATTAATATATACATATATTTTAAAGGATATTTGTTTGGTACCCAATTTTTGGTGGGTTTTGGAAGGGAAACCAAAAGGGAAACCAGCCATTTCTGGGGGTTCCCCTATTTTAAGGCTAACATGGAAGTCTTGGCGAAGGAACCGCTGCAAACATGGAAGCCGATAAGGCGGGGAAACCGAAGCCCTTTTTACCACGGTGTTGTTTGTTGGGTGAGGTGGTTTACTCGTAGTATTCAGGACATCAATCGTATCAACTTGAGGTCTGTGAGTCAGTGCAGAGAGGGGGCGCCTCTCGGTTTTGCTTCTTTGCCGCCATCCCCTCCCCAACACATCGCCTCAAACTTCAGTCCATCGCCCTTTGCAGTTCCAGCGATGACTTCCTGATGCATCCTGAATAGCAACAACAGATGGGGAAGGTGCCACTTAACGTCCAAACCAAACCGCCAATTAAAGTGGAAATCTGAGTTTTCTTTTAAATCGACAGATCATCAACATGTTGACTTGGACTTTGCGCTTGGAAAGTCTCCTCGGCCAGGCGACGAGGAGCCAGCGCCACCGGAAGCCGCCCCGCACCTCGTCCAGCAGATGGGATTTGTCTTGCAAAGGCGGTGTATCCGAACTAATCACAGGGCACCAACCTTTTCAGGTCCCCTTAAACATGTCCCTTGGGGTGCCTCTTTTTTTAGGGGAACCCCCAAAGTGTTGGTTTTCCATGTGGTGTTCTTTTGAAACCGACCAAGAAGGGGGTCCCTTAAAAAAAGCGACACGCAAGAAGTCCCGACCGGTCATAGGTCCCTCTTGTAGCACAGGTTTGATTTGGCCCCTTTGCAGTGAACGGTGAACGCCTCAAGCAGTTGGCGCGGTAGGAGAGACATAGCCTGAGGGTCGCTTGGTTTTGGTTCAGTTGCCATGGAGAAGCATCTCTGCCCTGTTCCAAATGCAAGCACCTGTTGAGGCGTCAATGCCTCAGAGAGAGGGAATGAGAGCGAGAGAGCGAGAAAGAGCGGATAACAAAAAGGAATAGGGTATCAACTTGTGTAATGTGAGACTAGCCTGGCACACACAAAATAATCGAATTAGGCAACCAGGTACATTTTCCGTCGCACAAGCCTTGGTCGGTTTCCTTCGATCGCCCCTGAAACAAGGCGGTCGTTGAATTTTTTGTTTTGCTTGGAGAACCAACCAATGCTTCTCCTCCTTGCTATCAAACACGGGGTTCCGGGTCCTCCCTGCCACCCCAAGTGACCAAGGAGTTCCTTTCCAAATGGTGCCCATGTGTCCATCCTAACCCCCGGCCCCCCAATAAAAAGAAACAAGCAACAAACAAAAATCAAAACACAAAAAACAAGCAAAATACCAATATAAAGACTAAATGCCAAAGCCTGGGGGTTTCTCATCCACCACCACACCCATGCGCACCCCGCTTGAATCGGTTTCAGGCCTGGCGCGCTGGTCCTGGACGAGTCGGGCACGATGTTCCTGGACCACTTCCTGGCCTCGAGATTGAAGCCGCACCAGGCGATGACTCAGATATCCGTCTTCTCGGCAAGGCAAGCAATAGGAACCAGCATTCCCAAAACCGAAGGTTCAAAGGAAAAACACCATTTACAGAGCTAAAGGAATGCCACCTGGTCTGAAATCTAAAAATGGACAGTTCCTGGAAGTTGTGCAGTGGCTTGCCTGTCCGCTGATAGATTTCTTTGCGATGAGTTTCCGATTAGACCCGTCTGAAAGGGTGGAGTGTGCAACTGCATCTCCCTTTCCACGAGGATAGTAGTTTTCCGGCATGGACCTGTTTAGAAAGGGAAACGTTTTCTGCCACCACTGCATTGAGATGCTTCGATGGTGCGCATTTGCCACCGTCTCAAAGTCAGGGACTGAATGGGAAAGGCTTTCCCTTGGCGGAGTGGAGTGCCAGGGCTTGGCATCCATGTTCTTTCATTTGAGCCAAACCTAGCTGGACGCCTGTGTTTGGGTTTCAGGGATTGCTTTTGTCCAGTTGGATGGGCTTTCAAGTTTGGTTCATCTCCGTGGTGGTCGGTCGGGAACCAAATCGGGTTCAGCCGCCCATTTTCTGGGGTGTGGCCGCTTTGTGGCAGGAGGAGGGGGTGAAGTTCATGACGCAGCACCTGCTGGCCGAAGGCGGCTGTATCCTGGCAGATTCCATGGGCCTGGGAAAGACCCTGCAGGCCGAGGATTTCAAGACTGAACTGGACAGGCTGAACTGGTTGGTGGACGTATTGAGTCGGGACCCACCGAATTTGAGGACCGGGGTTCCTCCATTTTCCCCTTCGGCCCGCTCGATCTCTGGTGATGCCGGCCATGTTGGTGGCTTCCACTGAACGCGGGAGAGGTTTGCCTACCCCAATGAACCCAAGGCACCTGTAGAGGTACCAATTCAATCGGGGTGGAGCCCGGTGAGTTTCCGGGTTGAAAACTGTCCAACATGGGCGGCTACATATGTTGGTCGCGTTTTTGTCGAACACACTTGGAGAGTGAGACGAGCTCAGCCATGGTGAAGGTCGCTCACGGGGGATCTCTTGAATCATTGTCCACAGATCGCCGCCTTTGGAAGACTACTCTCATTTTGGCCCGGTTCCTGCCCACTTCCAAATTTGTTGTGAGAGGATATGCATTGTGCAGTTCGGCACAGTAAGGTCAACCTTTCGTGCCATGGACGTCGGCAATAGGAACCCCACGTGAGGATGCTTAAGCACCAGTGCCTGCAGCAAGTTTAAACAGTTTGTTCCCTGATTGGCTGAACCAACCGGACCAGAGTTCCTGAGGGGAGCGCGAGTCAACCATGCAACCAGTGAAACTGTGAGGATTGGTGGTTGAAACAGGACGCAAAGAGTTGACAACTTGGATCACTCTGTCGCCCACGCCATGCCCACAACAAAACTCGCATTCTCGTCCTCCGCCTCCGCCTCCTCCTTTTCCTCTTCCGCCTTTGCACCCTGCGATTCTTTTTCGTCCCCTTTTCTTTCTTAGAGCCATGACTTTTGCCAAGCTCGCAATTCACACGGGCGCAGCTGCGCGTCGGATCGCCACCAGGATCGCAAGGGGCCCGGGGCGGCCATCGGGCCAAATGACCGGTTCTACTTGGGGTGATGGTCATCAATCTCTCGAAATGTGATAGACAACCTCTTGCAAGGGTTGCTTTGGGAAGCATGATAACCCACATGAGTGCTGACTACATGTGTGCCAATCAAGATTGGAGCACAAAATCTATTGCATTGCGTTTTTTTTTGTTCTTCTCAAACATAGAAAGACATTTGGGAGCACTTCTTTGCCATTGCCTAATCATCAATTGCAACCCCAGCTCCCAGCTGTTGCATTAAACACCCCCTGGTACATGTGGGGCATAGGACGCAAATCCTGATGGCCGGGCCATTCCAATCTCTCGCGTGTCGTGTTCTTTTTTGTTCTCTACCAGCCCAGCGGCGGCGGGCGCCAGGCGATTTGCACTTTGTGGGTCGCCTTTCACAAGCCGGCGGGAAGGCCAGACGCGTGGGAGAGGTGGAAGGTTTTGGCGAAGTCACCCGTCCCTAACGAAAAGCCACTGGTTGCAACAGGGCTCCTTAAAAGATCTCCATTTTGCCACCATTTGAAACCTGTGGCTTTTTCCGTACCAAAATAAAGTTGGACACCACCATTTACAGGTTGCAATGTTCAGGTGTATAATGTAAGGATCCCTGCGCAAGCCAAAACATACCCGTCCGGGTGTTTTTTGTTGATGATGTGCCGGTCGGGAAGGTGTCCTCCCCTGCAGCTTGACTTTTGAAAAGATGCCAAGAGGAAGAGAAAGCCAACATTTTATGGGATCCTTCCTTTGACGCATCATTTGCCCCAAGTAGTCGTTTTGTTTGTACCGATCTATGTCAACAAGTGAAGTTTATGCATGAGCCTGCATTTTCAGGAAGCTACTTGTGCAAAGTTGCCTTTGCCCACGACCTGGGTGTCTCAGGCTGCAACCATCAGTTCTTGGTCAAAACACCTGACGACCCACACTTTTGGAGTTCTGACCACTTGCGCTCATGTGGCCATGAATTTCAATGGGGAACGCCGTCAATGGTGGACAAAATCCCAATGTAAGTGGTGTCCGACCAGACCCATACACATGTGGGAATGCCACCCGTGCCAGGCCCATCTCCAAAAAGGCTGCGGTGGTTTGCCCCAGCTCCCTTTGTGGGAACTGGGAGGCTGAGGCGCGAGCGACGGAGGAGAAGTGGTGTCCTTGTTGGTTCGGTTGAACAAATCGATGGTTTTGGATTAGCTTGTGGTTTAGTCATCTACCAGGGCCTGCAATGTGCCAAGCAAACCACCCCAAAAGGACACCCATGGTGGGGAGATTTGCGCGTTGAACGATTTTCCGTTAAAAAGGGACTCCTTCTCGCGATAGAGTTGGCACGTGGATGAATATCGCTCAGTTTGGTATCAAGGATTCTTTGGCACAATGCGAGCTGCGATTCAGCGGACAGAGTTCAGACGGAGTGAGATCACCGTTGTCCAACTCGGATCTAAACAGGTGCCAGGTTTGGCCATTCAATCAAAGCCTGGGTAGATGATGAGACAGTCCCCATAAACTAATACTGCATTGACAAAGGAGGTGTTGGGTAGGCCCATTTCGCCCGGTGTCTTGTTGTGGGGGTGTCTTTGTTTTACCAGTGTACAAGATTTGAGGAGGGCGGAAGTGGGATCCCGGCAAGCACATCCCCACCAACAACGTGGGCCGGGAAGGCCAGATTTTTGAGACAGACCCTTATACAGTTTCCCATTTTGAGAGAGTTTCCCTTCTTGGGCCGTGTTCGCCTTTCTTTTTTTTTTCGGCTCGTTGGAGCTGCTTTGGGGGGATGGCACCTCCAACGCGCCAGGTGTCGCGCTGGCTGGGCTTCCGGCTGCGGCCGGTGGTGGTGGGCACTGAGCCGGCCAAGCAGGTGAGGACCTTCCTGCGAAGCACAGGCTCCGAGACGTCGGGGTTGGGGCGTTTGCCAATGTTTTAATAGCAAGCTCACGAATCCCTGAATTCAGCTTTTTGGAATTGTGATAGAATTTGCAGTTTAGTTGAGTCTGCCTACTTTTTATAGCGAGCTCACGGGTGGATTCGGGGGTAGTTCACGAGCGAAAGCCATGCTAAAGGTCCGTTAGTTGGGGATCCTTTAATTCAGCTTTTGGATTTGTAGTAGCATTTGCAGATATGTGTGTGTGTGTGGGTGCCCGTGCGTGCGTGCGTGCGTGCGTGCGTGCGTGCGTGCGTGCGTGCGTGCGTGCGTGCGTGCGTGCGTGCGTGCGTGCGTGCGTGCGTGCGTGCGTGCGTGCGTGCGTGCGTGTGTGTGTGTGTGTTTGTTGGAGGGGACTTCTTTTTCTTTTTTTCTTTTTTTTTGGGGGGGGTGCTTCAAAGGCGGAACCGATTTTGACACCGCTTCGAATGATGTTCCTCCTTTTGGTGGGTATCCAAGTGACAACAAAGGGAGACCCTACCAGTTTAGGGGGCCAACATTTTGAGAAGCCCCAATATGAGCAACGGTGAATATTTACTGTCACGTACAGTAAGGGGATGACACGGGGCACACTCGATCAACTTTAGGAACCGCGGGGAAGACTAATCCAGTGTCAGTGGCCATAGCTCTTTTTTTTCTCCGTTGCTTTACTGATTCAGGACCATTGCGGCCTAGTGTTTCAGGGTCACGGACTTCCCATCGCTCCCCATGGCTCTGTATCACTATTGGATGGAGTCACAGGCATGTTCGGTGCTCAACTTGATTTCCGGTTGAGAATTATTGGAGTAGATTAACATCGAAACTTTCAAAACCTCTCTGTTTGTAGGGACATCTACTTGGGGGTCCCTTTTCAGGTTCCATGTGCATTTGCTGGGAGTAAGGAAACTTCCTGTGATGCCCAAGGGAATCAACCCCTGTGAAGTGATAAAAAATAGTCGTAGAGATGGGAATCCACTTTGGTATCACAGTTTTGAACGCCACAGTGTCCTTCATTTTACTTGGGGTGCCTCATGTTTGGCCTGTTTTCTGGTCGGACCACGCAGGTTCTTCCAGTGAGCTCTGCCTTTTGTCTTCCATAGGAAAGGTTCCCCCCCCCCCGCCGCCCCTCTTTGTCCCAGGGTTTTGGAAAGAGGCGCGGATCGGGTGTGCTGCACCGGTCGGATTTGCATCACTTCAGGGGCACCCCTTGGCCCGGGCCTGTTGGCCTTGAGGAGAGGTCATGTGCAAACTTCGCATTGCGCTGGGCACATGGACCTGAAACTTGCAGGATCCTCACCTTGGAGCTGAGAGCTACGAGACACCCAAAGGAGTCCTTTGTTTTGATTTGGAGAGATGTTAAGGTGCACTCCAGCTGGCTATATGGGTTCAAAATTAAAGAGCTAGAGTTACACGGTTGTAGTCTTTGCCATTTACCCAGGGTTCCATTTTGGGTACCCATTTTTGACCCACAGCCATGGCACAAGCCCCTGTTCTGCAGGTTTCGAGACATGCGACATGAAATGAAGCCCGGCAGGCACGCTCGATGGACGGCTACTGATCATTTCCTACGACCAGCTGCTGGGCTGTCGTATTTCAGCGAACCCACAGCCTGTGAAATTCTTTCAGCCGGGCGAGGTCGCAAAAGCGCTCGTGAAACAACACCTCCTTTGTGTGTGCCTTTGTGTGTCCGTGTCTCTTTTGTTTGTGTGCTAATAAAGTGGTACACCCCCAGCACGCTTGCTAAAAGTCGATGTCGCGATAGTTTGTAGCATCACCAGTGCTTTAGCGAGGAGAATGCTCTGCCGAAGGTAAACAATCTGCAGACCTACAGCCTTCGTAAGTGTGAATTAAGTAGCCAGGACTCGAATTGTCTGGAGTTTGAATGCTTCTTGCAAAAAGGGCGGGATTAGCACAAGGCTTCGGATGGAAGAGCGACGTCAAGGAGAATGAAACACATGTGACCCTGAGCAGACCTATGCAGTCTTCAACGATATATAGTGTTTGTATGTGTGAGGATCGACCAAAACCCCTCTATGGCTTTTTTTGTAAGGACTGAATACGAAAGTATATTCGGTGTTACGGCGCTGTGGTCGCGGAAGACCGCGGAAGGGCGAGCGGAAGTTTCAGAATCTATGCGTGTATGTAATGTTTACAACACCTATATGTTCATACAGATCTGTGTGTGTGTACCCCCAGGTCACCGCCCCCACTGCTGGTTTCTTGCTTTGCTCTTTGAGGCTGCGGCTGCACGCGGAGGCGCTGGACGGGGCCCTGGATCTGTTGATCTGCGACGAGGGGCACCGCCTGAAGAGCGCGGGCACCGCCACGGCCAAGCGCCTGGAAGCGCTGCGCTGCAGAAGGATTTTGCTTACAGGCGACCTGTCGTCATCTCTCTTTCTTCTTTTTGTTGTTGGGGGGGGCTGGGAGAGGATGGAAACGGCGTGTGTGTGTGTGTGTGTGTTTTCATACTAGGTCTGGCTCGGGGCTGAACCCCGGGTAGGGGGCTGGTTGGTTGGTTGGTTGGTTGGTTGGTTGGTTGGTTGGTTGGTTGGTTGGTTGGTTGGTTGGTTGGTTGGTTGGTTGGTTGGTTGGTTGGTTGGTTGGTTGGTTGGTTGTTTGGTTGGTTGGTTGGTTGAGCGTTTGGGCTTTCAAAAAAAGGGGCCTGGATTGTTTGCGTCAATACAAAAAGATGCTCCTATGATCATGACTGAAATTGGCCCTTAAGTGCTCGACTCCATTCTAATTTGGCCGTAGTACGTGTTTCGTTTTGAGGGGAGCCTCCTGTTCAGAGGAAAATAAAGGGAAACCAGCGGGAAGCATTCATGTTGCTTTCGTGTTGATTTTTCCCTATCCTGAGAACCCAGGCTAGAGACTGGGGCCCGCGTGGGTTTCGGGGCCCCAACCATGTCACGGAGGGCCCTCCAGGCACGCCGCTGCAGAACAACCTGGATGAGTTCTACTGCTGTTGTCACTTCGTGCAGCCAACGAAGATGCCGTCCCCCCAGGTGTTCCAGCGGGTCTTCAAGGGCCCCATCGAGCCTTCGACAGGGAGACGGCCCCAGAAAGGGTCAAGATTTAGAAGGTGCAGGGCTTTGCAAGTTTTGGGACTGATGGCTTGGTAGAGATCGTTGGATATGAAAGTTGCCAAAGTTTCAAGGTCAGATGATTAGGAGTTTCCGGGCGAATGTTTCCCATTTTTTTTTCTGGATCCTGAGCCTTCCAACTGACCTGCCAGAAACTTGAGAATTCAACGCGAAAACGGCAGCCAGGTGCTTGCTCGGATGTTCGTGTTTTTTTTGAAGCCGCTGATGTGCTGAATGAGCTGCGTTGCTCACTAGATAGACACCTCTTCAAAAACAAGATTGTAGGAGCGCATGTTTCCCATCAGTTGGCTTGGTACATATCTATACCAAAACCCAGCTTTTCCGTCTGGGAGATTGAAGTTGGCTTGCTTGAGACTCCTTGAGACTCTGCTTTTGAATGTTCAATCCAGACTTTAGAGCCGCAAAAAGCTTCAAAGCTCTTCAAAGCGTTTTGGATCTAAGGCTGGACTCAGGTTTTGTTTCTCCAAGAGCTACGCAAATGCATAGCCACATATATCTCAAGGCACCCTGTTTTGACCTACCATGCAAGAGACACCCAAAGAGCCACGCCTCTTAGAAACCGGTTTTCAACCCGAGATACTTGTGCGCAAATCCACAGGGAGCGACAGCCGTGGGGGTCATCACCCCATGTGTATCCAATTGAGACTCCAGCTGGGAGCCAAACCAGCCTGGCAGAAACCAGACACCTCAGAAACCAGCCTGGCAGAAACCAGCTTTCAACCCCAGGGCCGTCCCATAAAGGAGCCCTTGAAAAACGACTCCAAACCTCCGCGCGGGTGAACAATTTCCCGAGGACCGCGCCCGGGACGAGGCCGCCTCTGCAGAGGAGCGGCAGCTGGGCCGGAACCGCTCCGCGGAGCTGCTGCGGCTGACGCTTTGGACGAAGCTGGGGTTGGCCTCTGCGGGTGTGTGGGTCTCGGTTGGTTGGTTGGTTGGTTTGGTTGGTTGGTTTGGTTGGTCGAATGGTTGCTAAAACGGTTGGTTGAATGGTCAGTTGAATGTTTGGTTGGTTTGGTTGGGTTGACTGGTGGGTTGGATGGTTGGTTGAATGGTTGGTTGTATGGTTGGCTGGAGTTTCCCTGCTCTTTCTTTCTCTGTCATGTTGCCCGCGCAAAGGTCAAAGGGTCCATTTTGGCATTGAATTTCCCAGTTTATCGGCAATCTTGACTCTTTCCAGTCTTTGAATTTCCCTTTTGACCTGAAAACTGGGGGCTGGTACCTCCAGGTTCATTTCTACAAAACCCGTTTTGGACGGATGCCACCGGGGCCACTGGCCACATGAGCCACACTCAAAACTCGGCTAGACGAAGGTTAAGGGACGATCCCAACCATAAATAGCTGCGGATCTCCGCCTTCTGAAGTCTTGAAGCATGGTTCTGGGTCGGCCTTGTTGACTCGCGTCACGTGACGGCTCAGGACCTCCGGCTTCATCCTGCGCCGCGGGCCTGAGATCCTGGAGGCGGAGTCAGCGCGGCGGGTGTGAGCGGTTTGACACGCTTTGTCGGTCCCAAGTGAGAGCTGGCGCAAGTCCAAGCCCTTCTCGTTTGGTAGCCCTTTCTTATTTTGGTCAGGGTAGGTTTAGGGTAGGTTTAGGGTGGGTTTAGGGTGGGTTTAGGGTGGGTTTAGGGTAGGTTTGGGGTGGGATCAAGTTTAGGGTGGGTTTGGTCATACCCTTCTTGCCGTACTTCTTGAGGGGTGATTACTTATTGAAGGGGTTGAGGTCGCTTGAGTGGAAGCGCCTCGCAAGCAGATCTTTTGCATTGGGCGTGTTGGCAAGGTGCCAATGACAAGGTTATGATGTGGAATATTCGTGTAGCCAGCACAGAGATGCGAGAGGAGAAGATGCATGAATGAAAGGTGTAAGGATGTTAGCTGCCTGGTTGGGGGAGATCTTTTCGGCTGGCGGCATTCAGCAGGAATCCACAAAACAACCCAAGCATAGACCACCACAAACGGCACAGACCAAAAATCCAGGCCTCAACCGTGCTTTGCTTGTCATTCGCTGCTTTGGGGGGGGGGGGGGGGCAAATCAGCCTCCCTCATTAAGAACACAACCTGAACTATTCTCGTCGTGCCAGGTTCATCAGGTTCTCAGTTCTTCAATGTCTGACTTGCTGGAAAGAAGGACTTTCTTTGTGCCCCTCCAGCGTCCGTTATTTTTCCCCAACAGCTGAAAGCTTTGGGGTCTCAGCCCAGATAGGCTCCGGGGTGGTGCGGGGTGGCCCTGAGGTAAGGTTCCACCAGGGTTCCACCAAGGGCATGCTGTTGGGAATATCACCTGAGCGTATTTTTTTGCCCCAACGGGGAGGGCCAAGGAAACGTCCCGACAGATCGGATTCGGGTTCGACGCTCGGAGAGGCCATGCTGCCGAGCCGCACGGAGCTGCTGCTCACCGTGGCCCTGGCGCCCGCGCAGGTGGAGGCGGACGGAGGTCGTGCGAAGGGTCGCCCGGGGGGGGGGGGCGGGTTGTAGGGGTTTGGGGTTTTGAGGGTTGGGGAGGTTGGGGAGGTCCCGTTGTTTGTTTTTTGTTTTGTTTTGAGGGTTTGTGTGGAGGGTTGGGGAGCATAAAGGTTGTACATATAGAAACCAGCCCCGACCAACCGACCGAGCCCACAAGTTCCCATGGCGGCGCTGGGTGGTGGGTGGGTGCCATTCTTTTCAGCCATCGTTCTTTTCAAAAGCCAGCCAAATTTGCCCAGGGTGTTTGGTGGTTTTCTAGAAAGATTCGGATCCCTGGGAAGAATGGGGAAGTTACCCCTAGAAAAATGGAAGCTTGGTAGATTGAAACTAGGGATGGCGCGGAACAAAGGTTCCCAAAATGGAAGCCCCCACAAGGTTCCAAGAATGGGAATGGAAGTTACCCCTAGAGTGGTGGGGTGGTCAAGGGACCCTCCAGGCCTACCGCGGGCTGCTGGCCCTGCGCTGGGCCGGGCAGCAGCTTGGGCTGCTGCAGCTGCTGCGGCAGCTGTGCAACGACCCCGGCGGCGCCTCGGCTCAGAAAGCGATCGAGCCGGACATGGGCACCGGTCTCAATGGGGGGAGGGGAATAAGGAGATTTTCGGACGTGGGCACATGTCAAAATCCGGGTGCGGGTTTGGGGTGTTGGGTGGGGGGGGGCTGTAATCTTGACTGTAATCTTGACCAACCCCCATATGGCAGTGGGTCAAAACCAATGGTATCCCAAAAAAGGGGGATTGGTGCACCACCCATTTTAATCGATGTCAGTGGGGATTGGGATGTTTATTTGGGGGTACGTGCTTTTGACCCACAGCCTTGTCTCAATGGGGGGGGGGGTTCTTCTAGGTCCCCCCAGCTAGGTGCCCTTTCTCACCCAACTTGTTTTTGGTTGGGAGGGGAACCCCCTACTCAAATAGACTACAGAAAAAAAGTCGGTACCCTTATTCGAACCTCTCTACTGGAGGACCTAGTCTTGCTGCTAAAATGGTACCCTCAAAACACACACGCACATAATTACACACATGGCGGTTGTGCTGAGAAACACTAAAAGCGTTGGGATTTTCGCGCAAGTGGGGGGGGGGTTGGGGTTGTGACCGAACTACTCACGCCAAAGGTATGGCGATAAGTGGTGTACCTTCTTAAGTTTTCAATGCAACTCAAAAAGGGGGGAGGTTGGAAACCAACCAATCCCTCAAGGGGCACCAAAAGAGACCAAGAGGAGATGTGTCATTTTCAGCCGTTTTCCCAGATTCAACACCCGGCAGGCCACGGAACGATCCGCAAACTCTCCCTTTGGGTCTCAGAGAACCCCTGCAAAAGGTACATGTTTATTGGGCAGGATCCAACCCTAACAAAGCTTACTGTACATGTATGTCTGGCAGCTTTCTTTTTCTACTAATTGTTGTTGAGGTATCTTCCGTGTTGCGGGTGTTTGTGCCGAAGCTGATGTCCATCATCCATGTGCACGAGGGCACCCGGTCCTGCGCCTCAGGACTCTTAACTTCCTTCGAAAAGAAGTCGGCGGCGCCCAGTTTCTCCTCCGCGAGGGTTGCCTTTGCGGATGAGGAGGAGCCGGTGACGGTCTGGAAGAGAGTGACGGAATCTGCAGTTTGCACTCCGGGATTCCATGTGAGACATTGGAAGCTCAAGTCAGGGCGGAGCCCTCAACCGATTGGCTTGTGGCCCTGGACAGAGTTTGTGTTCAGAAGCCTGCTGCAATGCTGAAGTCGGTCTCGAGTTGCGAGACTTCCGATGAAGCAACCAGGTGTGTGGTGATTGCAGGAAACGGTCCACTTCTGGCGATCAGAAATGATATGTTGCATGAGTAGTAGTAGGCCTAGCAGTTATTATTTTTGTCAACAGAGCATCATCTAGGGGTTCCTTCCAAAAAGTTCCATTGTGAGAGGAGCCTTGGTGTCGAGGAACTAACAAGGGTCTTTGAATTTGGATTTTGTTGAAGCATCGCACGCATACAGAAGGAGTTTCATGACCATTGAAGAGGCCGTTCCTTGGGTGCAAAGTTTCTGAAATCTGACCGCTGACCAATAGCTGAGGAGGCGCCCATCTCGCTGCTTCCCGACTTCGCCACTGGCTGCAAGGAGGTGGTGCAGAGCGTCTCGGCGTTTGGGGTGGCTCGCGTTCGCGCAGAACGAGAAGCACCCTTTTTGCGAGGGCAAATCCATGATGGAACTCCATGCACCAACACATGGAGGACATCCATTTTTATCCTTTATTCTTGACCTAAACTTTACAAAGGGGGCCAGAAGATTCTAGCAATCATCCCCCACGATTAGGGAATTTGGGAATTTTGGGGGGGTCAACATGGAACCCTGATTTGGATGACTTTACACGGAAGCCAAAAGGAAATCGACTAGGCGGAGAGGCACGCATATAAGACCCCTTTGTTGAGACGGCATTAAAAGCGCAGTGAAGCCAATAACAATAAGTCAGATAGCCTCTCATTTGGAGGCATTTGGAGGCCTTTGTTCATTCTTGGGCAGACTTGACTTGAAATGTAGGAAAGTGCGTTAATATGAGAGATTGACATGTTTTGTTTCGTGTGTGTGTGTGTGTATTTGCGCGTGACTATCTCTTTGCAACTGGGTGTTGCTGCACTTGGCCACATGACATGTTGGCGCATGACTTCATCGCAGAGCCAGGTGAAGCGAGCGAAGCACGTAAGGCACGTGTTGAGCGCAGAATCATGCACCGGCAATTGGCCATTTTGTTGTTTGCCAGCATTTGCTTTCTCTTTTTCTTTGTGCCACATTCTTTTGGACCTGTTTTTGGACCTGTTTTTTTTTCCTTTTTGGTTTTTGCTGTGTCTTTTCCTTGTTCTTCTTCTGGTCCTTGCCGGTCCGGACCCGAGCGATTGGTGAGAGCGATTCCGTGCCAAGGAGCCTTGGGCCGGTCCTGCGGGGTGCCGTCGGCCAAGCTGGAGCTGCTGGAAGGTCTGCTGTCCCACCTCCAGTCCGAGGCGCGGCTTCCAGCGCGCGCATCGGGAGGGCGAAACCGCCCCGGTTTTTTCGGGGGGTGGCGACGGTGCTCAGTTTGGATGGGGGGGGGAAGGACGCCTTTTGGTCTCAAAGGCAAAGCACAAAAAGCAAAATATGTGTTTTTTCTTCTGGGTGGGGAACCACCCTTTTGGTTTGGAAGGCAAACGAGGAAGGACCCGGAAGGCCACTGAAAGCTTGGTCGCTCGATGTGGCCTTTGGGCTTGGAGCCGTTAGAAAATGCCGCACGCTGGTACAGGTGTTGCATTTTGACGGGGGGTGCCTTTGACCAAGGGGCCGGAAAATGGCGACCTGTCCTCCAAACTGGCTTCACAAGACTCACTCTGGCATGGTTCTTGACTCTGGTGTCACCAGAGTCAGTGGGTTGGATTTCCTCGCGCGTTTTGTTGGTGAGGCCCCGGAGGACGGGGTGGTCATCGTCTCCAACTTCGTGTCGATGTTGAGCTGCTGCAGAGTCTCCGCGCAATGGAGGGTCGACCAAAAATGCTGGGGGACTTCCACCTTGTACCGCAACTTCTCACCCGGGTTCCGTTTCGGACGGTTTTCACTTTTTGGGAAGATGACCATTTTAGTGGTAAACAACACTGTTTGGACTTCTTCTGGCCAGTCCACTCCGGAAGTGAGATTTGGCTTGCGTCTCGGTCCGAACTTATGTCCAGAATGGACAAGTGGGTCGCAACATGGGGCCAAAGCATAGATTGTTGAACCGGAGGTCGCAATCAACTTGGCAAGAGTTTCCTTGGCCAGAGGAACGTCAGAGATGTGTTGTGGATTCTTGCATAAAATACGTCTTGTTCAATCAACTAACAGGATTTGCAGCTGTAAACTTGTTCAGCAGGCTGAAGTGGGGTGTATTTTGTTTGTGACCCTTTAACCCCCCCCCCAACCCAAAAAAAGAAGAAGAGGAAGAAACAGGAGTCTATGTCCTTCGAGTGGCCGCTTTGTGCCTTTCTCCGCTTTTCCGGGTGGCGGTCGGTTCGCGGCGCTGAGCTCTGAGGCGCGCTCTGCAAAGGCTTGGGCTTCAAGGTGTCGCACCTCGACGGGTCCACGGCGGTGCAGAAGCGCCAGGCGCTGGTGGACAACTTCAACCAGCAGCGGGGACCCAAGGCGTGCCTTGGAAAGCCAACCTGGCGTCTCTCGCGAGGGGGGGAGGAGGTTCTCTTGTTATGTATTTTTTGGAGGGGTGTGGGGAAGTCAAGTAAGGCGGCACTCTGGGAGTTTTTGTTCCTTTTTCTCTCTTTCCATATGAAAAGTCAGCAAAAAGCAGTGCCGGTTTTACACGTGGAGGTCTGGACCCAGTTCAATTGCATCCTTAGTGGGTTTTCCCAACAATTCCTTCTTCGTTTTCTACCGAAGGTCGCTGGCTGCAACTAGGTTTCACCTCTTCCAAAATCTCCCAATGCCTGGCTGCGGGTGCTCGCGTTGGTTTTGTTGCCGGGATGCTCTGATCGACTGGACTGCGTCTTCCAGAAACCCCGCCTACGAAGAAAGTGGGTCCCGCTTCGACGGGATGTGGGACTTGCGGGAATTCTGGGCATCAAATTGGAGAACTCGGAGGATTGGTTTGGAGTGGGGGTCCGGGAACAGACTTTCTACCACATAAATGACTTCTGGCGAAGTTTGGGGTGTGATGGCATCAGCAGTTTCTCAAACAGAAGGACTTCCACATAGAAGAGGCAAAGTAAACTGTAGACTAGGTGTTCAGACACACCCCGAGCACTGCATTCGGGAAAGCTGCTGCTTCAAACGGGATCAGAGCTGACTAAAAATGGATATCCATGGCCTGAATGCGCAGATGCTTCTGTTGATCAGACGCTCTGCGAGCATCTGCATTTGCGACTGGGATGACCACATTCCCAACACCCAACACAGGAACCTCTATATCTCAGAAGAATTTGTTTTGAGATACTTTGAGGCTTGCACCACCCCCAAAATGGCTTGGTATGTTTGCCTGTGGCGAGTTGATGAATTTCTGTTCCGGGTTCGGTTCTTATTTGGAGATCTATGTGGGGGTTGATCAAAAGGTCCATTACATGAGGTGACCATTGGGGAGGCAACGAAAAAGCTTTTCCCCACCAAATTGGGGAACAATTCCCCTTGGTCAAAACTGGGGACAGTAATCTTGAACCCCATATGGCTGTGGGTTACACTGGGGGTACGGGGTTTGGACCCATGGCCAACGTCCAGAGGAAATTGTTCGCTTCACCTCTGTGAGGTTTCTGCTGTCCGCGAAAGCCGGCGGGGTGGGCCGGGCCCCTGAGGGCGTCGCTGAGAAGAGCGAAAGGGCATGGGTGCGGCTTGTTTCAGGCTGCCCTTTTTCAGGTTGGCCCAAGGGAAACCAAAAGGAAAACCACAAGTTTGGGGTTCCCCCAAATTTCGACATGCATATCACGCTCTTTATGACCAGATGGTTCCTGCAAATGCCAGACGGGTTTGACTGCAGAATTTCATCCGCAAGCCGGGCAACGGTAGATCTGTAAATTTCTCATTTGTCGTCCGACAAATTTGGTGAATTGTAAATCCTCAGTGAGCCGTCCTAGGAAGGTTCCAAGAACCCTGTTGCCGGAAGGCCTTTGGGTTCCTCCCATTTGTTACCTCTTTTTTTGGCCTTCTTGAACCGGGGATCGCGGTGGTTTTCGAACCGCCGGGAATCGCCAGGATTTGGGACCGTTTTCTTCTCAAATCCGCACCTTTTTTGTGCCGAGTCAGATGTTGAGTTACATGCCGACCGGGCACAAAAGGCCAAGCCTTAGCCCCAACTCTCCCGGCTTTGTTACCTCCAAAAGAACTCCCTTTGCAATCAAGTTGACCACTTCACAGAGTAGCTGCAGTTCAGCCCTACCTGGGTAACTCTGAGAAGGGCAATGTTCGAAGAACCCCCCAAGTGCATCTCACGAAATCGCGAAGCATCTCTGAACCCAAAATCCAGGACCCCCCCTCTTTCCTCCAGCCGCCTTCCTTCAATTCGACGGATCGAGGCCTCAACGTGACTGGGGCCAACCGCATGTTGCTCTTGGAGCCGGACTGGAACCCTGCGGTGGATCTGCAAGCCATGGGCCGGGTCTGGCGACAAGGCGCCGCGGAAACGGATGCTTTTTTCGCGAGCCACAGAGATGTTAAAGATTTGGAGTTTCCCCAGAAGGTGGAGGAATTTTGGATCTGTACAAAGATCGAAGCTTTGTCAGGGCTCCTTAAAAAACATGTTGCCCATTTGAAACATTGATTTTTCCACAAACATAAAGGGACACCACCATTTACAAGGCACTGTTCAGGTGTATAATGTAAGGATCCCTGTTTGTGCATTCGCTGAAGACTGCAATGTGACCATCGAGTCTTTCCAACTTGGAATGCCTTCAGCAAACCCGAGCGGGTGAATCTTTGGGGCTCAGCATTTGGAGCTTGAATATACACCGGAAATCTCAAGGGCAAACAAGCCTAGACTATAGCTGAGACAAGTGGAAAGGGGTCACCATCACCACCCACCACCACCACCGCCACCACCACCACCGCCACCGCCACCGCCACCACCACCACCACATCAAGTTCACATTCGTCAATTTCACAATGTTCATCTACCGCAGCTGTGTCGCGCCGCTTTGTTCAGTGGCTATGAAATTCAATGAGAGACCACTTCCAAAGTGGGCTCATGAACTTTCAAGCCTCCAATGACCACAGGCTCCGTCGCATTTTCTGCGCGAGGCCAGACGAAGCCGGTGACGATTTACCGCCTGGCCACCTTGGGCACTTTGGAGGAGAAGATCTTGAAGCGCCAAGTGCCACGGCTGGCGGCTGGCTGTTGGCATTTTTGTGTGGCGGCATTTTGAAGGGTTCTCAAATCACTGGTGGTTTCTCTCTCTTTTTTGGGGGTGGGTTTGGATTTGAACCATGTAGAAGGTAGTGTTCTTTTTTTGTTGGGGGGGTCAAAGGGCAGCCACAGGGCAATCAAAGTGCATTTTGGGAGGCCATATTTTAAGGCACTTCCCAAGCCTTTACTCCCAAGCTTTGTGTGAAAGCTGCCGCACTAGTCTAGGCCCATTCTCGTCCCCGTTTCTGGGTACTATGAAAGTCCAGAAGCTGTGTCTGTGTGTGTTGGTTTGTCTGTCTGTGTGACTGTCTGTGTTTCTTTGTGAGGTAGTACTTGGGGGTTCAGCCGTATGCACTTCTGCCTGGAAATTCGCGTTGGGGAGCTGCAGGGTTCCTTGCTGAAGCGGGCAACGTGGATGTTGTCAAACCATGTGTCTCCTGTGCCGCCATTTTCAGCTTCCAGATTTCTCGGAAGCAGCCAGAGAAAGAAACCTCGTTTCAAAAACGCCACAGCACAGGGCCAAAATGACTCGCGGACTTTTCCGGGGTCATAGAGGCAAACCCCCCGGCGAGTCAAAATGAAAGGGGGAGAACATTGAGGATGCAGCCAAGCAAAAGTACTGGTTCAATAGGAGCTTGCCTTGATGTGCAGACATCCAACGTGCGTATTTAGTGGCTTGCCCACGAAGAATGGCCCTGCCCCCCAAATATTGGTGGATCACAAACTCATGCTTTAAACGTAAATTGGTCAGAAACCGCCTGACTTGAACGTAAAAAGGCAAAGAGATAGATACTTGCATGGATGTGACAGCTGTTTCAGGTCAAAAGGACCCCGGAGTGCGTTGCATAATTGTTTCTTCAATGCTGGTGGATGAAAACCCATCGATTTAAAAATTTGGAGCAGCTTGCGAGGCACACAAGCAGGGCCTGGCCTCGCTGGTGTCCGCCGGGAACCTGCAGAGCTCTGATGTCAAGGAGCTCTACAAGGCGAGAAGCCAAAGAAAAATCAAACAACACCGGCAGGTGGCATGGGGGGTTTTCTTGATGGCCTTATTGTTTCATCTTCTTGATTTAATAGCTGGTTTGTTTTTTTGTTTTCCAGCTGGTTCGTTTTTGTTTTTTTGACGGCCTGTTTTTAATAGCTGGTTTATGGCCTTGGTATTTTTCAGCTGGTTTGGGTTCGGTTCTTCTTGATGTTTTTTTTTTGTTTCTAAAGCTGGCTTGGGTTTGGCTTGATGGTTTGTTTTTAGTTGGTTTGGTCTTGGTCTTGGTATTCGTGTCTGGTTGGTTGGTTGGTTGGTGTGTGTGTGTGTGTGTTGTTTGGAGGGTTGGTTGTATATTAGTGTGTGTGTGTGTTTGTGTGTGTGCCTCTTTGGGGCCCAAAGAGAAACATGGATTTTGGTGGAACAGTTTGCCTGGCAATAAAAGGGCGACCAGGGTGTCCATGTTTAGACTTCAAGACGACTCAGGCCACCTGAGGCTTAGGTTTTTCTTGGTGCCCTTTTCTGGATGGCTTCAATTTCTCACCTAGGGTTGTCGTTCTAAGGGATCTTCAGCTTTTGCTGTGATTTCAGGTTGGACATCTAGGCTTCAACCGGTTTTGGCGCGCGCCTGCGAGGTCTTCACCTTGGACGGCTACACCGCCGAGGGCCGTCCGCAGCCTTCCGAGCGGCGCAGCGCCGAGTCCGGCGCCGAATTCGGGCTGCCGCGGCTACCGGGGCTTCAGGGCGCGGAGCGGTTGACCAGGCCGGGAGTTACGCCACGATGGAACCGCGTGGTGGAAATATTGGGTTCCACCAGGAAAAAGTAAAACCACCAGGGACCGCAGGTTGTAGTCCCTGGTTTCTTCTACCAGGGCAAGCCATTTTTGGTAACTGTTTTTGACCCACACCCATAGAAAAGTGAAGTCAGCAAGTGGTTCTTTGAAGGCAAACTCCAAAGGCTTTGGGGCTTGAGCCATGAGAAGCCATGAATGTTCCAGAGTGAAAGAAGGAAGGGAGAAAGAGGGGGTGCACCATCTGGATTCTATTCCTACAACAGATGGCTTTTGGTGTTTCATTCGCGAAGTACTTAAAGAACTGATCGTTCTTTAGGCAGTTGGGCGGGCTTCAGCAAACTCTGTTGAGCCTCAGGATCCCCTGCCTTTTTGTCCCCATAGGGCAACCAAAGATGAAGCCTTCTTGTGCTTTAAGTTGCAGGCGCTTCGGCCAACCGCCCAGTTTCCATGAAGGGCCCCTGATTTGCATGGTCCTCCGGATTAGAGCAAAGTTAAAAGTGGCCAAGACGGTGAGGTGAAAACCAAGAGAATGGCTTCGGACAATTTTTATGGCGGCTCTCCGGAATTGGCCTGTGACTTTGGAGGGGTCCTTATGATTTCTTTTCGTGAGGCTGTCTGTAGCTGAGGACTCCTGTCCAATTCCGCGCGTCCAAGTGGTGTGACTTTGGCCCACCGTTGCACCCGCGCGAGGCCCGCGGTCGAGGCTGAGGAGACCGTTGTCGAAACCTCCGAGGAGCTGAAGGAGTGCAACGACGCGCCGCTCTTTCTGAGGTACCAGTCCTAGACCGAACGCAAGCAACATGCGGCGCGGCATAGCATGCGGGTCGTGGGACCCGGCGGTTCGGCTCTGGGCCCCAGCAGGTTGCAGGCATTGGTCCTTTTGTTTCCCTTGCCAATCTCAAGCTGTCGACTGCAGGGGGGGGACCCGCAGAACCGCACCAGACGGTCTTCCCAGACCCGGCCATAGGTATGATTCAGATAGCTCTTTCGTCCACGGTGTCTGGTGTTCCCTGGTCTTCCCGGCCTAAAAGGCGAGACGCAGACCATCGGCATGGCGCTGTTTCCTGGTGCCGATGCGTTGACATTGAGCAAAGAAGAAGACGTCCATCTTCACCCGAGGGTGCCGAGAGTCAAGCGTGCACGGCTGAACTGACGGATGGGGAGCCACAACGCGATGTCGGGCTTGTGAAGCTTGGTTTTGGAAGTGGGGCGGAGGCCGCAGGGTCGACCCGCCGGAGCCATGAACCTTTGCCAGTTGGAAGATGCAAAAGCTTGGCAAGCCTCCGAGCCGCTGTGTGGCTCGCCTTGGAATTCGATTCGGGGGTCACTGCAAGGGGAAAAAGAGGGCGCTCCTTGCGTGGGCTGTGGGGCGTGGGCTTGACGTGAAGTCATCCAACATCCCTTGCCTGCCCCATTTTGGTCCTGTTCTGGATTGGCCTTTCTCAGCTTTGGAAACAGGACCCACGAGTTCTTGTGCTTGTGCCCACGTGTTTGTTGTGCCCTGTCCCTTTGTGGATTTGCAAGGAGGGAGTTCGAAGTTCAATTGCTGGGCTGGTCTGCAGAGCCTTTTTCAAAGACCGATGGCTGACACTGTCCCGGGCTTATGTCGGACGAACTGGGCTGCGACTTGCTCTTGTTTGTATGGGCCATTGTCAAATTGCCCAGAGATGTGTTCCTCGATTTGCAGTGGATGGGTATGCTCATTGTTTTCAATTGTGAAGATGCCCAGCAAAAAGCTGGTCAGAACCCTAAGAACCCTCAGCTTCTTGGAGCCTTTCGGGGAGGTGGGGACTGGGGACTGGGTTTGGTTCGCGATTTGCGCTCGAGGCTCTGGAGTTCGACAAGACCTCGGCCTACATGTTCTTCGAGGACGGACGTGGGTCTTGGAGTTTGGTTGTGTGCCCTTTCGGGATGTTTTCAAAAGGAGCAGAAAACCGAAATCGCCTCTTTTTTCTTTTCTTTTTTTTTCCCGTTTTGGTAAACCCAAGATATCTATAAAAGCCCCAATTCTTTGATCTGCTTAACATGAGACGTGGGCTTCCCCTGAATCACAGAATCGCCAAGCTTGAGATTGAAAACATCAACGACAAGCACTTATTCAAATTCCAGAAAGCGATATAGTACCCACATCTTGTTTTGAGATGTCAGGACAGCCGGCAATTGGGAAACCACCTCCTTCCCTCCGAACCAATCCAAATCACCCAGCAGGCTGCAACACCATGTAACTACCTTCTGACCTCCAAACCATAGGGGGTAAGAAGATATGATTCCCTATGGCACGTGTGCCATGGTTTTCTCGTTTCTCGTCAGGAGAAGCTTCCGGAGCTCCGGGAGGAGTTCGGGCTTAAGAAGCCGAGCCCCCAAGAATCGCCCACGTGGTTTGCATGAGAGGTTGCAGCTCAGAGTTGCTCAGGCGTGCATGGTTGGTTTCCTTTGCCTACAGTAGGTCCCAGTAGTGTTTTTTTTTTACCCTTTTTTTTGGGGGGTGCACATACCTGGCACAGATGATTCTCTTTGGAAGCCAACTTCCAACAAATGGGGTCTAGGATGCTACACACATGATTGTCCTTCGATGCAAGCTGGTACCTATTTTTTTTACCCCAGGCTTGGGACCGACTTGCGACGGAACCGACTTGAGTGAACGTCAGGCTGTTGTAGGCAAGAACCTTGGTTGAAAACCCTTTGGTGAACATAGTTCCCTGCCAAATAGCATTGCTTTCCGGTTACTTGAGCCCGCATTGACTTGCAAGGCCCACAGGGACTTGCAAAGGCCACGCCATGACTGTCACACCTGTCCATTGGCCGGTCTCACGTGTTGCAAAAACCCCAGGTTTTAGTTAGACTAGACCTTGCCCATCTTTTTTCTATAAAAAAACCTAGGGTCCTCCCCACACTTTTAGCAACATTTTAAAACAGCACCTCAAGAAGCACATTTTCAAAAATCAACATTTTAAAGCAGGTAATTTCCTAGTAAGTTCATCCATATTTTAAAATATAAATTGTTTTTAAAAAAAAATAAATTTTAAAAAATAAAAAATAAATTTTAAAAAATAAAAAATAAATTTTAAAAAATAAAAAATAAATTTTAAAAAATAAAATTTAAAAAATAAATTGAAAAAATATATTTTACAAAAAAAATTAAAAAATTTACAAAAAAAATAAAAAAAAAATAATTTTTACAAAATAAAAATAAATAAATTTTCAAAACATATTATTCCAAAAATTATGATAAATTATTTTACAATAAATTTTATCACAATTTTTGTAGACATATTATGGGCAAGGTCTG
Source organism: Effrenium voratum (assembly GCA_963377175.1). Lineage (NCBI taxonomy): Eukaryota > Dinophyceae > Suessiales > Symbiodiniaceae > Effrenium > Effrenium voratum. The sequence continues at coordinate 196,537 of CAUJNA010003667.1, read as the reverse complement.
GTTCATTCGTTTTTTATGATTATTCAAATCTTCTTTCAAACATTTTATATTTATACAATATGTTAAAATCAACTGCATCTAATTTTTCTTTGCTACAAATCCATTTGTTGCCATTCTTTTTTATTTCGATTAACCATTCAAATTCTCTAAAGCTTAAATACCAGCAATTGGATGTCTTTTGACTGTATGAATAGTTTCCAGCATTTCTAATTATTCGTTGGTTGTTGGTTTGTTCCATATATTTTATCATTGCATGTTTTAATGGGATGTAATTTTTCGTTTCAATATTGTTTATCATTTTATGATGTTCTGTAACTTCCTTTTCTAACCGTTTTTCAGTTACAAATCCGTAACTGTTATCTTCTTCTTCTTCTTCTTCTGTTTTATTATCATTATCACTCAAAAAATAATCAATTATTTTAGTTTCCTGTTGTTCAATATAAGTTAAGAATTCATTGATAATTTCTTCCTGTTCAACCTCTGTAAATACAACCATTTGTATGATAATATATATAATTAATATTTCTTTAAGTACTTTTTACAAGAAATTAAATTAATAAATTAAAATTAAATTAATAAATTAAGATTAAATTAATAAATTAAAATTAAATTAATAAATTAAAATTAAATTAATAAATTAAAATTAAATTAATAAATTAAAATTAAATTAATAAAATAAAATTATAATTAAAATAGCATAATTAAATTATAATTGCTAAAATTGGATTATCATCATTAAAACTTAAATCCCGTGCAATTTTACAAACAGAACCACTGCCTGAAAATAGTTCTAATAAATTCATATTATTAGAATTATTTATATTTTAATTTTCAACAATTACATATTTACCATCATCGCCCTTAATTATTTTATAATATTCTAATGTTTGTTCTTTTGGACTTTTGATTTGCCCCTTATTTAACATATCGCAATATTTTTTGCGCTTCGTGTCATAATCACCGCTGGGTCTGCCTATCCCTTTCTTTTCAAAGATCTTATCAATCTTTTCCTTCTCTTCATTGTTATTTTTTGGTTCGTTTGCCTTTGCATCAAGTTTCTGGTCAATAGTTTTTATCATCTCGTACAACAGTTTAACATTTTTACTAACTGTCATTATCTTCTTTGATAGTTCAACAATAACATCATTTTCAACTTCAGACATTTCTATATATATTTATTTATATAATTATTTATTTAAATATTTATTTATTTATAAAATTGATTTAATGTAAAATCTACTCTTTAAGTACTAAATTTTCATCATTTGTTTAATAGTTTCCTGTGCTTCGTTATCACCATTATCGGATGGCGACGCATGCCTCCCCCATTTAAAAGTTATATTATGAACATCCGTTTCCAGATTTATACTGTCTTTGGTTTTATCAATATTCATTTTCTTATCGTTTTTACTCAATTTGAAATTTGTCGGAATACACGAACATTTACAATTTCCTTTCTTTTGTATTTCTATTTCATTTTTCATTTCTAACATCTTTTTACACATAGGACACTCAAACTCGGTTAGTGCTGTTTCCTTAACAATTTCTTCTTCTTTGTCTTCATCTGTTGAAGAAACTGTAGTATCCGTTTTATTCTTTTTGTTTTTCTTTTTTCCCATTTATATTAATATTTACATTTTTATTTTTGATATATTGTATTCCTAATTTTATTAATTCTAATGTATAATAACAGCATTTCTTAATTTTATTGTCAGTTATTATTACTTGTTCTATATTCTCTACTTCATCTATTATATCAATATAATCTGAATAACTTCTATCCATATTAAATAATAAGATAAATTATTCTAATTAATCTTATTATTTTCATGCATAATAGAATATTGGTGGGGCACAGCACTTGGGTTTTCATTTGCACACGCGAGCAAGACACAAAACTAATTATCTTCAATGCTTATTGATTGAAGCAATGGAAAACCTGTTCCATTATGTTATTCACCGCCACTCATAACATAATGATGTTCCATTTAATATTAATTACAAGTTAATTTTTAAATATAATTTTCTATATTTCTTTAATATCAACTATGACAGATGTCCCAATAATAAAACCAATAAACATAACTGAATATGAATTCAAACAATCTAAATATGAGCACGTGCCAAAATTACCATTTAGAAGTATTATAGTTGCGAGTTCGACGGGAGGCAAAACAGTTTTAGTTCAGAATCTTATTTTAAATGTTTATAGAAATCATTTGCAAGAATATTTATATTTTCCCCCAGCGTTCATAATGACCCAACTTTTACAGAAGTTAAAAAATACATCAGGGATGAATTGCACGTAGATGATGAAAAAGAACAAATATATTTTGATAATTATAATCCAAGTGATTTAGAAAATGTAATTGAAGACAGAAGAAAATAATTAATTATATGAAATCTAAAAAGATAAAGAAACTGCATTCAATATTAATCGTTATAGATGACCACGCAGACGATCCTAAATTTGTTAGATATAGTAAATTATTACATGGATTATTTACAAGAGGTAGGCACGATGCAGTAAGTGTAATTTGTTCAACACAAAAATATAATGTTTTAGCGCCTATCATTCGTTTAAATGCCAGTTCATTATATATTTTTAGGTTGAAAAATGCAAGTGAGTTAATGAGTTTTATTGAAGAAAATAGCGCCATTGTTGATAAACAGCAATTATTAGATATGTATCATCAAGCCGTTAATGACGCACCTTATAGTTTCTTCTACGTGAATATGAATGCTAAGGACATTAACAAAATGTTTCATATCAGATTTGAACAGGCGTTTCAAATTACGAATGATGAATAAAGATATTCTAATTTAATATAATATAATAATATGTCAATGAAACTATGTAGATGTGGTGGGTTTTATCGTAGAGGTAATTATAATTTTCATACTAATTCTTGGATACATAAACTTTATATAGTGTTAAAAAGACGACCAACAGACGAGGAATTATTAAGATTTCAAAATAATTTTGTTGATGAAGAAGATTTAATAGATGATATGTGTAGCAATGCCTCAACAAAATTACCCGAAAGTGAAATGACAGATTATGATAGTAATTAACAATATTAATGTATGTTAATATTATTAATTTAAAATAATGAATAATTACATAATTGAACAGGTAATTTATATATTAATTTGTCAGATTTTTCTTTTTCTAATTTCTCAATTCGTGCCACACATTCTTGAAGAGATTTAATAATTAAAGTGTCTGCTCGTGTTTTTTCATCTATACTTAAATTCTTAATGTCTTCCAAACTATTATTTTCATTATTTTTACTTTGACCAATACCCATTATATATAATATTATTTAGATTTTAATTTTTCAAAATTGAAATGTTGGTTTTCTTCTTCTTCTTCGTCTTCAGTTGGTGCTGGTATTTCTGTTGGACTTTCAGATGAAGAACTATGGACAGTAATAGGTGGAGAACTATGAACACTAATAGCTTCATTTGATGAATTGCTACTGCTACTTTGTGCATTTCCTGCTGTTATTTGATTGACTAAATCTGCGATATTTATAGTTGTTGCAATTGCGCTGTGCGATAAGTTTAATATGATATCTGCTACTGTAGCGCCGTTGTGTAGCATTATTTCTATCATTTTTGTCAGTTTGAACTTCTTTTCTTCTTCATCGCTGTCATCCTCATCTGGTGGTTTCTTTGGCGGTGGTTCTGGCGGTTTGTTGTTGTCGAGCATTTTAGTAAAGGCTGACACCATCGCGTCGCGTTGGTTTTTCAGTGTTTGTGTTGCTTGTGTTCTTGTTGGTTCATTTCTCTTGTGTGTGTTGTGCCAAAAGTTTTTAAGCATTATTTTAAACATATTGTCCTGGTTTTCCTTTACCTTAAACGCTTCAAATGTCATATTTAATGGTTGATTTGCATCATTGTATAACTTTTCTTGAGTCTCTCTGGTTTCTGTGGCGATTGTATCTGTGTTGGTTGCAATGTCAATAAATTCTCTCGGTATGCCCTTTTTCATCAATTTCGGTGGTTGTATTGTTGTTGAAGTGTTTGGTTTCATTAGGTTATGTATTGTAAAACTGTCGTCATCATATTTATCATTGAATTTCTGCTTCTTTCTTTTCAGTATATTTTTAGTTAATATTATCATTATTATTATTATTATATATATTATTTTTCTTACCTTTGCCCTTAAAACTTGCCTTGAGTTCTTCTATTCTACCTTTGCCTAAATTTACTATCCACCCGCCATTATCAATAGTGTCTAAAATCATATCTGTTAAATATTCTTTGTATGTTCTCGCCTTGCCTCTGCCTTTGTGTTTCAATTCTTCTTGTATTTCGCTTTCTTCTGGCACTTGAATTCCTCTTAAATAAAATTGAAATTTAATATCATTTACTGTTAAATTAGGGTTGTCTTTCCAGTAAGCGGGACTAATAGTATTATCTATTGTTGTTTTAAATAATGGCGTCGGCAATGGCAATGGTGGTGGTTGTTGTGGCGTTGAACTTGACGCTCCCGTTGCTTGATATTCTACTTGGGCATCATCTCCGCCTGAAATTTGCGAACCTTCGTATTCTAATACTGGGAGATTATCTGGTACTGTTCTTGTTGTTGCTGATGGTGCTGATTGTCTATTGCCTAGCATTCTTTGAAAAATTGTTCCGCCCATATCTCTTAAATTTGATGCCATTGCTTGACTCACTTCATTTACTCTTTCTTTCGTTGCTGTTGCTAGTTCTTGCAGTCTTGTATCTACCATCCCTTCGTGTTGCCTTGTTGTTTGTTGTGGTGTTGAAAAATCATATTCATCTTCTATTGCTTCTGCGTTTCTGGTTAATGGTGTGTCAGCATTCATCCTATGCACTGCATAAGTGTGCCCGTTTCTGCGCGCTTCCTGTTTCATCATTGCCTCTCTCATTTGTCTGTCTAATATTCTCATCTCTTGGTCTTTCAATAATTCTAAGTGGTCGCTTCCATCAAAAAAACTGCCTTGAGGACTTGCTTTAAAAAATGTAGCGTCTCTATTAGGTAGTTTTCCCGTTATTAAATCATTTTCGCCTATTAAATTAGCGATTTCTTCATAAGTAGGTCGTCGTTTCAATCCAAATTTTGCATATGGATTTATTAATTCTAAACCTTGTGTAGTTGCCATATTTATTATAATAATAGTTAGATTATTATTATAATAAATTTTAAGTAAATATTAACTTTTTTGTATCTTCATACCATTTATTTAAATGTTCTTTTGTTGTATGTGGTAAGTTAGGACGATATAATTCGCCCATCATTCTATCCAGCTCATTTACATAGTTTGCTCTCTTGTTTCCTTCGTCAATCTTTTTCCTTAATGCTACTGATGCTTCTTGTGAGTTTCTTAACTTCATTTGTTCGTGTAGGTGTTCTAAATATTTTGTATCGTTCATATCAAATGGCGAGTATTTAATTTGTGAGGATTGTAAAAATACTTTACCTTTATTTTTCTTATTATTTCTTTTGTGGAATTTATACATTATATATTTATCATAGATTTTAATTTTAATCGTAAAGCACGCTCCCACTTTCGCGTAATTCCAGAACAGACTCCGAAATCATATGCACAAATAATTCTCGCACATCTTCATTATCTGTCAGTGCTCTATTAGTCCCTTTCAATTTAAAAACGAGTAAACCTCCCATTTTAGTATTCTGTCCAGTAAAATTAGTGTCCGCCATCTTTTCAAATGAAATCCCAATAACGAACTTGTCTTCTCTGTAGCGTTTATATGAAATGCTAAAGGCGTCTTGGTCAGGGTTCAAATAGTGTAATGTTCTTCGGAGGTAGTAGGCACTCTCGGCGAGGCTCTGGCATTCAAACTCTGGATATTTCTTATTGTTAATTTGTAATTGCCAAGATAAATTTAAATCTTTATCTTGAAAACCTTTACCTTGGAAACGCTCACGATCAGCGCCATCTGGATCAGGACCGTCAAAGATTCTTGAATTAATCATAGGATTGTAAAAGTAATTCCATCGCTTGTAAATATAATTATCGTGTCTGTAGTAATTATTATTATCAGCATCTGCACCTGCTCTTGGTGGGCGATACAATGTAATGAAACAACCATTTAATTTAGAAGCGGATTTAACAATATTCATATTAATTTCAGTTCCTGCCGCGTTGAATGATTGTGTCATAGTGTGATACATTGGAAATACTAATTTTAAACTTTGACCTTCTAACAAATGTTTCACTATATTATTGTTAACCGTGTTGTCCAATTGTATTACCTCAGCACGAATGATTACGTTATTCAATTCCCACAGTGTTGAGGTGTCTCCAGTTGTGAAATAATAACCGTTGGCATCAATATGAACATTGTCATCGGTTTTAGTAAAGGGTGCAATAACTGGTGCGTGCTCATCCGATACAATTGTAAATTCCAGTTCAAGTGGAGCATACCGAAGAGGTAAATAATAATTGCTTTCTAACAATCCACATACTGGTTTATGTCCTAATCTCATATAACTATTAGCGCCGGGAATTCCTGCTACTGAATGGCGAGTATATCGTGCTGTTAAGTCTCCCCAATTGTTATGGTCTTTCGTTGCTCCAAACGTAACTTCCTCAGCGTCGGCAGTACCGGGATCAGTTCTTTTATTGACATCTAACATTTCTGCCAGTCCAGTAGCATAAGTATGTCGCCAGTCATCATCCCAACGAGGATTAGCCCCACCTTCTAAATCGTCCATATCTCTGGCATCTTGACTTTTAAAAGAATTATACAATTCACAATGTCTATTGTATTCAATAATATCCTGAACTTGCTGACCTCCAACAGTGCATCTATAACGACTGAAGAAGGATGACAAATTACCTAACGGGCGTAAAAAATGACTTCGTGTTGCGTCAGTGTTTTGAAGATTTGCAAATAAACGAATACTTGATAAATCAATATATGTGTTGTCTTCTCCTGATATATGAAATCTAATTTGTTTATTACCCGCTTTCGGGTTATAAACATTACTACCCGATGGAAAATAATTAACGTGTCTTCTGTCTGTGATGTATTGTGCTGTTTCTGGAAGTCCAAAATTTAACGAGTTAATCATTGTAGTTTCACTTTCTGCAATTATATTATCCATTACTTATATATGATAAACTTAGATTTTATTTTTTATTATTTATATTTTTCTTATGTGGAAGCATTGTAGTAGAATTATTTGAAGTTGTATTTTTTATAGTATTTATTAAATAATTGTTTTTTGTATCAACTATATCTTTTATAGTATCATAATCTAAATTCTTATATTGTTTATCGTATTTTGACGGTTCTTTTGTCAGTTTCTTCTCTAATGGAATTTTGTTTTGTTTGTCTTTATTTCTAAACATTATTATTAATATTATTGATATTTTATTGTTCTGGTGTTGAATTAGGATTAAACCCGTTTGAAACTGCCGTAGTAGGATTAATTTCAGTCATACCTTGTCCTGTCCAATTATTGAAACTGTGTTTATCTAATAAATTATTGCTTTCTATTTCTCCAGTTATTGCCGCGTCATCAAACATTGCTATAGGATCTCCACGATTTCTAAATCGTAAGTATCGCGGGTTTTTCTGTTGATTAATTCCTGATACAAAAGGTGATGAATAAACAGTAGTAGCATATTTGTTCCCGTGTCTGTTGTTGATTTCTTGAACAACGGATGAACCGAGGGAATGGCCGACCAGTCTATCAACATCTGGATTTTTACTTAATTCTTCCATTGCGTCCTTATATCTTTCGCTTAATTGAACATTATGAGTAGGAATAAAAAACAGATCTGCGATTACATCATTGACTTTGTGATTTAGTCCCGTTTTAGCGCCAGTGCCGCCAATATATAAAGTGTTGCCTATTCTTGTTATTCCATTTACATTTGAATACGCGGCGTCCAAACCTTTAACATCATCAATCTTATTTTTATTTTGAACATTGATTTCTTCGGCATAACGTGTTTTATGTTTCATTATTTGCTTATCAACATGTTTATTGAAACCTCCTACTTTGTCTTCCAATTTCTTTTTATGGTTAAAAAATACATCTTCTATTAAATCCTTACCTGCCGTATATGCCTTATCACTTGCTACACCTGCCATCATTTGCGTCGGCGTCCTGCCTTCAATAGCACCTAATAATAATTGTCGTCCAATCATATATTATTAATAGATATTTTTTTAAATTATCTATTAATAACAATATTTCAAAGTAATTATCAATAATAATTATATTATAATTTCTATTGTATATTATATTTATGAGTGATAGATTAACATATAAAAAAATCTATGTTGATAGTGCTTACAGATTATCAGAAAGCAATTCTACCAGTGACTTTATTATAGAACTTGATCAAAACTTTGAAATTCCACCAAGAACAAAAATGTTCGTGACAGAGTGTTCATTCAGCACTCCGTTTTATACAACAGAGAAAGGGTTTTACGAACGCTTCTATATTATGTTGTATAATAGTTCCAATGTCTTATTGAGAAGCACTGCCGTTGATGTATCCGGTGAAATTTATTATGCTAATCAATTATCATTTAAAATACAATCAGAATTAAACACGGCATTTAATGATATTGTGCCTGACTTATTCTTAACAGTATACGGACAAAGCGAGAGAAAGATGGAGCTTAAATTAAATGACCCTCTAACTTACAAAATCAAAATACCTACAGATGAAGAATTAGAAACTTATGTAAATGGCGAATGGAACAGAGGACAGTTTGAATATGACAATTTAAGACCAAAATCTATTAATTATTTATTAAGTAATTATATTGCCTATGATCCTGCGTCATCTTGGTTAAGTGGATACTTTAATTTAGTTCCTTTTCAGAATGTATATATTAACTCACCTCAACTAAGCGACTACAAATATTCGGCACCTAATAATTTTAGTAGTTCAGTAATAAAAAAAGTTCAAATTAACCAACAACTAGGCGGAGTCATTAGCGACTACACCTCACCTATATATGCAGATTTTATTGATGTAGGCGGTAAAAATATTAAGAGACTACACTTTAAAATTACAACTTCAAGAAACGAAGTTATTGATTTTCACGGCGTACCCATACAGTTCTCATTACTCTTTCAATTAGACAATTGAATAAACCCCTAATTATTAATATTCATATTAAATTATTAATATTAATATTAAATTATTCATATTAATATTTCTCAATTTGTCCATATAGACAAAATATATAAAAAATATAGACAAAATATATAATATATTATATATGTCAGAAGTCGAACCTGGAATTACTAATACAATTGAAGCAGACGCACCAGTAAATGAATTACCACCAATTGAAGAAGAAGAAGCACCAAAGGCAGAACCAATAACAGAACCAACACAAGAAATAAAACCTGTAGAACCTCTTATAAACAACTCAAAAACTCAAGCACGCAATGAAAAGAAAATAACCTGTCCAAAATGTGCCAAAACTTTAACATTAAAATCATATAGATACAGTCACGAACGCAATTGCCAAGGACCATTAGAAACTAAACCTATAAAACCTAAACCAAAAGCAGTTCCAATAGCAAAACCTCAAAGGATAGATCATGAAGTAGCGTACAACGAAGAAAATCAACAACCACAACCGCAACAAAATAATATAATAGCGAACACACCACCCCCAAGAAGAACGCAACCGCAACCGCCTCCAAGCCCGCTACAAAATATAGCGCAACATTACCAATTATTGCAAAATGAATATTTAAGACAGAAGCAAGAAAAATATAATGCATTAAATAAGAATATATTTGGTTCAAGAGGAAAGAAAAGATAAAATATAATTATTATATAACCTACTATATAATAATTATGTTTTCAACATTATCACTGGACGGCTCAAACAGGATTGTAGCAAGTGAATTAGTATTAATAAATTCAACAGAACCATCAACATTAAGCAGTGTTTATGCTACAAAACAAGAATTAGCAGACACAGCAGGATCATTAGGTGGAGGTTATACAATTGAAGAAGTTGATGTTCTTATTTTAGCACAGAAAAATAAGATAGATGCCAATATTTTAGATATTACTGAGTTAAACGCAACATCAACAACTATGTTTAATGAACAAGTAAATCAAAACGCAACAATTACAAGCAACTTTAATAATATAACAGCACACGGATTAACCATAACTTCAATACTACCGACTATATCAGCAAATACAATTAAACTTGATTCTAATTTTAATAACATTAGTTCAAATACACATTTAATCAGTAATTTACATGCTACAATAACATCGCATATATCATTAATTGACACAAACATTAATAACATAACAGGACACGGAAACACAATAACAACGATTTTAACAGATATAGCAAATTTACAAGCAGGTGGCGGTGCTTCGTGGACTACAACTGAAAAAACAACTATTCAAGCGGATGTATCAACATTATATGCAAATGATACTAATTTATTCAATACAAATACCGCATACAGTAATACATTTGCTTCAATTATATCAGATAATAATATACAAGATGTATTAATAACTCAAAATTCAAACACAATAAATAGTTTAATATCAGCAGATTTACAAAAGTTAGATAAAACAATCACAACTGCCCAAACAATGAACTCGCCACTAATTATTAGTTTAACAGATAACACTAATCCAATTTTTAGAATTCAAGATGCTGTAAGTAACCAAAGACTCGAGTTCAAACGAGGATGTCAGTTAGACTCTTATCAAGGTTTAACAGGTGCCACGCCTTATAGATTATGGTTAGGATGGAACACTGGCGATGTCATTATTGGAAGACCTAATAATGCTTCAAGAATTACGATTAACGGTAATGTTCATACTTCATACAATTTTGCTCAAGCACATGGAACATCATATTTTGAAGGTGCTGTATATATGAAAGGAAATTTATTTACAAATAATGATTTTTCAACAGATATTAAAACTAAAATTGATAATTTAGACAATGCATTAACTCCATATTTAGAAACACACACACCCGCGGCAACAGAAGGTTTTTATATTCATCATCCTAATTTTGTTGCTTGCAGTATTGGTGATATTACAAATTCTTCTAATCAATACTTTATGTGCGATGGTGCTGTATCTAAAACCATTTTCAATAAACCAGTTGACGTATTAGGTGATGTATATACAAATGGCGATTTAACAATGGTTTCTGGTAAGAAAGTTGAAGTCAATCAGGTTCAATCTGTATCAGGAAATACTTTATTATTACAAAATTCACCGAGTGGCAATGTTCAATTTGGCAACACATCAAAACTAATAATTGATAATGCTGAAATGTATGTCGATACAAATGATTTAATAATTAGGAATAGCAACACTTCAAACTCTATTAATTTGGTTGTTGGATTATCTTCAACATATGCTGATAATAAAATTATTTTGAATAGTGGAAGTAATAGCGAATTACGAGGCGACTGGACTATTGACGGTGACATGACTTTTGGAATTGCTCATAAAATCAATTTGAGACATTTGAATAGCGATGCCGTATTAAGACTGGAAGCATCAACAACTATTGATAGTTATATCGATGGCACTAAATATTTACAATTGGATGATACTCAATTTTCATCATATAACGGATTTAATTTAAGTAGTGATAAGAGACTGAAAGATAATATAGAAGATGTAGACGATGATACTATAAATATGGTAAAAAACATTAAGATTAAAACATTTGTTAAAAATCAAAAAACTAAAAAAACTGAATTAGGATGGATTGCTCAAGATGTTCAACAATACACAAATCCTAAATATAATATTGTAAATGACACAGGAGAATACTTAACAATGTGTTATGACAGAATGGCCTGTATTAGTTGGGATGCTTTAACAAAACTTATTGCTCGTGTAGAATATTTGGAAAACGAAGTCTTTAAAAAGAAAAATAAAAATAAAAATATTTAGTTTAAAAATCTTGTAAAATGTATTTAAAGAAATATATAATATAATATAATATATAATATAATGAGTATTAAACCTGAAGATATGACACTGGAACAAATAAAGGAACAACTGGCACTATATAACAGATTATATTATCAAAGAAGGAGACACGAAAAGGACTTTATGGACACCAAAAGGGCAAGTGCTATAAGATTTCACAGAAGAAAGAAATTAGACAAGATGGCAGAAAATGGAGAAATTAATTTAAAAGATATTGATTATGAAAATAAACCAGAAGATTTACAGAATACAAAACCCAGAAAATATAAGGCGCAAACATATAAAATTATAACAGTTGAATAAATAATATTTATTAAAATTTCAATATTTTAAGTAATATTTATTAAAATTTATATATTTTAATAAATATTTGGTGCATTTTTTGGGTTTTAGGTTTTGAAACCCGCAGAGCGGGGGATTTGAAACCCGCAGAGCGGGGGATTTGAAACCCACAGAGCGGGGGATTTGTCCAAAAATCCTTAAATTAGGTGGTGTTTAGCGGAATCCCGCAGAGCGGGGGATTTGAAACCCGCAGAGCGGGGGATTTGAAACCCACAGAGCGGGGGATTTGAAACCATAAATTCAGGAAAATATAAAAATATATAGAAATTTTACTATAAAAAATAATTTCTTGTAAAAAAATATTTAAAGAAATATTATGTATTATAATTATATGGTGAAAATGTTCAGTGAGATTGAGCAGGAGGAAATCATTAGTGAATTCTTAAATAAAATCAACATGAATGACACTATAAGAATGATAAATAAAAAAATTGGAATGTGTAAAGAATGCAAATTTAATTATAATAATATTCAATTATATAAAACTAAATTATCAGAAAATATTATTAAACACATATGCAAATATAATTATAAAGAATGTTATAAATGCAAAAGATTAAAACAGTTGAACACATTTGTAAATATTGACACTTGCAATAAGTCAAAAGAATTCATCAAACTAACTGAAATAATTGAAAATGAAAAGGAAGAAGACACAACCGTCACAATAAACAACATCAAGGATTATTATTTTACAAAATTATATAAGTTTCCGACATTCAAATTTATCAAATCCAATTTGTTAAAGAATGTCGAAGGAAGGCATAATTACACAAGGGACATACAAGACAGAATAAGGGACTGTTATGAATTATACTACAAAGGAAATATTAAAACTGTAAGTGCTGGAGTAGATTTAGGCGATACACCAATTTATGAAACAGTTGAAATAAAATACATAGAAACATATAAAAATGGTCTAGTAGATGATTTTTTTGATGAGTATAAGAATGATGATGACATACCAAAAAACCAAAAGAATAGACGGGATTGTTTTAGATATATTGAAAATAATATTTCGAACACGTTAACCATATTCAAAATAATACTATCACACATTTTCAATAAGCAAGATAATGCATTTTCTAATATCCTTTTTAATGATGTAGGACAACATATTTATAAGCACTATACAAAAGAAATAGAAATAAGCGAGAGAATACAAAATATGATATTTAGTTCATACCCAAGTATCAAAGATATCAAACCGCAGACTAATAGGAGTAACCAAAAACAACAACAGTACGAAGCATATTTAAATAGTGCTGAAGATTTTGAATAAAATGTTAAAAAAATATCACCTTTATTAATATGGCAAATATTAATAAAAATGATATAATTAGTAAAATCTATTATGATAAATCAGGATACGGAAGTATCGCAACAACCTATAAGGATGCTAAACAAAAGGAACAAAGCATAACCTTAAATGATGTTAAAGAATGGTTTCAAAAGAACATAGAGCAGAAGAAGCAATTAAGAGGCAACAATTCATTTATTTCTCCACATCCATACTTTGAATTTCAATTAGATTTATTTTTTATTAATGACATACCCAATCAAAAATTTAAAGTGGGGATGGTTTTAATTGATATATTTACCAGATATTCTACAGTAATACCTATTAAATCAAAACAACCGCCTGACATATTAGCGGGAGTAATGGAAGGAATGCAGAAAATGAAAGGCAAACCAGAAATTATTTATAGCGACGAGGAAGGCAGTTTATATAATAAAACAGTTGAAGATTACTTCAAAGAAGAAGGAATAGAATTATACCGCACAAGAGGACATCCTAATTTTGCAGAGCGTTTTATACGCACCTACAAAGATATGTTATATAAAAGGGTTGAAAAAGATGAAAAAGAAGGAAAGGAAAATATACAATGGATAGATTATAATTTTGAAATATTATTAACTTACAATAATAAAATGGAACATTCAAGTATAGGAATGACACCAGCGGAAGCATTGAAGGAGAAAAACAATTATAAAGTAAAAATGAAAATGGCAACCGAAGCAACTAGAACCCGTAAATATCCTGAAATTAACATAGGTGACGAAGTGAAGATTTACAGAAAGAAAGCAATAACTGAAAAGGAAAGGAGTAGTAATTGGTTGCCTAGAAAATATAAAGTTGAAAGGATTGAAAAAAATTAGGACAATCTTATTTTTATTTGGAACATAACACACGACCATTCTTAAGATTTGAAATTTTGAAAGTTTAAAAAATATATAGAATTTTTATTATAAAAAATTTTCTTGTAAAAAAGTTATTTAAAGAAATATTTTATAATATAAATATATAGATTATATTATGAGTAAGTTTTTACAGCGTAATATAAACGAGTTAAACAAACTCAAAAGAAATTCAACACAGAGCGCAAATAATGCAACTAAAAAAAGGGTTGATGAGATTATTAAACTTTACACTGAAAGAAAGTTATCAAATGTAGCAACGGCAGAAAATTATATCAAGGGTTTAACATCTACAGACAAAAAGGTGTATGACAAAACAATTCAAAAATACAAGGATAATATCAAGAAAATCAAGGATACAAAACCATTAAATGAAAGAATGGCAGAAGCAAGAGCAAAAAACGAAGAAGAAGATGAAGCAGGGATTAAACAATATAGGAAAACAAAAGGTATAGAGTATAGGAAAACAAAAGGTAATGAGTTGAGCGCGAGATATAAAACAAACACTTATTTTATTCAATTTATGTTGTATACAGCAAGAGAGGAAAACAAAAATACAAAGATAAAATCTAAACCTGCTTTTAAACACAGACTAATGAATTTTTACACAAAAACTTTTGATAATCTTAATGTTACAATTCAAGCACGAACAATTTCAACAGATATTATAAAAAAAAAGATATTTAAATACTTAGGCAACTCGGATATACGATATGGAAGCAATAATGATACACCAAATGACGAATTTACTGACACAATAAATCTATTAACAACAGATGAAGATTTTAATGAAATATATAGAGAAATGACAGAATTTTATAATGATATTGAATGTGTCAAAATATTATCAGTGGAAGTGATGAATAAAAACGGCGAAAAGTTTAATATATTAACCGAAAACTTAAGGGATGCTACAAACGTATCAATTTATCATAAATATATACACACACCTATTAAAATGAGCGAGGGCACTATACAAAAGGCAATCAAGAAAGGTAATTATATAGACAATGAATGTTGGATAAATTCATTAACTGATTTTTACAGTGATACGATCATGAATGAAAAAACCCGCAACAGACTAACCAGAGACAAAATTATTGAAATCATAGGTAGGGATGATTTTAAGGAGGTAGGAGCAACCATTCAAGAAATGGAAGCAGTATTCAAAAAGTTTAATATTCAAGTTAGAATTTTCAATTTTGTTAATGAAGTTATTTATAAGTATGAACCAGAAAAGAGAAACCACCATATAAAAACGTTTTACGCAATGGTGAAGAATAGCCATATTTACACATTAAACCATGATTTAAGTAAGATACAACAGAAGCAATTAATAACGAAACTACCCACTATAAAGGCACACACTGATTATTATATAAATGAAAGAGAAGAACCGCCACAATACAAAATGATTAAATGTATAGATGATATACTTAAAATTGAAACTGATGATAAAACAAAGGAAATATATTTAGTGCCTGAAAATAATAATTTGGCAGAATTATTATTCCAGTTGTTGAATATTGGATATGAACCCAGAATTAAATACACAGGTATTATTGATGAAATAAGATTAAGATTGAACAAGATAACATATATCATAAAAACTCAAAATTTAATTAAATCTTCCGGTGATGGATGGATTGCAGTTAGCAATGAAACTACATACAACAATATGAACAAAGCAATGTTTAATTTCAATAAATCCTTATTCATGTCATCGCATAAATCCTTTTATAACGACATTGATATTAAAATATTAAATGAAACAAGAAGTATAGCACCTTCGGGGTTATTATTGAGTAATATCAATTTAGTTTATAAAACAGAAATAGATGTAAGTAAAGCATTTACTAAAGGTTTTTTAAATATTAGGGAAATACCAGTATTTAACCAGTTTGACCATTGGAAAAAATACAACGATGAAATTAAAATAGATGAACTCCATGAATTAACTTTATATTATGTTGAAACTGTAGACACAAATGTAAGACCGTTAAAAACAACAATGGACAGCATTAAGGAACTAATAGAGAAAAATCAACACACCAAGCAGATGATATATTCTATTGCATATAGTAAAGGTATTGACGTTGCTACTTATATAGAATTTCGTAAAACACATGATTTAAGTTTGTTTTTAAATCCTGATGAATTAAAACAAGCAATTAGAAACATTGTAATAAGTGGTAATCACAACTTATTTTTCAACAAAAAATATAATCTAGTATATGGCAAGTTTTTAAAGGAATTCATCAATGAGAATAAGACACACAAAATCAATATTTTATATTATAAACAACCTTCATTTATTCATAAGGTTGAATATACAAATATTATTAATGAACTTTTACAAACAAATATAGATGAACATGACGAAGCATTAGATAAACTAATTAAAAAGTTAATAGCAAATGTAAATTTTGGATTATTAGAAAAAGGAGGCGCTACAGCACATCAAAGTATTTTATTTAAAAGTATTGATGAAGCAGTCCATTATCAAACAGAATACGGAGGTAAAATTAATAAGTTATCGCATATTATAAGCGAATATCCCGAAATGATAACCGAATATGACGACGAAGGAGGCGCAACTACAACATATTATGGATTTGATGAGGATGAATGGGATGTAAAGGCATCATATTATATATTGAATTTGAAGGATAAGGCAGTACTAAGAAACGGATATCGATATATTAAAGAATTACTTTTACAACATCACAATTTTAAAATGAACCAAGACTTTAAGACACTAATAACTAATAATATTAATATATATAGTGTAAAAACAGATGCTTTTGTAATTGATACATGCAATGAAGAAAAAACAAAGCAATTATTAGAATTTCATGATGATATAGGAGGTTGGAAAGTTTCAAAGCAGAGAGATGAAATTAATTTACCTACAGTAAAATTTAACGTTGTAAATAATGAATTAATAAAAATACCAGTTTATGAAAGTAAAACTATTGATATTAAAGATGAATACGACACTGATAACATTATAGAGATTGTTAAACAGAATAATCCTATTATGATCAGAGGTGAACTACCGGGCACAGGAAAATCATATATATGTCAAAAAATGGTTGATAAAAATTATAAGGTAATTTTTATTTGTCCTACTAATAAACTATTACAGGCATTTGAAGGAGAAGCAATGACGATAAATAAATTCTTTGGTATTAATTATGGAGATGCTAAATTAGAACCATTTGATTTTACAGAATTTGATGTAATAGTATTTGATGAAATCTATTTTAGTAATTTAAATATATACTGGAGAATAAAACAATTTGTAGAGCAAAATAAGCACAACAAAATTATAATAGCAACAGGAGACACCAAGCAATTAAAACCAGTGCAAGAAATAACAAATACTCAAGACTATGAATTATACACTGACAATATTATAGATAATATTTTTACACATAATATAATATTGAAAGAATGTAAGAGACTTAACACACAGGAAGATAAGGATAAACTCAAGAATATAAAATATGATATTTTTATTAATAGATTACCAATTAAAACTATTATTGAAAAATATTTTGAATACACCACAGACATAAGTAGTTCCAAAAACAACATAGCATTTTTAAATACAACTTGTAAAAATGTATCAAATGAAATTAGAAAATTAGAAAATAGAAAAGATGAATATGAAGTAGGAGAATTTTTAATTTGTAGAGAATATACTAAAACTAAAACATCAGTTTTTAATGTAAATTTCAAATATAAAATAGTTCATATTGGAAGTGATGGAATATTTACATTAAAAAATGTAAAAACCGAAATTTTACAATCCGTAGAAATTGCTAAAATAAGAAGCAATTTTATATTTTCTTCTTGCTCTACATGTCATTCTACTCAAGGTAGTAGCATTGATGACACCATAACAATTTTTGATTATAATCATTTTTTGGTAAAGAATTATCCAGAATGGATTTTTACAGCGGTAACACGTGCTCGTGATTTAAACAAAGTCAAATTTTATAAATATACAAAGGATGTTGATGATGTATTTAATCAAAAATGTATTATGAGTTATTTTGAAAGGAAAATTTTGAATTATAAGGAACAAGACAGGAAAGCAAAAAGAAGCATACCTAGAGAAGGTTATGTAAATACTCAATGGTTTCTAGATAATATAAATAATCAATGTAATTACTGCGGATGTGGTTTTACTATTGATATGAAAAATGGTAATATCATTACAAATCTAACAGCACAACGAAAAGATAATGAATTAACTCATACAATAGAAAATATCATCCCATTTTGTAAATTATGCAATTGTAGTTGTAAATGATGATAATTTTTACTTTAATTATGATAATATAATTATAATTTTAATTTAATTTTAATTTAAAATTAAATTTCTTGTAAAAAGTATTTAAAGAAATATTACCTATATATATTATATAGCGAGATGATGAAAACCAAAATCAATAGTTATATCAATAAAAAATGCTATGATTGTTGCCACTTCAAAAAGGAAAATATGGAATTGTATAAATTGAATTTACATAATGGAATAGTGAATAATATTATTGATTATGCATTGGACGAAGAAGATGTATGTAGAACTTGCAGAAGATGGCGACGATATCAAAATATAATAGAAAATATTTTGGAGATTAAAAAAATAGATAAAAGAAACGTAGAAGATGAAATTTTAATATTTTTAACCGTGTATGGAAGACCACCTTATAGTTATGTTAGAATATTTCTAAAAATCAGTAAGAAAAAATATAAAATGATTGAAGGTATATTATGGATGTTGACCTATTATAGCAGGGAAGGTTTTGATGTAAAAGAAGACATTAAAACATATATTGAAAGTAAAAAGTTTAATGTTAAAAATACAGTGAGAGATATTAATATTATTTTAAAAATAATGCATGAAAGACATAAGTTATATATACAACTTAGTAGTCATCAATTAAATTATTATCCTGAACTTAAATTATGAAATTTTATCTACATAACCTAATTTAATTTTAATTTATTAATGAAATTTAATTTTAAATTAAAATTCTTGTAAAAAGTATTTAAAGAAATATTTTATAATACTATTATATAGTTTGATGAGTGATACAGTCCACGATGCTAAAAATATATTGAAAAAAAGGTTTATGAGTTATAAATGCAAAGACTGTGAAATGCTAAAATTACCAATTGAACGCGGTTTTACAAATGGCGTTTGTAATAATATTTGTCAATACATTATATGCAATAATTGCAATAGAATTATAAACAAAATTGATGATATGAATAACAAAGATATTGATATTATAAATAATGAAACTCTTGATGACGATTTAGAAATATTTGTGTTTATTGTAATGAATAATTTCTTAACTATAGAAGGGTTTGATAATTTACTAACTGAGTGTGATGACGAAGGATATAATAATGATTTTATTTTTAAGTATTATAGTATGGTAAAAAAATTATATAACGTTTCTTTTAATATTAAACGTTTAAAATATGTTATATTGTTTGATTTTTTAAATGAGTTTTTAAATGATGAGTATAAAACTCACGAACTTAGATATACAATAACACGTGCAATTGGAATAATGGGAATGTTTAGAAAACAAATAGGAAGTAATATGTATAATGAAACAACGTGTGGTAAAATAATAGAAAGAATTAAGGAAGAATGGTGCCCGTAAAAAACGAATGAACCAGACCTTGCCCATAATATGTCTACAAAAATTGTGATAAAATTTATTGTAAAATAATTTATCATAATTTTTGGAATAATATGTTTTGAAAATTTATTTATTTTTATTTTGTAAAAAATATTTTTTTTTTATTTTTTTTGTAAATTTTTTTATTTTTTTTTTGTAAAATATATTTTTTCAATTTATTTTTTAAAATTTATTTTTTAAAATTTATTTTTTATTTTTTAAAATTTATTTTTTATTTTTTAAAATTTATTTTTTATTTTTTAAAATTTATTTTTTTTTAAAAACAATTTATATTTTAAAATATGGATGAACTTACTAGGAAATTACCTGCTTTAAAATGTTGATTTTTGAAAATGTGCTTCTTGAGGTGCTGTTTTAAAATGTTGCTAAAAGTGTGGGGAGGACCCTAGGTTTTTTTATAGAAAAAAGATGGGCAAGGTCTAGTCTAACTGTTTTCCCCCCCCCCCCCCCAAAGACCCAACTCCCCACCCTCGAAGCTCTGCACCAAAGCGCTGCGGAGCTTCCGATTTCGAGACAGAGCCACGTGTCAGTTCTTTTGGACCATTGAAATGAAGGAATGCATGTGGCTTGACGTCTACATTGGATGCCATTGTCTAGACGGATTGTTTTTTGGAAGGACTGAGAAATGGTCGGGGACTCTTTGGTAGAGGAAATGATCGACTCTTGGCAAGTGCTTTCCCTAAGACTCAACCATATGAAGCTGTCGCTTGTACTTTTCGACTATTTTGATGACGGCTCATACTGCCACGGGCTTGCTTGTAGCTCCATGAAGCCGTCGGGTTCTGGCTCCCAAGTTCTCACGCCACGGATCACTTGCGTCTCCATCTTCTCGACTGTACCTTTTTGGCAGATCATGTTCGAACAATAAGTCTGGAGTTGTTCTCACAAATCCACTTCAGCCACAATCAAAACCCGGGTAGATGAAGGTTAGTAAGGGACAATCCCAGCCAGAAATAGCTGTGGCCGCCTTCTCAATTCTTTACATGGCTCTAGGTAGACCATTTCAAGACCGGGTTTTGATTCTGACTCACTTGGGAAGCGAGTTCGTTGCAGACACGCGCGGGGGCCGACCGTCTCTGAGGTACGTGGAGGCTAACCAGGGCCCCGGGGATCTCATCATCGTGCCCTCGGGCTGGTGTGCTCCTCAAACTCGAAAAATGGGCTGGTTCGCTCAGGGGACCTGTTGAACGGGCCCATCGGGGTCCGATTACTTGCACCACAGGAGAAACATGTGTGTAGCAGCGTGCAGAATCCGAAAGGAACCTGTTTGTTTAAACCCATTTAGGGTCACGCAAATAGCGAGCTCCCCCAGCTTTAAACATGCGGACGCGTCACCGAAGCCCGTACCGTCTTCCCCAGATTCTGGGCCAGCTTCAATCTGAGGCCGCCGATCCGAAGCAACGATGTTGATCTGGGGAGTTGGGGCGAATAAGCGTGGAAGGTCCTCTGGAACTCAGTTCCAGTTGGGGCGAAATAAGAGCAACTTGCCCAGCACTCCCAATGGGAGGGCTGTACTGCCCCTTGGTGGGGCTTCCTAAGTTGATTGAGAAGGGTCCCCAAAATGGTTTGAGAGCAGAAATCCCGGTGGACATGATGTCCTCCAAAGGGTGCCCCAAAATTCATACCGTAAGTATCGGCATAAACCGCCTACCAACCCAACTGCTGGATTTTGTCCATTCACCCTTCGAAGTATCTGGACTGGATGTTTTGTCTATTGAAAACCAGGGCCGACAAGTTCCGACGACTTGGGGAATTGGGGAACAGAGGAGCTGTTCTCTGGCTTCCCTACGAAGATTGGGAATTGCTCTCCCCGACTTCGCACTGCGAGATTCTGTGAGTTTCAGAGACTGCCCTGCTGTGCGAGCAAGTCTTGTATGTTGAGCCCGTGAAGTAAACGACCCTGCCCTTCTTTCCCTCAGATATGTTGGAGCAACTCTTCCTTTGGATGTTACGGCAACCAACACAGGGATGAAGCCAGGCGGGTAGAGCCTTTGGAGGTTATAGGAAGGACCTCATGGATTGAACAACCCATGTATCTGCTCCTGAGGTGCTGCTCGCATTGCACAGGTGCTTCTGTTTGTGTTTGCGTGCTTGCGTGCTCTGTGTGTTTTTGTTTGCCGTGCTTGCTTGATTGATTGATTGATTGATTGATTGATTGATTGATTGATTGATTGATTGATTGATTGATTGATTGATTGATTGATTGATTGATTTGATTGATTGATTGATTGATTGATTGATTGATTGATTGATTGATTGATTGATTGATTGATTGATTGATTGATTGATTGATTGATTGATTGATTGGTGTCTTCGGTTGCTTTGTTAAATTTATGTGTTTGGCTCTCTTTTTCTTTGTTTGGGGGTGGGGGGGGGGGTTGGATGGTTGGTTGGTTGGTTGCTTGCTTGCTTGCTTGCTTGCTTGCTTGCTTGCTTGCTTGCTTGCTGGCTGGCTGGCTGGCTGGCTGGCTTGCTTGCTTGCTTGCTTGCATTATTTCTTTCTGTCTTTCTTTCGTTCGTGCTTGTTTGCTTGTTTCTTTGATTGCGTGCTGTTTGTTTGGTTTGTGCCTGATTGTGTATTTGTTTCTGCGTGTTCGAACGGTTTGCGTTTTTTTCTCCGAGACTCGGCGTGTGATTGCAGCCCGCAACGGACAAGCGTGGCGGTCGCAAACCTGAGGCCCCTCTTTTCAAAGGACAGCAAAGTCCGGTTTCAGGGCTTCCGGATTTTGTTTAGCTAGGTCCCCCAGTAGTGCCCTTTTACCCTTTTTGGGGGGAGGGTTCCCCTACTAAAATAGACTACAGAAAAAAAGGGTACCCTTATTCTAACCTCTCTACTGGAGGACCTAGTTAAACTTGAACTGCACAACCGGAGCCTGTGAGGGAATCACAGGTATCGATATCAGCCAACGTACATGAGGACATGCAACCATACCATGCCTACCTTATGTGTATCCAGACTCACCAACCTCAAGACCTCCAGGCAACAGCTTCCTGGCAACCCATTCAGGGCCCGCTCGCCGAGGTTCCGGGTGTCTTTGGCGTTGGCAGACTCCTTCTCATACTATGCAGGAAGCTCAGAGGTTTTTCGTATCCATGTGGTCAAGGGACGGGGCCCAAGAGGAGATTCAGAGTTGTCGGTTCCAGGTTAATCTATGGGTCAGTTTGGGATGGACATAGGGCACTCACTCAAACTTCCCATGCCCATTAATTTAAAGGAATCTAGCCATCACTCTTTCCTAACGTTTTCTTTTGGCCCCAATCTCAAAATGGTAACGATTCCCTGCAAAAGCCAACCAGTCGGACGATTTTGACATCCTTGGTCTTTTGTTTCGTTGGACCTTCGTTCCCAGTCCAATGCCTTCAACAAGTTCACAAGATAGTATTCAATACATCCAAGGTATCCATCACCGCAACCCCCGCCCTTTCGAGTCTTTCGAGCCCTGGCCCCTGTAAAACGGGTCCGGACTCACCAAATAGGTATGATTCCCAGAACCCTAGGGGTATAATACGACATTAGCCCTAGTAGCTTTGCGATGGCAAGTCCTCTTCGTTTGGTGCCGTGCGCCAACATCATTCTTTCCTTACTTGCTCGTGTTGGAAGACTCTCGAGCTGGCATCTGCACAAGCGTGGAGGTGATTGCCGTCGCTGAGGAGACCATCCTCAAGGGGAAGCAAACGCTCTCTGCGCTCACCGACAACAACGTCTGGAGGCGGTTTGTTCTGGCTAATTGTTGACTTGGTCGATTGGCAAAGTTACAGTTTCGTTGCCAGAAGCCATTTGGAGCTTATCACCCATGGTTTTCGAGACACAATGCCTTGTCCGGGTAAAGCATGTGTTTGATTGAGCAGCTGCTGTTGAGTGGTTCACCTCGCCATGAGGGACGCGTTGAAATCACCCACGCAAAGGCCACAGTTCCGGCAATATCGGCTGGCCTACTGCTACACGCCTTCGACGGTGGACCAGCCCGGGGGCTTAGCACGATGCTCGCAGTCCAAGACGAAGATCCGGTCACTGCTCGGCACAAGAGAATTCAAATGAAAGGACCCCCTGCCAGGTGCCATGTTAGTGAGAGAGGCTATCTGCAGTGCATTTTGCATAGCTCAAAGTATCTTTCGTGACTGAGGTCACAACAAGTTGACAAGGGGGTAAAAAGGACAAGACATGGCTGCGGGTCAAAAATATGTACCCAAAAATGGAACCCTAATGGCAACATGGACTGAAATCTGCGGTCTGGGGGTTTCATTTTGACCCATGACATGTTTACCTCCCTTACCCTCCCCCAGTTTTTCCTTCTGATTTTGAGCGGAGGCTACCAGGCGTGAAGCAGAACCCCCAGCTCCACAACTGGCTGCGCCAGGCTGTGGAGAAGGCACGGCGTCGGCTGGCATTAAGAGGCCTCACCTTCTTCCACGATTTTCATAGGCCCCCCCCTTGGCCCAAAAATGGTAGGTTAAAGGGCAACAACCTTTTTTTTTGTTGACTTGGACAACCTCCAGAAAACAGGCAAAGTAATGACACCTGCATGTCCTGGCAATCTGCCCTTATTCATGGCACCGAGTTTCTTTGCCGCAGTTTGAAAGGCTTGGGCGCCTGGCTGATTCGGCGGGCCCACCAGAAAACAGTCGTTGCAATTTGCTTGGTCCGGGTTTCGTCGAGGTCAAAATTTGGTTTCGCAGCTTCTGCTTGGTTTCACGCGCGCGCCCGAATCCGCCCGAATCCGTCCGACGGCCTTTTTCACCTCGAGCCCGGCCCGGAGGTGCAGCTGGAGGAGGCCATCACCGGCATCCTCGAGGTGATGCTGCAGCCCGGGCGCCCAAGAACCGAAATCCCATCCGCATTTTGCGGGGCATTTTGAGATTTTTTTTTGGGGGGGTTTGGGTGGTCGGTTTCCCCCCAAAAAACAAGGGGCACGGGCGACTTTTGGTTTGCCGGTGTGGTTTCTTCTCGAATTGATCTTTTTTTGGTCGGTTTCCCGCAACGACATGGGACCAGGTGGCTTTTGGTTTCAGCGTCAAGCATTGATTTCGGGTGCCACACGTCAACACTTTGGGCTTTCTTCGGGGCCAAGCTAAGATCCAAGGTCGATCTATTGGAGGAAGTCTTGTTTTTATTGGTTGGGCGAGAGATTCGTCAAGACCAGATAGCGCCCAGCAACAGCGTGCTGGAGACAGCGTCGAATCTTGCAACCCAGTTCGCGGAACTCGCGTTTTCACCATGCGCGCCAGTCCTTTTCCCCCCAACGATCAATCAAATGACCGGGTCTGAACCACAGTTATGCTAAGACGCCCTTTTCCGGGCCACAGAACGTGTGCTCAGCCACCAAACATGCTTTCAAATGTGTGTTTAGGAGTACTTGTCAGAAAAGCCCCCAAAACCAGTCTGGGCTAGTAAACTTGAAGGGGTACCTTTCGGAAAAGCCTCCAACACTGGCTTCGCGGGCCCTCTTTTAAGTTGTGAACGGCATGTACTTAGCGGCGCGAGGGGTTTCATGGCAATGAGACAGCAAGCCAATGACTGGCGGATTGACCTGCACAGCACAGAAGCGAAACAGAAAGCCGCGGTTGTACAACACTTCAGAGACACAGGAACATCGCGCGAAAGAGGTGCGCGCACGAATACAGCAGGAACATACAATGTGGACAAAAATATTTGAACAAGATCCCCGCAGGCCGAGCAATCATTTTTGACCGCGAGTTCCATTCAAGCACGGCCACGTGTTGTCTTTCAACATCCAAGAATAAATCGTGCAACTGGCATCCCTTACTAGCTTCCTTCTGCGGGCCCTAAAGGGACCCAACAGAGTCCCTGTGTCCCAAATCGCGAAGCGGCGTGGTTTAGTCGAGCCCAGTTGCCAGCACAGGTGAGGCATATCAATGGGAACACCCTCTTCAGCAGTTCGCTTTGAGGGGGGTGCCCCTTAACCAAACGCAGAGCCTCCCTTCGAGGATGCAAGTCTTCCAAGACCCAACTTGAGGGAAGCAGTTTTTTTGGTTTGCTTGAGAGGGACATCAAAGGGTGAACCGGCAACCTTCATTCTGTTTTTGGTCTTTTCCCTATCCTGAGAAATCTATGAGGGTTGATTCTTCATTCTTTTCAACCATCGTTCTTTTCAACAACCGGATTCGTTTTCCCCAAGTTTCAGAGGAGGTTTTCTAGAAAGAAGAAGGATTTTTTGGTTAAGAATGGAAATGGAAGGTACTGACACCAAAGGGTCAACCAACAACCTTCATTTTGTTGGGTATTTCCCCTATCCCGAGAACTCAGCCAGGGGCGAAACGGGGCCGCGATCCGTTTCGCCAGTTGCGGCGCCACCCTGGCCTTGGCCCCGAAGATGCCCAGCCTCAACGTCAAGGCGAAAGCGGCTTGGGGAGTCCTCGGGGTTCCTCGGCTCTCGAAAGGGCACCAGGCAAGAAGAGCTTCGGCGCCTTTGGTGGAAACCGAAAGGCTGAAGCGAAGTTTTCTCTTTTTTTTAGAACAACAAACACATTTTTGTTTAAAACATATTTGCGTGGAGCCAAGCTGCTGAGATGGAGGTGGGATTTGTTTGTTCTTTCTCTGGAGACTGCCAGCACATACGGAGATGCGGCCCGGCACTTCCCAGCTTTTCCCTGTCTTCACTTACAGGGGTTTAACTGGCATATCCCGCAAAGAGTGAAGCTCTTAGCAAGTCAAGGTTTATTGGGGGGTCCCTTATTCCAAGTTTTGGGAGATATAACTCCTAGGTCCCCCAGCTAGGTGCCTTTCTCACCCCTCTTTTGGTTGGGAGGGTTCCCCTACTCAAATAGACTTCCTGAAAAAAGTTGGTGCCAACTTATTCTAACCTCTCTACTGCAGAACCTAGTAGACATGTGCAGATGTTTGTTTAGTTATTTCAATTATAATATGTAATAATATATATATTGGGCTAAAGCGTTAACCGTAGGTGGTCGCTTGTCTTGACTCTTAATAAGTATCCACTTGGGCCACCATTTTGGCTCAAGTGGACCTTTTGATCTTTTGTCTTGTGATTTGAAATCTTTCTTTCCCCTACTCTCAAAGCCATGTACGCCCCCGCCTACGCTGGTGCCGCGGTAGCAGAGGCCAAGGCTAAGGCAAAGGCCTCCATGGCAAAGTACCTGGCGAGCCTCGTGAAGAGGGAGGAAGAAGGATGGACCGTTTTGGCTGCTGAGGTCCCTCAGGCACCTGACGAGCGTTTCTTCTCCAGCGCAGATGAGCTGGAGCAGGCCCCCCTTATCCCGGCCAAGCGCAAGGCAGAGGATGAGCCGATGGAAGATGCAGCCCCTGGGGTGGCGCAGGTGCCGAAGGCCCTGACACGCCCCCCAGGGGCGTTCCTGGAGCTCCTGAACCCGCCGGAGGAGGACGTGCCCATGGAGGAGCTCCTGGCGAAGGACGAGAAGGAGCTGCCGATGCCCAGGTTCCCCTCGGCTGCAGCCCGCTTGGAGGAGGCCCGCCTGGATGCCCGGGCAGACGCCAAGTGGCAGAGGCGCCGGGAGCTGATGGCGAAGGTCAAGGAGCAGGCGTCCTCGGAGGAGGATGAGAACCCCGCAGCCCCCCCGCCGGGGGGGAGCGTGTTCACCAAGGCCCTCAAGGTCTCGGAGGGCCTCTACCAGTTCAGCGACGACCAGATGGCGGGCGACTTCCCTTGCTTCGATGCGACCACGGCCACTAGGCTCCGCCGACTGCAGGCCAAGGACGTCCAGCGGCTCCTGCGAGGCTTTGAGGGCCCCCAACTCAAGCAGGGGGGCCTGGAGCGCGTTGTGGAGGCCTTCTACATCGCCAAGATGAAGTACGAGCATGAGGCCCGGCTCAGCACCCCGGGACAGCAGGTTGGCAAGCGCGCTGGCTTGGGGTACGGGGGCCTGGAGAACCGCCCCCTGGGCAAGGTGCCCACATCCTGGATCTGCCCCTGCTGCACCATGCCCTGGGTGAAGAAGGGCGCCACGAAGTGCATGGGGTGCGGCAAGAAGACGGAGCCCATTGACACGGCGACCAACTCGGCCACCCTGGAGATGGCGGGCACGCATTGGCAGTTGACGGTGGATGACCAGGGCAATGCGGTCTGGACGGCGGCCCGGTCCGCGGGTGCCGAAGGCCCTGACACGGACCGGGCCCGCGACCTCAAGCTCAGTGCCTCGGTGGACGTCAGCGAGCTGGCCACCGACCCGATGGCCTGCGAGAACCCGGACCAGGCCAGCTTCTCGGACTTCGTCCCCTCCTCGGTCCGGGCGGTGATCAGGAACTGCCCCATGGAGCTGGACGAGGAGTTTCTGACGGCCCCACCGGGGGAGAGGCCCCCATTGCCAGGCGACAAGGAAGAGGGCCAGGAATGCAGAGCCTTCCACCCGTCTGCGGTGAAGGCCTTCAAGATTCAGACCCGGCTCAACGCCACCACTTTTGCCTCCCAGGAGGAGGCCAAGAAGGCGGACCAGGTGGAAGCGGTGGAGCGCTCCGCGGCGGTCCTCCACGAACTTCAAGGGGGGGCCATTGACGGAGGAGGTGATGGAGGCCTGCTCCTGAAGAACCTGGACTTGGACCTCTTCCGTGAGAAGCTGCTGGACAAGCTGGGTGCGGACTGGGGGAGACCCACACCGGAGCTCCTCCAGGCCCAGACCACTGCGGAGGAGGCGAAAGCGAAACACCAAGCCAGACAGGCGAAGGGCTCCCTCGAAACCAGAATGCTCGAGCCCATCGCGCCTCCCTTCAGTGCGTGGCCTAGTGAGGTCCGGGTCGCCATTGAGACTGGGGTCTTCGAGCCGACAACGGCATGGAGGGACTTCAGTATGGACGACCTCACATCCCTCACGGACTCCTACCTTGAGGCCAAGGCGGTCATCTCGCTGGGTAGGAATCCCTTCCCGGCGGCCCTCCTGTCAGATCTGCCGGACCTGACAGGGATCCCCATGCCAAAGGCGGGGGGCTCTGGTGCGGCGCGCCCAGGTGCCGAGGGCCCTGACAGGCCGCCCACCATCCCCCCAGCCTCGGGCTCTGGCGTGACGAGCTCAGGTGCCGAGGGCCCTGACAAGCCGTCCGCCACCCCGGTGGGCCTGGACACCAAGGACCCGGAGGTGCAGCTCTCGGTCCTGCGCTGGATGATGAGCAAACGGGTCGGAGAGGTCCGTATCTTTGCGGGCCGCTGGGTCCGACGACCGGGCCCGGTACACGTCCCGGATTGGGCGAAAAACCTCACCAAGGTGAATCCGGAGGCGTTGGAGAAGGGTACGCATCCCAGGAACCACCAGGTGGGTGGACTCCCCTGGGCCAGGTACTCCGTTGATGAGTTGCACCAGCAGGCGAAGGCGGGGGACCGACCCTACCCTGGGGACCTGCGATCCATCTTTTGGGCTGCCCCCCACGATCCGGATGAGGACTTCCACTGGACGCGCCAGATCTCGTCCTGGACACTCCCAGGCCTACTGGGGATGTTCGGGCACAGCTACACCCTGCGCCAGCTCTGGGGAGTCTGGGAGTCTCTGCCACTGCTGCAGGGCCCTAGGCAGCGGGGCCCGAAAAACAAGGCCCAGAAACAGACCCGCCTGGAGGGCTGGGAGACCCTGAAGGAGGACGCGCGGTGCTTCCTGAAGGAGGAGGGCCTTCCGTTTCCGCAGACAGGACCGGAGTGGCGATTGGTCTACCGGGCCATGGGCAAGGTCCTCGCGGCCCGGGCCTTCCTCACGGACACCCCGGCGGAGGTGATGCAGCTCCCGGTCCAGGACGTGGCGGACTCCAAGGAGCAGATGATCCTGCGGGCGGTATGCGACGAGCGCATCTCGGTCCCGGTGGAGAGCCTCCAGCAGTTCCCAGAGGTGTACAAGGCCCTCATGGACCGCATTGGAGGCCCGGGGGCCCTGGCGGAGGTGAAGGTCAACTGGCGCTGCAACACGAAGCAGTGGTGGGTCGGCGCAGTCCCCGACTCAGTGGCCCCCTCCATCTACCGCAAGCTCGGCTACACCAACGACATGATCAAGCTGATGGGCCTGGACCCCTCCGCCCCTGGGTGCCGGACAGGTGCCGATGGCCCTGACATCCGCCCCAGGGGAGGCGAGGGCGATGAGGGGATCGTTTACCCCCCCATCACGGCGGACAACGTCCACGGCGTGGTGGGTAAGGACTACCGGAAGAAGAACTATCCGGTGGAGATGAAGCATGTCTTCTGGGCGCACATGGAGTGTGGCCTGGTCCTGAGCTCCGTCACCCCGTGGGAACTCATCCCGAAGACAAAAGGGGAGACGCCTCTACAACCGCTGGGTGAAGGAGCGGCTGGAGTACTACCGCCGGGTGGAGCCCTCGGCCCCGTTGCGGGACGTCTCCATCGTGGACCAGAAGGTGCCCAGGTTCAGATTCAGCCAGACCGCCCAGACAGACCACGTCTCCAATGCCATCTGGGAGCTGATTCTGCGGAATCCGGAGGCTGCTGCGCTCAAGCGCATCGATGACATCGCGAAGGGGGCCGCGTGATGATGCGGGACAACGCCATCTTCCGGCACACCATCCAGGACCGCGGCCATCCGGAACGGATGCGCAGCGCACCCCGGGGGGGGGACAGCTGCCGAAGGCGCTGATATCCCCCCCCAGGGAACAGCGCAGGCCCAGACTTGCACCAGGCGAGGAAAATTGGCGCGGCTTGGGCTGATCCGGGGTGCGCCTTGGTTCCCCTCTCTTGTTTGGTTTTCCCTTTTCGGGGCGGCTCCCTGGGTCCCCCTTTTTCCCCCGTTTCCTCCGTTTCGGGGTTGACTTTCCGGGGTTTTGGGGGGCCCCCTGTTGTTTGGTTGGGGTTTGCACCTAGGGACTAGGCCCCCGGCTCGAGTGGATCATGATGATGTGGAGGCCCCGCCTCCCTTCCCCGTTTGGGACGACCTTCCTAGGGGCGCCAACCGCGCTCCAGTTGATTTTGCATGACCTTGGATTTGCACCAGTGCAGTCGGACGGGGAAATCCTCGTGGCGTGCTGCCTGGAATGGGTCAAAAAGGACAAGGTCGCCAACCCGGATGCGGTGGTCTTTGACCCGCGGCCGTGGACACGGATCGTGGGGCTGGCACCTGACGGCAACCACGTCCTGGTGGCCTCGGACACCTACAACTTGATCCTCGCGAGGATACTCGGCTCCCAACCACAACCGCTGGAGGAGGCGGATTTGGAGCTCGCTACTAAGACCCTGCAACAACTTCTGTTTCGTGCGGCAGGCGCCAGGCAATCGCACACCTATTCTCCACTGGAAATGGAACAGGCCATCCGGGACCGCGAAGAGTGGATCCTTTCCGGATCGATTGAGGCCCCGGATGTCCTGGCAGTGGCCAACAAGTGGCGGCATTGGAAACCAGGGAAGATCAAGACCCAATTGCCGACATCTCAGAGAGCGTTGGAACAACACTTGAGGGCCAGGTGGTTGGAACGCCTCCTGGGATACTTCATCCCCTTCCGGCACCAGATCCCCTACATGCACCAGGTGATGGGGGCCAGGGAGCTGGAGGAGTTTGGCCACCTCTTTGGTGATGCCCGGTTCCGTACCATCCGGGCACACTGCTTGGCCTATGAGGGCATGCGCAAGATCGGCTTCCAGTGGCTCTCCATTAAACTCGGCATGCTCAACGTTGACGAACACAAACAACTCCTGGAGAAGCGGAAAGCCATCCAGGAGACGCTGGTGGACACCCAGGTCAAGCCACAGCGCAAGGCGGTGGTTCCGACCCGGGCAATTGTTTGGGCCCTGGAACAAGGGGCAGAAGGGGCCCCGCCGGAGAACCGGGTCCCGGAGCTGACCAAAGCAGTGGACAGGTACATCATGGCGATGGCCAGGTTCAACCTGGCCTGCAGTGCGCGCTTCAACGACGTGCAGCACACCTCGCCGCAGACGGTCAAGTCCACGAGCAACACCCTGGAGCTGCTGGCCTGGCAAACGAAGACCACGTCGGCAGTGGCCATCAAACGGAACCCGGTCCCGCTCATCGCCCCATTGTTCTCCTTCTCGGGGGCCAGATGGTGGATCCCCTTGGAGCGGTGGTGGAAGAGATTCAGGGCCTCGGAGGAGTTCCGCGAGATGGACTACCTGATCCCCACGATCAACAAGGACAGGACGGGCTTCATCCCCCGCCCAGGAACCCCAGACAGGTCCCTGAGGTGGCTCAAAGACGCCTTGGGGAAGCAGGGCGCGCCAGTCAAGGACGTGGCTGAACTCTCATGGTACTCCTTCCGGGTCTTCATGCCGGATTTGGCATTCCAGGCGCACATACCGAGGGACCAGCGCCAGTACCTGGGAAACTGGTTCAAGGAGTCCACGGCGGATGTCTACACCCGGGAGAAGCGACACGTGGTGTGCTCCATCTGGGACCAGGTCCTCCAGAAGCTCCCGTCCATGCAACTCGAGGCAGGAAGGGCGGTCCGAGTCGACCTCGGACATGAGGACTGGGAGGACAAGGTGGAGTGCCCGGCCTCACCGAAGGCCTTGTTCAAGGAAGTCCCGGACACACCGCCCTCGAATGCCAGCTGGGATGTGATCCCCGCCAACAAGCCGGCCATCACCAAGATGGCTGCGGATGAGGTGCCCCCGCCTCGGGGTCCACTGACGGTGGTAGCCACCACGGCCCGAAAGGGTCCCACCAAAGCTTACAGCATGCACCTACTGGACACAGATGGAGTCACAGTGGGGTGCGGCTGGAGGCCGGGACCGCTCAAGATTTCGGAGCTGGCGGAGCAGGACTTCCATGCTGAGCCGGAGGTGTACCTGGGATGCACCAGATGTTTCCGGCATTTCACCTTCCCGAACACGTGGATGGCCGTGGAGCCCTACGCAGCACAGGACTCCGAGGCCTCCATCTCCCTCTCCTCGGACACCGACGAGAGCGTGGACACTCAGTCGGACAAGGAGGCGGTCGTCCTCCCGGAAATTGAGTGAGGGGTGGATAGCGCAGGTGCCGAGGGCCCTGACACGCTTCCCCCCATGCCTCAAGGCAAGGAGGCAGGGGGAGAGGGCGCAGGTGCCGAGGGCCCTGATACGCCCTCCCCGGCAGCCCCGCGGCCAGCGGGGAGCGCAGGTGCCGAAGGCCCTGACACGCAACCCCGAAGGGGCCTGGAGGGGGGAGACACAGGTGCCGAGGGCCCTGAGATGTTCTCACCCCTATCCCAGGGGGCCAGTGCCCCGGGAACCAGGGGACACAGGTGCCGAGGGCCCTGAGATGTCCCCGGGCATCCCAGGCGGCGGATTGACGGGGTCCGCACCGGGTGGACCGCAGCCGGACCGCTGGACGCACAGGTGCCGAGGGCCCTGAAATGCGACAGCGGGACCACACGGCATACGTGGAGGGAGGACCTCCCCAACGACCAGCTCGTCCGTTGGTATTGGCAGCTGATGCGATCCGTCCGTTGGGGATGGCATCAATTCTACTCCCATCAGCTGCTGAGGGGAGCTGCCCAGTGGAGCTGGGCAATCCTCCCATTTTGGCACTAATCCTTATGCGGCGTAAAGGATGCACCGTTTCGCGATTAAGGTACCAGTAGCACCAATGTGGTGCTTTGAAGAGTCTGGGCTAAAGCGTTAACCGTAGGTGGTCGCTTGTCTTGACTCTTAATAAGTATCCACTTGGGCCACCATTTTGGCTCAAGTGGACCTTTTGATCTTTTGTCTTGTGATTTGAAATCCCGCCCACCCACACCATGGCGGCGACACCAGATGAGTTGGTGGCACCACCACAGGAAGTTCCTGGAGTGTACACGGACGCAGTGGCTAAGCTCCACAAGACCGCCAGGAACCTCATGGTCCTCAAGGGCATCCCGTGGTTCATCCAAGCGACACTGTCGGATGAGGGCTTTGTCTCGATGGAGGACCTCGCGACCCGGTGGGACTCGCCCGACCGTGCAAGGGAGACGGCGCCGGGGGAGTTGGGCTTCGCCCCCAACAACCACCACTACACGGATGTGACCTCCCGGCTGATCGCGGCCCGCATGTTCCAGGTGGTTCACGCGGCTCAACGATCCATGGGAGTTGGGGCGCATGCAACAGCGGGACCCGGGCCACACACGCCCGGGGACACCGCCCCGAATCTCACGGTCTCGTGCGAACGGGGACAGCTGGAGAGGGTTTGGGAGGAGAAGACCAAGCTCACCAAACCCAAGCTGGCCCTTCAAGGAAGCGACCAGCTGGTGAAGCGCCAGTTCAAGCTCTGCGCAGGAGGCGAGATCGGTTTCATCCCCATGAAATACCTGGTAAGCGCACTCCCGGAGCCAGGAGAACGGCCATGGAAGACCACTAAGAAGAGCACGGTTGATGGCTGGGACCGGGAGGATGAGGTGGAAGAGCGGGGCGAGCCCAAAACTCGCCACCAGCTCGAGAGGATGCACGCGGTGTTCCGCAACACCCTCCTCATGTGCGTCCTCTCGTTCCCGCAGTTCGGCCAGTTCGACATCACCCGGGAGGACTTGGAGAGCTGGTACGAGTGGTTCTATGGTGAGGACATCGGGGGCCGTTTTCCCCCGCCAGAGGACCACGTCCTGGCAATTGCCGAACGCAACGCATGGCGAAAGATTCACGAGAAGATGCATGAGGGCAACACCCTCAAGGCGGCCATGCTGTCGGTCAGGCAGGACACATTGTTCTGGACACGTGAGGTCTATGAGAAGATCAAGACCTTTTCCAGGGGCCGCCCATCAACCAGGACATCCATGGACTACGCACCACCTCAGAAGGGCAAGAACAAGTCCAAGGGCAAGGGGAAGTCCAAGGGCAAGCCTGGGAACAAAGGGAAGGGTAAGACCCCCCACCCGAACAATCAGGCGTCCCGGGGCGGTAACAAGCAGGCAGCCACCGACCCGAAAGGGAACCAGTTCTGTAACAACTGGATGCGCGGGCGCTGCCCGGGCAACTGCGGCCGCACCCACAAGTGCAACCTCATCCTGGCAATGGGCCGCATCTGCCTGGGGGACCACCTCCCGCAGGACTGCCCGGGTTGACTAGGGGCGCTGACCCCTACCCCCCGGGAGGCCTCAGGTGCCGAGGGCCCTGATAAGGCCCGGGGGGGCGAGAAGGGGCGCAAACGCCCCAAGCAGGCACAGAAGCCCCCTCCTGCAGGTGCCGAGGGCCCTGACACAGGGGGGGGACAGGCCAGGTGGCGGCCATCCTCGGCGGAACAAGGATGGGGACGGCAGAACCAGCGTGCACAACGCCCTCGCCGTGATCAGAACAGCCACACAACCGGCACAACGGCGGCGCCTCAGTCCCGAGCCACAGGTGCCGAGGGCCCTGATATGGCGGGGACGGGACGGTTCCCCGCAGGTGCCGAGGGCCCTGACACGGGGGGCCGCACCCAGAAGGCCCGAGTGCCGGATGACTGGCAGCACACC
Source organism: Effrenium voratum (assembly GCA_963377175.1). Taxonomy (NCBI): domain Eukaryota; class Dinophyceae; order Suessiales; family Symbiodiniaceae; genus Effrenium; species Effrenium voratum. Next base: position 160,964 of record CAUJNA010003667.1, on the reverse strand, counting down.
GCAACGCCAAGGGACACTCCCAGGAAGCAGCCGATCCCACTTCCGGCGCCCAACATCATCAAGCAGGACCCGGTGGTTTTCCACAAGAGCTCGGTGGGGCTGAATGAAGGGGGCCAACGCCTTTCAGCTACCCCCCTGACAAGTCCAACGGAGCCGTCACCGGGATTGGACATCTTCCCGTGGATGGAGAACATCCCTGAGCGTCTGGTACAGCGGCTGAGATGGACACAGGGCACATCGCCCAAAGTTCCATCCAGTGGGCCCATCATTGTCCTGCTCTATGCAGGCAAGGAAGACCCAACTTCCTTGGACAGCTGTCTTCATGCCAACTACCCACACCTTTCCAGCATGGTGGTGGCGGTAGACATCCTACGGTCTGGACCAAAAGGGGACCACGATATGCTCCAACCCGAGCTGTATGGAGCTCTTTGCACGGCAGCAAAGCAGGGCCGAGTGGTCTTCATTGGAGGAGGACCCAACTGCAGGACATGGTCCATCCTGCGCCACATACCAAAACCGGGGGCTCCCACCCCGGTGCGAGGGCGCACTCCAGGGCCGCCCAGACTCAACTTGATGATGACAGCATCCTCATTCTGAGACAGATGTACATCACCAGCCTCCTCACGAGCGGCGGTTTCTCTGCCAGGGCCCAGGTCCTTCCTGGAACACCCGGAGGACCCAGTGGTGAGCAGCTCGCTGCCCAAAGCCAAGGAATGCTCATCCTTCTGGATCACAGAGGAGGGGCAGCTTTGGATGGAGGAGAACTCCTTGACAGCAATCTCCTTCGACCAGTGCCGCCTGGGCCAGCTGGTCAAGAAGGCCACTACGCTGGCCACGGATCTCCCGATCCAGGACTGGGATCAAATGCGGTGCACGCATCAGTCACATGTGGGCACCAACGAGTCCTCGACTCTTAGCAGATACCCTTGGGATATGATGGCAGGCCTGGCCAAAGCCATCGCTGTGTCACTCGCAGCGCCGGGGCACATCCGGATCCCCTCACAATTTCCGGGAAACCCCAAGGAACCACCTAAGGGGCGGGGGTCGGACCCCCCGGAAGGCCATTCCCCCCGGGGAAAACGGGGGCCCAGTCAAGGAGGCGGTCCCTCCTCATCACACCAGGGCTCAAAGCCCGGAGGCAAGAACGCCCCGAAGCCCCGCCTGCACGGGCAGTTCCACCCTGAGGCAGACACCGTAAGCCCTCGTGGAACAATGAACCCAGACTTCCCATCTCCCATGCCCCCGATGGCCGGAGATGCGGAACAACTGGGGAAGGAGGGACAGGGGGACCAGGTCCTGGACCGCCCCGAATGCCTGCCCGCTTTCAGGGTCCCACACCTCACTGACCGGGTGGCGATTGTCCAATTGGGTTTCCGCTCACGCCCCCTGAGGGATGGGGGGGGAAAACCTTCCCCAGGGAGGCTCAACCCCCCTTTTCGGAGAATTTCCCCATTGGCTACTTTGGGCGCCCTGATCATGACCCTTACCCGGCCCTGGATTGACAAGGTCCGAATGTCCCTGGCATCAGGTGCCACCACACACCCCTTCCAGGAAGCCGACCTCGAGGAGCTGCGGGCTATCCTAGGACCGAGGCACCTCCATGAACGATGCCCAGGACAACCCTTCCTCCTGGACTTAGTGTCGCACTTGGCATCCCTTTCAGGTGACCCTGATTGGGAGTTCCCCCTAACACTGAAAGAGGGGGTCCCCTTGGGAGTCTCGGACCCTACCTTGACCTCCCCGGGAGTTTGGCCCACTAAGGAGGAGCTTAAGGGAGAAGCCTGGCTGGGGGAAGATCCCCCCCCGCCAGTGGCTCATGATAACTACCCAACGGCTGAACTCTTTGCCAAGGAAATCGAATCAACCTTTTACGAGGAACGAGCCTTGGACATGGTGGACGGGCCCTTCACTCGCTCCGAGGCGGCAGAGAGGTGCCGCTGCAAACCGGAGGAACTTTGCCCGGGCCCCCTTGCAGGGATTGATGAGTCGGACAAGATCAGGACGATCTATGATGGCTCAAAAGGGGGAGCAAACGCACACATCCAGGCTCACACGGAGGAGAAGACCACCGCACCGATGGTTGGAGACTGCCTCCATGCCATCCACTGGCTCAGGACAGCGGCGGACCATCCTCATCTACTCCGAGCCCCATCCTCGGGCACTGATGAGGAACCTCGGGATGTTCACCAGCCGGTGCAGGGGCAGTCCCCAGGTGCCGAGGGCCCTGAGAGGGAATTTCACAGCACCAGCCTGCCCCCAGGTGCCGAGGGCCCTGATAGGGGCAGGCGGATGATGGAGACCTCCGGCGGCCTGGACGTCTCTCCGCGGTCAACACCCTCAGGGAAGGGGCCACTCCCAGGTGCCGAGGGCCCTGATAGGAGGGCCCCATTCCCCCCAACCCCCCCAGGCACGGAACGCCCTGGGGGGAGCAGGGGGGAACCCCTGACGTGGCAGCCGCCGACACAGGGGGAAACCTTCATCATCCTCAAGGCGGATGTCACCAAGGCCCACAGGCGCATAAAAGTGCTCCAGAAAGACTGGAAATACCAGGTGGCCTGCATCCAGAACCGGTGGTGGGTCAATAGAGTGGGCACGTACGGCATGGCCTCGGCACAACTGTACTGGGGAAGAAAGGCATCCTTGGTGCTCAGACTCTTGTACTACATCTTCCCTCAGGTGGACTGGCACTTAGTTTTTGTGGACGACTACTGCTGGGTCCTCAGATGCAGCAGGGCGGACTGGGACGCCACAGCCATCCTGGCCACTCTTCTGGCGCTGGGAGTCCCGCTTTCTTGGAAGAAGACGGCGCTCTCCCCGGTCAATACCTGGTTGGGATTCGTGGTGGACCCAATCACGCCCTGTGTGCTGCTGGCTCCAGTCAAGCACGTCATAATCCTGGCCACTCTCAAACGGCTGGCCCAGGGGGACATCTTTACCAGCAAGGAGGTGGAACAAGCCCTGGGCCGGATTCAATGGGCTACTTCGGCGTGTCCATTGACGAAACCTTTCCTCCAGCCCTTTTGGAGCTGGAAGAAGGCCTGCACCACTTCGGGCAGGCCACCGAAGCTGGTTCGTGCTCTGGCCATCCTTCTGGGGAAGCTCTTCAACCAGAGGTTCCCACTGGCATCTCCATTTGCTCCCACACTTCCATGGACGGGGGCATCTGATGCGGGAGCTGGCAAACAGGCGGACCATGCATGGGTTGGTGGTTGGTGCTCGGACGTGCCCAACCCCGACAAGTCCCGAGTGAAGTGGTTCCAACACAGAATCACACCGGAGGGCGAGCCGTGGGCCTTCACTACTGGGGACCCGCAGCGGGCGATAGCGGCCTTGGAGCTCTTCGGCCTCCTCCTTTTGGTGAGGGCTGTTCTGCTTTGTGCAGCCGGCTCGGCTTCTCACACTAGGATTCTGGTTGCTAGTGATAACCAGGGAAACGTTTTCTCCCTGCTTAACGATTCCACTCGCAGGATGCCCAATGCGGCCATCCTCATGGAAATTGTGTTAACACTGCATGACCACCAGGTCATGTTAGGACCGTCGCATGTGAAGCGCGACTTTAACACATGGGCGGATGAACTTACTCATCCGGACCCGCAATTTCCGACTGAGAACCGGGTCTTCCCCTCAGTCGAAAGCGAATTGATCAAGCTGATCTTCGCTACTTTCCTTCCTCACCCATGATGCCGGGAGGGCATCCGGGGAGGTGGGAGGATTCCTCCCTCGCTGTGGGAGTGGCATCAATTCTACTCCCATCAGCTGCTGAGGGGAGCTGCCCAGTGGAGCTGGGCAATCCTCCCATTTTGGCACTAATCCTTATGCGGCGTAAAGGATGCACCGTTTCGCGATTAAGGTACCAGTAGCACCAATGTGGTGCTTTGAAGAGTCATACATATGTATATAAGCAGTTGTTTGCTGATGTGTGACTTTTGTGTGTCATTCATGTGTTTGTTGATTCATCAACTGATGTGTGTTTATTCTCTTGTTTTGTTTTTATCTATCTGTGAACACTATCCATGTTTTTCTGTATCTATTTGTTGACTGATTTGTTCACTTTGTTACTTACGTGTTTGGCCCATGTTCCCTTGTGGTTTGGTTTCGGTGGTTGACCCAAGGTGCCACCCAGCGCCGAGCGCCGAATCCAGGAGCTCTCGGCGTGCACACCCGCCGTGTGGAGCAAGTGCCGAAGGCAGCTGAAGGCGGGGGGGAGGGGAAGGGACCGCGTGGCCACTTGGAGCACATTTTTTTTAAAAACAAACACAGTAATGTTAACCCCGGATTAATAAACCCTGGTTGATTAATAGGGGGGTGTCCCCTTTTAGCGGGGATTCAGACCACTTTTGGAGGGAACACCCCCCTAATAGTGGGACGGGTTTATTAATCCTGGGTCAACATTGCAAACAGCACATACTTGCCTTTGTTTCATGAGCATGGCCGCTTTTTTTGTTTTGATTTGGTTTTTATGATGTATAATTATGTATTCCACACGCCCAGTCAAACGATTTGTGTTTCCCCCTGCAGAAGTTTTTGTGAGGTGGGGGTTGGTGCAAGCTAGCCTTGCAACTTCCAATGCACCCGTACCACCTAGCAGCTTGACCAAGGTCTAGGATCTGAACATTCTTGGCATTGGGGAAATCGCAGCTTGGAACTGGATCTTGGAATTCCGGCATGAGCCAATCGTCGTGACAGGTCCTATGGTCCATGGATATCCATGGTTTTTCTGATATTTACCCTCCCACCAACTAGCATGGAACCCGCTAGAAGGTCCCTTTTAGAGGGTGGGAGAGTAAGACATGTTGGGGAAGTTTTCTTGATGGGCAAAGTGGATCAACCTGGCAAGCGATGTGTGAATTGGCGGCCTTCCAGAAAGCCACATGGCCCGCATGCCCAGGGTGGGTCCGGATCATGAGCGGGCGCGCGTCGTTGTTTTGAGCCTTGTCTTAGGCTTTCTCACTTTGGTGCATTTTGCCAAGGGATGTTAGGACTCTAACTTTTTGCCAACGAGTGGGTTTTCCGAATTAAAGCCCTACAAGTTAGTCACTTTTTGCCGGGCTTCGCAGAAAGCAACCGAGGCTTGTTCAGGTGCCGGCCTGTGTTTCAGAGGCGGTCGTGCCTGAGGCCAAGCTGGCGGAGAAGAAGTCCTCCGCCACCTTGGACTGGCTCCCCGAGAAGGCGGGGAGCCTTGGAGTCCGGCCGATGCCAAGACGTGAAGGGGCAGGAAGATGCCAAGCTGAGGAACTGAAGGCGAGCAAAAATGGGGGGCGGGGCCCCCGGTTAAAGGTGAACTGAAGATGGAATTGGGGGACCTGCCGGGACCCCTCCCCCTTATGGTAGGGGGGATAAGGCGGGCAAGAATGGCGGCCCTTGCTTTGGATAGTTTTAGAGGAGCGAAGCCAAGCCGAGATGATTGTGGTTGCCCCCTTATTGGGGAACCTGGCCTAAAGGCTTTTGACATGGGGGTTGATCAATATTCTGTGAACGGCCTCCAAATGATTTTCCTATGTAGTGGGACATACGTATTCATCTTTTTAGTGGCTGAAACCAATGGTCATCCCATGTATCACGGATGTTTAGATTAATGTTTGGATCCTGTGACGATGTTGACTCTTTGGGAACTTGGCAAGTTGGGTCCCGAAGAAAGGTCTGAGCAGGCGCGGGTTTATAATATAGTTAGATGTAAAGAGAGGTGCATGTACTATTTGTTTAGATCAGTTTATCTTTTCTGGGAGCCACCCTTTCGGACGAATACATTGGGCGAATGAATGGCTGAGCACAAATTCAGGGTCTTGCGCTTTGTGTTGAGGTCCCCCCTATGAAGTCTTTTCAGCACGCTCCATCTGGCTCTGCCTCTGAGGCCTTTGTCGGAGAGAAGTCTGAGCTTTAGGTCTTTAGGCAGACGGTGGTCTCACCAGACGTGTATATACCAGCTCTCACGAGGTCCAAAATCCAGCCGTTGCCTTTGCACCGTGCCTTCGGCAAGGCTCGTGGAGACGTGTTGCGCATGTTCGGCACACTTGCGGTTGCCAGCCCTATTCGTCAACCACTGACAATGTTGACAGAAAGGGTGATAGAACTCGACATGCCTACCACTGGTGTGTTTGGTGGATTCTGAGATGCTTTATGAGACAGGATGAGGGTTCTCCCAAAATCTCCGCTGGCCGCCGAGCTTGTGCACGAAGGGAAATCAGTGGCCAGACAAGTAACTCCCACCATTTTCCTGGATTGGAGCGTGTGTAGTTTCTTCTCCAATCAAATTTCACACTTGTTTGCCAATGGGTTTGAGTTGTGGGGTTCGCATCTGGATCCCCCCCCCCATGTGGGAGCCTCTCAAAATGAGGGTCCCCCCAATAGTTGGTTTCCTCTGGGTTTCCTTTCAAGTACCAACCCAAATGAAATGGGGGTCACCATTTTGATAAACGCTCATGCGATGAGAGCGGCCTCAGCTCCATGGTCGCCGGAGGCGATGTGCCGGCTATGCACCTCCTGAAGCAGGTGGCGAAGTGACGAGCCAAGAGCGGGAGATCTCTTCAAAATCTGGTTGGCGAGGATTGATTTGTTCAGATGAGCTGAGTTGTGTGTTTTTCCAAAAGGGTGTTGGATTCAGGAGGTTTTAGTTCAGTTTAATTTGAGGGACAAGTCCCGGTATCATCAGCCCTGAAGGTCTCTCAGGGAACATGCCGTTGATCAGGGGTGCCCGCAACAGGTACCATCAGCCCGGGAACAGGCCCTTGGTCAAATTTTCCCTCCATTTCCCTTTTTCGGACCTCCCAAAGTGGCAGGTTCAATCGTTTTCCGCCAGCAAATGGCAACTTCAGGCTGGAAATCCAGGGAGCAGCTCTGCTACGTCCCCCAGTAGTGCCCTTTTACCAACTGTTTTTGGGGAGGGTTCCCCTACTAAAATAGGCTGCAGAAAAAAGAAACGGTACCCTTATTCTAACCTCTCGACTGGAGGACCTAGTCTGGATCCGTCGATGAACCTTAGGGGAGACCCAAAGAACCGCCAGGGAACGAATCACCAGGGCAATTCAAACCCGGGTAAGGGACAATCCCCTTGCCATACATCGCCTTTTGATCTCCGCCTTCTTAGTTCTTGAAGCATGGCTCCGGGATTTTTTGGCCATTTGTATTACCGATCGGTTTTGATGACTCATGTCCCAAGGTCTTGGGTGCCGGAAGGCGGGGAAGCGAAGGAAAAAAGGATGGGACATAGGCACCTTCGCCTGGGCGGAGGTTTGAAATCCGATCCTCTTTCTTTTCTTTTTTTGTGTGGGTTCCTGACAACTGGTCACTTCTTTTTGTGGATTGACAACAGCTGGCCATCCCTTTTTGGTTGCTGAGAAGTCAAGTCAGTCATAAAACCGGTCCCAGTTTGCCGGCTTCAGGGGGGTCCTTTTTTGCCGCCTTTTGTGAGAACATGGGCGACCCCCTCAAAAAGGAATCCTTCACTACAAGGGGGGTCGATCATTTTTCCACCAAAGGTGGCAAACAAATAACAAAATCCTGGCCAGCTTCACGCAGCTGGATATCCCTAGTGCGTGTCCCTTATTGAGTCCATGACTTTGAGAGTTATTGAGAGTTCAATATCTCAGTCACTTTCCGGAGAATCAGGAAGGAGATCGAGGCTTGCTTCACAGGCGAGTTCCTCCTCCCTTCCGGTGGTTCTAGTATGAGCAACCATCAGCATCCCACGAACACAGGGCCCGGCAAAGACGAGCTGCTTCCCGGCGACTCCCGTTCGCAAGTCATGAGCACATATGCCTGGTTTTGTGCTCAAGAATGTCAATTGTTTTTTTTTCCATCATGCAATGGTGTGGATGTATTTGTTCACAACTTGAGTAATTATAAGCCCAGAGTCATATGCGCGTTGATCAATATTCCTTGGATGATCTCTCCAAAGGCCAACCACCGAGCGGACCCGATTCCGCGGGGACGAGCGCGGGAGGCGTCGAGTCTGCGCGGCAGCAGCACTTTGCGAGGCCCTTGGGCAGCCCTCGTGTGGACAGACGATGGTTCTGCTAGACATGTGCAGATGTTTGTTTACTTACTTCAAGCATATGAATATGTGTATATATATATATATACATGTATATATATATATATACATATGTATGCACAGTTGTTTGCTGCTGATGTGTGATGATTTTTGCGTGTCATTCATGTGTTTGTTGATTCATCAACTGCTGTGTGTTTATTCTCTCTTTTTTTTTATCTCTCCAAGTATTTCTGTATCTAGTTGTTGACTGATGTGTTCACTTTGTTACTTATTTACTTACGTGTTTACTGGGTATTTGTTTCTGCATTGTTTCATGCACTCATTTACTTGTTATGTACTCGGTTTTGACATTTCTTCTTTGAGTTGTGCATCTATGCATCGTATTTGCGGTCTTGCAGGACGCCTCCAGGTTTCCGAGCCTGGCAGGGATCCGACATTGGCCGTGTGCTTTCCCGAGAAAAAAAAAAAACCTTGGCGTGGGGGAAACCGCAAAGCTTCGCCCTCCTGATGGGCGCAGGTGTGAGGTGGTTTGGAGCCCGGGATTTGGATTTGAAGCCCTGGTTCTTGAGCGCAAATGGGGAACCCCCACCCCGTTTCGCCCAAACCACCACTTCATGGTTGTCGTTGGGAAACATTTTACATTTTTGCTTATTGTGGTTTGGTGGGAACTCCCCACTTAGCTGCTAAAGCATATTTTTTTGCTCCCCTTCCAACGCCAACCAAGAGTTGGAGGGAAGCTGTCCGATGCCTAGGGGGCCCTTTTGCTCTTTTTCGGTTTCGGGCAGGCGCTTTCGGGTTTCTTAGCAGCGTGAATCTTCCCAGTGGCATTGGTTTTGCTTGGTGCTACCTGAACCATGTCTGTATTTTGCCTAGAACTCTCTCCGCAGATTGTGGATTGTGGATTGTTCGTTGTTTCCAGGCCCCCAAAACTGATGTCCTCTGTGCCCCAAAGAAGACACGAAGAATATGCAAGGCTTCGGAAGCCCAGAGAGCGCAATCGCCAATGCGCGCCCAAGGCCTTTGGGGCCCAAGTGTCGACAGATTGACCTTCCCAAATTCATTTCATCCAGGCGGAGCCTCAAGAGGTGTTCCTGTATGGGATGAAGGTAGGCACGACCTCCCGCATGGTTCCACGGAGGTAGAGGGAGTGCCATTCGCACCATCTGAGGAGACCATCTTCGGGCGCTTGGGCAGACCCTGGGAGGCGGACGAATCGACTGGTTACACTCCAGATGGCTTGTTTGAGGGTGCCTCTTTCTGGGCCTTTCAAGGGAAGCCAAAGGAGACCGAAGCAATTTGGGGGTCCCCTAAAAATCGACGCAGATGAACATAGAACCCCAAACGGTGAACGTACCAGTACATTTTGCATCCTGATGCCAGAAGGTCGCAAGTCACATGTGGGCCACGATCAAAACCTGGTAGATGATGCAGGGAGAGACTCACTGACGAAACTAAACCTCGCCATCATCCGATGTCTGTGAGAGGAGTGTGCATGTAGGACGGTACAGAGCATGGAAAGAGAGAGCTTCCATTCTGCCGTGGCAGCGATGGCGCATGGTCGCCAAGGCCCGCTGTTCCGTAGAACCGAACTGTTCAGAAGTTGGAGTTGTGGCGTTAGACTTCAACCTGTGGTGCCACAACCACGTTGAGAGGGGATGCTGTTGGTACTTAGGATGAAGCCTTTTTGGTTTCCTGTAGCCAGGTGCTGAGATTGACACCCCCCGCCCAATTTGCTGCGCAGATCCAAGCCCGCGGGCCTCTGGGAGTGCACGTGCAGGCAGGCGGTTACTCGGCGCTCGGGAGTTTTGGGGAGGCGGTTGTTTTTTCTGGGCGGATGGAGGCGCGTTCCTCAAGCAGAGCCTTGCACGCACGGCTTTTGTGGTTGGACATTGGCACATGCCAACGGAGCGGTCATTCCGGGCGGATGGAGGCGCGTTCCATGCACCGCCTTAGGCACGGTTTTGGGTTGGACATTGGCACCTGCCAACGGACTTTGGGGGGTAATTAGGGCAATTCGTGCCGTGCTTAAGGGATCACATTCCCAAGTGTTTGTTTCCACGCCGAGATGGCGACAAACTCACACAGGGAACACGTCAGGCCTTGCACATGGAGCAGAAGAAAGGCAGGTGCCTAGCAACGCAAGGAGCTGGATGCCGTTCAGGGACCGGTCGCAAATATGAATGTGTATATATGTATATATTATCAAATTCAAGTACATGCATTATATATATATACACACTAAAAGCAAACAAACAACATTATATATATATATATATGCATGTTTATATTCAAGTCCCCTTGGAACACGTTGAAGTGTTCTTGAAGGCCTAGCCCTGGTAACTATCATCAGGCCGCGGGAGGGGGAGCCGACTCTGGATGAGTGGCTCAAAGGATGAACGTGGCGGCTTCCCTTCGAGTAAGAAGTTCGCAGAGGGTGGCAAGATTGATCCAGCCCAGTGGCGGTGTAGTTACTTACCCCTTTTCTCACGCCGGACCCACAGCTCTCTCGGCGTTCCCCCAGGATTTTAAGGATTGTTCCAGGTCCCCTCTTCCATTTCTTAGTGAGACTTGTCAGAGTCAGGACTGCACGACTCATGACCCCAATCTTTCCAATATCCAGTCGGGTAGTGTCGAGCCTGCCGGCATCCCGCGAACGGGATCAAGGAAAGCAGCAAAGGAAGTCGGCAAATACCTCTGAAGCTTCAATTCCTCACCCCGTCAGCCAGGCGCACAAAGACGACTTCCGCGGAAAGCGGAGCCGCCTGCGCTTCTACGTGCGAACCTCGACTGGCTGAAGAGGAGTCCTTGGATTCGGTTTTGTGGGCCATTTGCTCCGTTTGTTGGGGTGATGTGAGGGACACCACAGGAACCCAAGGCTTTTGGGTCAACCTAAACGCGCTTCTGGCGTTTGTTGTGCTTTTGCTTCTTTTTTTTTTTTTACCCGAACGTCTGACCTCCATTCGTTTCTGACCTCATTTGTGACTTGCCGTTGGAGTGTGCAAAGAGACGTGGCCATGGTAAGTATACACATCATTTGTCTGGAACATAAGAAAGAGACGGCTTGAGGCCAGAGAGGTTTCATGAAAGTTTGGGGATGGCAAAACAGCAGACATTTTGTTGCCGTTGCGGTGCACCAGCTGGGTACAAAGCCAGTGAAGAGCTTCATCCCTTTCAGCCTTTGAGCCTGGCATGTCTGCCATCCATGTTCCAACCCCCAGCGCGATGGTGAACTTGCCGTCTGAAGAGATGAAAACTTTGCCTCACTTTTGTTCGGCAAGTGTGATTTACTTCTTGTACCACAAGTTGTCGGAATATGAAGTCCGTTCAAGGCGCAAGAGATTCTTGATTGGCTTTGGTAAGGGGAGTCATCAACTTTGGCCCAAGCAAACTAGACCTGGGCCGGCAGAAAAAAACTCCGGAAATGGAGGGGGGGGGTGGTTCTCAACTCGAGTCCTGGCACAAATGCTCTGCGACACGCGAGCATGCATGCCAAGGTTCCTTCAGTAGGATCCACATCTCACATCCAGTTGGTGAATTGCACTTCGCCCACATTCCTCAGATGCATTCTGAAGGCGAACCCAAAGGAACAGCCAGCCACTGTTTCTTCTTTGGGGAAGCCCAGCTTAGAACGTTTGCCAACCGGGCCAGGCGGACTTTGCGAGGTTAAAACTCAGGTTAGCGAAGTTGCAACCTAGTTATAACCCAGGTCGGCGGACTTAGCTAAGTCCGCCAAGTGGGGCAAGTACTTAGCAAACCAGCCGAACATCCAAGTCCCCCCCCCCCTTCCCGGGGCCCCCGCATATCCGAATCCTCCTCCAAACCGGAGGTCTACAACCTGCCGGGGGCAGTGCACAGCGAGCCCTTGGCGCAGCTGCACGGCAGGCTGCGGGAGGCCACGCCCCGCGCGGTGGCGGTGAGGGGAGCTCGCCGCGGAGAGTTCGTTGCCGTTGGCCTCTGGTGCTTTCGGATTTTGTGGTTTGGTCCATCAGTTGTTGTTCTGACTTTATGTCAATTCTGATGGTTTGGCCCAGTTCTTTTTGCTTTAATCAAGTCCATGGATTTGGGGTTCCGTGAAAGGCCCTCCCAAATGACCAATGGGCAGCTTTTCCCATGTGGGATGTATCATCTTTTTAGTGGTTTTCCGCAATGGTCACCCCATGTAAAGGACCTGCTTCATGGTTGTTTGGGTAAAGAAGTAGATGGCGAGTTTTAATTTTTGGCTTGACCTGGTTGTTTCATAGTGTACCATGGCCATCCATTCGCCCAGGACACTCAAGTGCTCTTGTCCACGAAGATGGAAGCTGCCCGAGCCTGGAAGACGATTTTCCCTTAAAGGGGGGGCCATGGTAGTGGACAGAAGGGTCAATTTAAATGGGAACCGCCTCAAAAGCGGCTGGTGGACATGAGTCTTAAGCGATGTCCACCAACGGCCCCTCCACCAAGATTCATGCCCATCGCGCTGTTTGTCTCTCACAGGCAGCCACTCAAAACCGTGAACCTGTCACACGCCGAATCTGTCAGGCCAGTCGCCTTTGGGGGCTGCATTGAACCACCTGGATCATTTTGAGAGATAGGTCTCCTTTTTGGTTTGGTTTGGTTCAATCATCTACCACCATCTACTTTCTCCAAAAAGGACGCCTAGGATTGAAATGGGTCTCCAGCGGAATGGCCGGTGTCGCTGCTTGGCAGGCCGTTGACCCCCGGGATGCCATGTCTCAACACGAAGGTGGCGCAAGGGCATGACTTTGGGTACATGAGGGATCCGCAAAAAAATCGAACCTCTAGGTACATGAAGGGTCCAACCAAAAAGTCGACCCTGGGGGCCAAAGGACCGGTCCCAACCAAAATTTCTCGCTGGGACCCGACGTCCAACGTCCGACGTGTGACGTGTGACGCGTCAGCCGTCGCAGGCGGTGCCGCGCCCCGCGACCTGCGACTTTGGGCTGTCGCCCTGCACGGAGCTCCGGGGGGAGCCGCGGGCTTGGAAGCGAGCTGCGCGCTGCGAGCTGCGGGCGTCGAGTCGAGTGTTTTCCGTCTGTCGGTCTGTCGGGGGGCCGTGGGTTGGGGGTGGGTGGGTTGGGGGTTGGGGGGGGAGGTTGCCATTGGTTTCCCCTGTGTTTGCCACGTTTCCCGCAGCCTTCTTATGGGTCTGCCAAGGGTTTGCTGAAACCCTCCTGACGCATCTCCCGAGAACGGTTGGGTGTGTGTCATTGATCCGAGTCACCGGTGGGGCGGCGTTTTTCTATCTTCCAAGGGTTGCACCGAAAGTTTTTTTTTTTTTAATAAAGGGGCTTGTGAAACCCGGAATGTGAAGTAGCGCAACAAATCAAATGGCACCATGCCATACCCCACAAGTGGCTGGAAAGGTTTGATCAGGATCCATTGTCAGTTCGAAATCGGCCTTGGGGACAGTGAAGCAAATTGTAGCGAACTCACGAAGGGATTTGGTTTGCAACCGAACAGCCATGCTGGCCTTCTTGGAGTCAATTGTTTACCCAGCGATGTGGCAGCAGGATTCAAGGGAAGAGCTAACTGAGGACAACAAACAGCTGTTTCGTTCCATCTCGGCACCGGGAGGTGCACCAGGATGGTTGATTCAACACCAAAGCAATGTCAGACGATTCAGTCTTAACACATTTGTCTCTGGGTTCAGCACGCTGTGCAAGATCATGCCAATCGTTTTGGCACTTGTTCATACACATCCAAGCGAACGGTGCGCATTTATGAAACCAGGTTGCATTGAATGCGTTTTCGCCGCATGAGGCCACGTCTCAGCCGTTTGGGCCATATGTCTCCAGTATCGTGCTCTTGGCCGTTTGCCCCATGTGCCTTTGGCCCGGAAACGCCCTATAGAAGTTGATCTCCCACAAAGTGGACGGGTGTGTCTCAGGACACGGCCGGTCGACAGAGCCTTATGAATGGCATGGGCCCTTTCAAGATCTAAGGGTTTGTGGCAATTCCCGGGAAGTTCTGAAGGAGTCAAACCAGTGAGCAAACAGCTCCAGGGGCGGCGTCTTCAATGGCTATCGGCCCTACGCGGCCGAGGCCGGACTCGCGGTCGGACTCTTTTGGGGTTGCTGGATCCACGATCCGCTTGTGGGCAGCCCCCAATGCAACCAGCGAAGTCAACTGCTCTGAAGCCTCGGAGTTACCAAATAAATCCTTGGATGCCATCTTAGTTGCATCCACCAGCACTTGAGCTTGCCACCTGGCTGCGTCGCTCGGCCCGCACCAAGTGTGGTCCCCCCAATTCTTTGGAGGAGTGGAACCCCACAACAAGAATGCTGATACAGACAAGCACACGGAGAAGCACTCAAATGCAGGCCTTTTAGAAACCCAACCTCTCATGAGGTCCCTTTCTGATTGTTTGGACCTCTATGTCGTTCCGCTCAAAGTCCTCAGCTTTTTTCCGAAGTTTCGAAACGCCTTGCCGCGGGGTTGCTTGAGCAGTGCGTCATGTTTAGCAGTGCATGCCGAAATGGTTGCCGTTTGCGCTCGAAACACATGGGTATGGCTCAAAATTAAAGAGCTGGGGTTACGTGGGGTTTAGTCTTTGGTTCCATTTACCAATGTGCCATTTTGGTACCACTTTTTTTGAACCACAGCCACATATCAGTTGCTTTGGGGTTGTGAATCAGTGGAACAACTGGTCAACTGTTGTTTGACTGGTGTTCCAAGCCATACCTTTTTTCAGGGGCAATCAGATTGATCTTTCAGATGCAGGGGCTGCATAACCACAACGGTTCGTCTTTCGAAGTCGGCTACGAGAGGGAGAGGCTGGAGTGGAGAAGCACGCAGCTTCTTGAAGGCCGAAGGGTAGGGACCCTCACATACCTCTAGGGGATGATTCCCGATTCTTTTCCACCGTCGTTCTTTCCAACAACCGGATCCGTTTTCCCTGGGTTTCCGGAGGTTTTCTAGAAAGATTCGGATCCCTGGAAAAAAACCCAACCCCCCAACCCCCAACCCTTCACATACCCCCCAACCCCCCAACCCCCCAACCCCCCAACCCCCCAACCCCCCAACCCCCCAACCCCCCAACCCCCCAACCCCCCAACCCCCCAACCCCCCAACCCCGCAACCCCCAAAACCCCCAACCCCCCAACCCCCCAACCCTTCACATACCCTCCTAAACCCCCCCCCCCCTTTGGGACCTAGCCTCAGAGTTTGACAAATGTTTCCGCATGTCCAGGCCACCTTCCTCGCCAAGCTCCTCTCGGGGCCGGACGAAGTCATCGTGGAGGACCCCCACGAGGCGGCGGAGAACTGGTCGTCAAGAGTGATCCGGCCACCGAAGTCTTGAAGTGAGACACCCCGAAATGAATCCGCCAAGGGAGACTCAATTTTCTGGGCTCCTTTCGACCAGGGTTTGAACTACACCCCGTATGGTTCCTTTAGCCCAGGGTGTAAGTTCTTCGAGCTTTAAGTGCATCCAATTCGAGTGCGCAGAGAGAAGGGCGTCTTTTGCCCCCTGCATCTCTTGGGGCGTGCGGCACTGCCTGGAATAAGCAGACTTAAGCCACGCAGTTTCGTCCAAAATTGGCCGGAGGTTCAGGAATCCTTCCACAGGGCTCCTTAAAAGATACATATTGCCCATGGCTTTTTCCACCAAAAAAAAGTTGGACACCACCATTTACAAGTTGCAATGTTCAGGTGTGTTCACTGTAAGGATCCTTGTTCCATGATTTTTTTAGGACCCCAACCCAAGCCTTGGGTGCTCGGCCTCTATCTCCGGTGTCCATCGGCTCGGTTTCGGTCTCAGGCCTCCTACTTTCTGGTGCCCTTCCTGTCCTCCCTGTGGCGGCTCGTCTGGAGGTCGACAAAGGTCCATTCTAGTTTCGTGTTTCCCCCCCCCCCCCGTTTTTTTCTCCCCCCTTTGTTTTTCTTCTCTTATTAAAAAATAACAAAAATCAAATCCAAAAGACGCATCCGTGAGGGAACCCCTTACAACAAACAGTGCCTTCAAGGGAACCAAAACAAAAACTATCGGTTGGGCTCCACTATTTTGACACACCCAGAACCTGACAGCAACGACTCAGCCTTGCCGCCAATGCAAAGGCGAGCTTCTACTTGCCCGAAGTTCTCCTGCTGTTCAACAGTCTCACAGTAGTGAATCCAGGAGGGCAGAATGTTGAAGACAGCGAGAGTCGCAAGTGCTCCACAGAGCAAGCAGAAAACTGAGATTGGAACGAAAGAGTTGACCGACCGACAGATGGCTGAGCTGTTCAGCTCAAGTCGTGCCCCGGAGAAGAACAATCCCAGTGATCCAGCACCTGCAACCTGAGTAAATGTGGAGTGAGGATCTCTCAGGTGGAGTTGAGTCCACAGGTGTCGGAACCTGCCTGGACAGGTGTTGGAATGCTGCCGGGGCAGGTGTTGGAAATGGTTTCTGGTTGGTTTAGGCATGGTTTTGGGTCGGTTTAGGGTTGGTTTAGGGTCGGTTCAGGGATGGTTTAGGCTTGGTTTAGGGTTGGTTTAGGGTTGGTTTAGGGTTGGTTTAGGGTCGGTTTAGGGTTGGTTAAGGGTTGGTTTAAGGGTTGGCTTAGGGTTGGCAGGGGGTTGGCTGAGGGTTGATTTGAGGGTTGGTTTAGGGTCGGTTTAGGGTTGGTTTAGGGTTTTTTGGGTTGGTTTAGGGTTGGTTTGAGGCTTGGTTCAGAGTCGGTTTAGGGTTGGTTTAGGGTTGGTTTAGGGTCGGTTTAGGGTTGGCTTGGGGTTGGCTCAGGGTTGGTTTGAGGGTTGGTTTAGGGTTGGTTTAGGGTTGGTGTAGGGTTGGTTTGGGGTTGGTTTAGGGTTCGTTTCAGGGGTGGCTTAGGGTTGGCTTAGGGTTGGCAGGGGGTTGGCTGAGGGTTGGTTTGAGGGTTGGTTTAGGGTCGGTTTAGGGTTGGTTTAGGGTTGGTTTTGGGTTGGTTTAGGGTTTGAGGCTTGGTTTAGGGTCGGTTTAGGGTTGGTTTAGAGTTGGTTTAGGGTTGGTTTAGGGTCGGTTTAGGGTTGGCTTGGGGTTGGCTTAGGGTTGGTTTGAGGGTTGGTTTAGGGTGTCGGCATGGTTTTAGGGGAGGTTTAGGGTAGGGTTGGTTTAGGGTCGGTTTAGGGTTCGTTTTGGGTTGGTTTAGGGTTAGGGTTTAGGGTAGGGTTGGTTTAGGGTCGGTTTAGGGTTCGTTTTGGGTTGGTTTAGGGTTGGTGTAGGGTCGGTTTAGGGTTTGTTTAAAGTCGGTTTGGGGTCGGTTTAGGGTTGGTTTAGGGTCGGTTTTAGGGTTGGTTTAGGGTCGGTTTAGGGTCGGTTTAGAGTTGGTTTAGGGTTGGTTTAGGGTCGGGAAAGGGTTGGTTTAGGATTGGTTTAAGGGGTGGCTTAGGGTTGGCTTGGGGTTGGCTTAGGGCTGGTTTTAGGGTTGGTTTAGGGTCCGTTGAGGGTTGGTTTAGGGTTGGTTTAGGGTCGGTTTAGGGTTTGTTTAGGGTCGGTTTAGGCTTGGTTGAGGTTTGGTTTAAGGGCTATTTTTAGGGTTGGTTTAGGGTTGGCTTGGGGTTGGCTTGGGGCTGGTTGGAGGGTTGGTTTAGGGTTGGTTTAGGGATGGCTTTGGGTGTCGGCCCGGCATGGTTTTAGGGAAGGTTTAGGGTAGGTTTAGGGTTGGCTTAGGGTTGGTTTAGCCCTGCCCCGTCGCTCCCCGTCGCTCCCCGTCGCTCTCCGTCGCTCCCCGTCGCTTCCCGTCGCTCCCCGTCGCTCTCCGTCGCTCCCCGTCGCTCCCCGTCTCCCTCCCTGCCCGTCGCTCCCCGTCGCTCCCCGTCCCTCCCCGTCGCTCTCCGTTGTGCCTGTCGCTCCCCGAAATTTTCCCCGTCGCTCCCCGTCGCTCTTCGTCTCCCTCCCTGCCTGTCGCTCCCCGTCGCTCCCTGTCGCTCCCCCCGTCTCCCTCCCTGCCCGTCGCTGCCCGTCGCTCCCCGTCGCTCCCTGTCGCTCCCCGTCGCTCCCCGTCGCTCCCCGTCTCCCTCCCTGCCCGTCGATCGCTCCCCGTCGCTCCCCGTCGCTCCCCGTCGCTCTCCGTCGCCCTCCGTCGCTCCCCGTCGCCTTGCGTCGCTCCCCGTCTCCCTCCCTGCCCGTCGCTCCCCGTCGCCCCCCGTCGCTCCCCGTCGCTCCCCGTCGCTCTCCGTCCCTCCCCGTCGCTCCCCGTCTCCCCGTCGCTCCTCGTCGCTCCCCGTCTCCCTCCCTGCCTGTCGCTCCCCGTCGCTCCCCGTCGCTCTCCGTCGTCGCTGCCCGTCTCTCGCTCCCCGTCGCTCCCCGTCGCTCCCCGTCGCTCTCCGTCGCTCCCCGTCGCCTTCCGTCGCTCCCCGTCTCCCTCCCTGCCCGTCGCTCACCGTCGCCCCCCGTCGCTCCCCGTCGCTCCCCGTCGCTCTCCGTCGCTCCCCGTCGCTCCCCGTCGCTCCCCGTCGCTCCCCGTCGCTCCCCGTCTCCCTCCCTGCCTGTCGCTCCCCGTCGCTCCCCGTCGCTCTCCGTCGCTCCCCGTCGCTCCCCGTCGCTCCCCGTCGCTCGCCGTCGCTCCCCGTCGCTCTCCGTCGGTCCCCGTCTCTCCGTCGGTCCCCGTCGCTCCCCGTCTCCCTCCCTCCCCGTCGCTCCCCGTCGCTCTCCGTCGCTCTCCGTCGGTCCCCGTCGCTCCCCGTCGCTCTCCGTCGGTCCCCGTCGCTCCCCGTCTCCCTCCCTGCCCGTCGCTCCCCGTCGCTCCCCGTCGCTCCCCGTCGCTCTCCGTCGCTCCCCGTCGCGGGTCCTCGTCGCTCCCCGTCGCTCTCCGTCGCTCCCCGTCGCTCCCCGTCGCTCTCCGTCGCTCCCCGTCGCGGGTCCCCGTCGCTCCCCGTCGCTCTCCGTCGGTCCCCGTCGCTCCCCGTGTCCGTCCCTGCCCGTCGCTCCCCGTCACTCCCCGTCACTCCCCGCCGCTCCCCGTCTCCCTCCCTGCCCGTCGCTCCCCGTCGCTCCCCGTCGCTCTCCGTCGCTTCCCGTCGCTCCCTGTCTCCCGTCGCTCCCCGTCGCTCCCCGTCGCTCCCCGTCGCTTCCCGTCTCCGTCCCTGCCCGTCGCTCCCCGTCGCTCCCCGTCGCTCTCCGTCGCTCCCCGTCGCTCCCCGTCGCTCCCCGTCGCTCTCCGTCGCTCCCTGTCGCGGGTCCCCGTCGCTCCCCGTCGCTCCCTGTCGCCGTCTCCCTCCCTGCCCGTCGCTCCCCGTCGCCCCGTCGCTCCCTGTCGCTCCCCGTCGCTCCCCGTCGCTCCCTGTCGCTCCCCGTCTCCCTCCCTGCCCGTCGCTCGCTCCCCGTCGCTCCCCGTCGCTCCCCATTGCTCCCCGTCGCTCTCCGTCGCCCTCCGTCGCTCCCCGTCGCCTTCCGTCGCTCCCCGTCTCCCTCCCTCCCCGTCGCTCCCCGTCGCCCCCCGTCCCTCCCCGTCGCTCCCCGTCGCTCTCCGTCGCTCCCGTCGCTCCCCGTCTCCCGTCGCTCCCCGTCGCTCCCCGTCGCTCCTCGTCGCTCCCCGTCTCCCTCCCTGCCTGTCGCTCCCCGTCGCTCGCTCCCCGTCGCTCTCCGTCGGTCCCCGTCGCTCCCCGTCGCTCCCCGTCGCTCCCCGGGTCGCTCCCCGTCGCTCCCCGTCGCTCTCCGTCGCTCCCCGTCGCTGCCTGTCTCCCGTCGCTCCCCGTCGCTCCCCGTCGCTCCTCGTCGCTCTCCGTCTCCCTCCCTGCCCGTCGCTCCCCGTCGCTCTCCGTCGCTCCCCGTCGCTCCCCGTCGCTCCCCGTCGCTCTCCGTCGCTCCCCGTCGCGGGTCCCCGTCGCTCCCCGTCGCTCTCCGTCGCTCCCCGTCGCTCCTCGTCGCGGGTCCCCGTCGCTCCCCGTCGCTCTCCGTCGGTTCCCGTCGCTCCCCGTCTCCCTCCCTGCCCGTCGCTCCCCGTCGCTCCCCGTCGCTCCCCGTCGCTCCCCGCCGCTCCCCGTCTCCCTCCCTGCCCGTCGCTCCCCGTCGCTCCCCGTCGCTCTCCGTCGCTCCCCGTCGCTCCCCGTCTCCCGTCGCTCCCCGTCGCTCCCCGTCGCTCCCCGTCTCCCTCCCTGGCCTGTCGCTCTCCGTCGGTCCCCGTCGCTCCCCGTCGCTCTCCGTCGGTCTCCGTCGCTTCCCGTCTCCCTCCCTGCCCGTCGCTCCCCGTCACTCTCCGTCGCTCCCCGTCGCTCCCCGTCGTTCTCCGTCGCTCCCCGTCACGGGTCCCCGTCGTCGCTCTCCGTCGGTCCCCGTCGCTCCCCGTCTCCCTCCCTGCCCGTCGCTCCCCGTCGCTCCCCGCCGCTCCCTGCCCGTCGCTCCCCGTTGCTCCCCGTCGCTCGCTCCCCGTCTCCCTCCCTGCCCGTCGCTCCCCGTCGCTCCCCGTCGCTCCCCGTCGCACCCCGCCGCTCCCCGTCTCCCTCCCTGCCCGTCGCTCCCCGTCGCTCCCCGTCGCTCTCCGTCGCTCCCCGTCGCTCCCCGCCTCGGCGCTCCCCGTCTCCCTCCCTGCCCGTCGCTCCCCGTTGCTCCCCGTCGCTCCCCGTCGCTCTCCGTCGCTCTCCGTCGCTCCCCGTCGCTCTCCGTCGCTCCCCGTCGCTCCCCGTCTCCCTCCCTGCCCGTCGCTCCCCGTCGCTGCCCGTCTCTCGCTCCCCGTCGCTCCCCGTCCCTCCCCGTCGCTCCCCGTCGCTCTCCGTCGCTCCCCGTCGCTCCCCGTCTCCCTCCCTGCCCGTCGCTCCCCGTCGCTCCCCGTCGCTCTCCGTCGCCCGTCGCCCCCCTTCGCTCCCCGTCGCCTTCCGTCGCTCCCCGTCGCTCCCCGTCTCCCTCCCTGCCCGTCGCTCCCCGTCGCTCCCCGCTTCTCCCCGTCTGCCTCCCTGCTTGCGCTTCCCGTGGCTCCCCGTCTCTCCTCGCCGCTCCCCGATCCCTCCCTGCCCGTCGCTCCCCGTAGCTGCCCGTCGCTCCCCGTCGCTCCCCGTCGCTGCCCGTCGGCTCCCCGTCGGTTTAGGGTTCGTTTAGGGTTGGTTTAGGGTCGGCATGATTTTAGGGAAGGTTTTGGGTCGGTTTAGGGTGGGTTTAGGGTTGGTTTAGGGTTGGTAGGGTTGGTTTAGGGTCGGTTTGGGGTTGGATTTAGGGTTGGTTTTGGGTAGCATTGTTTTAGGGAAGGTTTAGGGTAGGTTTAGGGTTGTTCGAGGTCAAATGCGATGCTTCGGTTGCTGAGTAGCATCTATGGAGACCTCACCGCAGTGATTCCCGCATGCACGAACAAAAAGGCGGTGGATTGTCGTGCTTTGACGAAATGAAAGCTGACGCGGAGCAGACTCGTGACGCCACAGGCCCGCAGTGAACTTGATGGTGTGGGGGGAGGGTCCCGTGCAAGAGTGACACGCAACTAGCTTCCAACACCCACTTCATGCGGATTCCAACTTACACACCGCAAGATCCCAACACCAGCTTCCAGGATTCCAACTCCCAAATTCCAACTCCACCCCCACCCACTGCAACCTGCGTGCTTTCGCAACAGGTCTTATGCGCAGAAAAGTAGCTCACCAAAACCTTATCTTGGTCATCATCCAAAGCTGCAGCGACCTCAAGTTTTGCGCGGCCCAAGCGGACTAACTTTGGAGGCAGGGCCCTGACCAGGGGTCCAACAGCTTGATTTGCCCTTGCGGGCTGTATATTGATTGTTGCACATATTGAAGTTGAGTATATTTCAGCAGCTACTGTCATATTGCATGGCAACTACAATCTGCTTGCGCCTTGGCTACTTTACAAGGTTCTCCCTTTTCCCTAACGCAATCTATTGCTTGCAAGGGCCATGAGAGTCTATGGAAGGTCGCGCAATATTTACAGTGAGCAAAGTTTGTTGGTTTTGTGTTCTCAGTTTTGGTCAATTGAATAACATATGGCTGTGGTGGTCAAACCGTTTTGGGCTCCCATTTTGGTGGGTAGGTGAATTCACCACCCATTTTAGGACCTATTTTAGTGGTTGGATTGGGATGTTCACTGGGGGTACGATTTGGATTTTGACCCATGGCCATATACTTCCAGCACCACTAATACACAAATTATACCACTGATTCTCCTGCTCCTACTACTGCTTGTAATACGATTTTAACTATTACCAAGAACCACTTCCTATTCAGTCCATTCCGCGCACTACTAGCCATTCATTCATTCATTCATTCATTCATTCATTCATTCATTCATTCATTCATTCATTCATTCATTCATTCATTCATTCACCCGTTCGTTGGGTTTGGTTTCTTCGTTCGTCATTCATTCAGCCAATCCATGCACACCAACGCTAGCAACCCTCCGCCAAGCGGCATGTCGCTCCCCGTCGCTCCCCGTCGCTCCCTGTCGCTCCCCGTCGCTCCCCGTCGCTCCCTGTCGCTCCCCGTCTCCCTCCCTGCCCGTCGCTCGCTCCCCGTCGCTCCCCGTCGCTCCCCATTGCTCCCCGTCGCTCTCCGTCGCCCTCCGTCGCTCCCCGTCGCCTTCCGTCGCTCCCCGTCTCCCTCCCCCCCCGGTTGGAGTTAGTCCTATTGCATACCAGGCCTAGGTGACGTTGGTTGTACAGACGCCGTTGTCTCTGACCATTAGCCCATATACCCCCAAACATAAAACACCAGTCAGTTTCTTTTGGAGCTATCAGGCCAAACATGTTGACCGCTTAAGCAGTTCAAACAAAAGCACATCAATGCCAGTTTAGACCGACCAACAAATTGAGGTTGGTTTGCAGCTTTGCAACCCGCCTGTGTCGCCCAAGAGGGCACTTGAGAAGCCTTGTGGCTGCCTGTTTAAAACACGCTCCAACACCAGAGCTTGCAGTCTGTGGGCACCAATATTTGTAGGGTAGAACATGCAAAGGGTTCCACAAAAAGGCATGGCACTTGCAAGCCGTCTTTGTTTCCTTTGCCCTGGAAGAGGAGGGTACGTCTCTTTTCATGCCCTATGGAGAGAATGGCTTGCCTTTCCACCAACGAGAAAAAACACCTGGCCAACTATCTTCTTCAAGCACGTGCCTGATCCAAGTGCGGGCAAGTTGAGACAAACCATGCTGAACCCCATCCCAAGATATTCAATTCTAGGACACAACTCGTATGACAAAGAAATGCTGGGCTCAAGTCCGAGGTGCTTCTTGAGCGCCCCAACATGCTGGGCCCGGGCCGCGGACAAGTTGTTGGACTCCTGGTTTAGATGGGTTCCACTGGTTTAGATGGGTTTGAGGCCCCATTTACTAGGGAAACCCATCGATTTTTTGCCAAAACGCCTATCAATCCATCTCAATCTGAGGTTGGGCGCCCAAGTGTTCTGACAAATCTGTCCCCTATGAAATGCCAGTTGCCTGCGACTTGACATGTCGTTCACATGGATCTGTGCACTTTGTAATGGCTCTCGCTTGGCCTCTTTAGCAGTTTGGCCTGGAGAGAGAGCTGCTTGAGATGCGCGATTTTCCTTCCCTCGCAAACGGGGGCTGGCGACCTCACTGAAGGCTCCTGTCTTGTTTCAATTTGGTGAGTTTAGGTTTGTCTCCAAACGGGTATAGTGGTTGCCTTCTGTTTTCCCTACGCACCCCCCTCAAAAAGCTTAGTCTCCCGGGACCTGTGTCGCAGAGGTGCGGTGCGCATCGCAGCGGCCCCTCAACTCCATCCTCCCACTTCTCACGTGCGCGCCTGACCGATCGAGCGATTGAGATGCGAAGGGCGGTGTCCGACATCGATCACCGGCGGGATTGTATTTAGGGTGTCTCGCGGTTGTGTGTGTGTGTGTGTGTTTTGCGATTTCAAGAGCTCTTTAAAAAAAAAAAGGCGAGTGAAAAAGGGGTTCCCCTTCAATTAGTTGATTACGGCCACCCGCCTTGGAAGACTGCCCATCCCATAGGTTTTTGTTCTTAATCCGGAGATCAACGGTCAGGTTCCCCTCAATCGGTTTGGACTGGTGGTTTGGGGATTTGAAGCCGGGTGTTTGTAGGATAGGGTCTCTCACGTCGCCGCACCAAACCACCGATTTGGCCATGGGGTTTCCTTCGCTCGATTCGGCCAAACCACCGAGCCGATTCGGCTCCCGGCCCCCTGTCGGAGGGAAGCTCAAACCAGACCAACCCCAGGTACCAGGGGCGGTTCGCGGGCACGTCGCGGCAGGTACTTCAATGCCTCCACCGCTCACCGCCACCTCTTCATCGGCTCGGACTCAGTAGGCCAGGGAGTTCTTGCGCGAGCGGCGAACCGAGAAGGGGTCAAACAATGTGTGTGTGTGTGAGTCTCACTGTGTCAAAGTGGGGACTTGGACTGGACTTGCAAAACGGCTTTTGTTTTCCTTTTCAGTTTCAATCAGGGTGAGAAGGTGCCCTTCAAAGAAAGACACACTTATTAGGGCCCTTTTTTGGTTGTCTTTTACCATGACAAAGGCAAAGCATTCGTCTCTCCGGATCCCCCGACGAAAATCGGAGGTGCCATGTGTCACGGTGTGTCGGGGGAGGCATCATCCCAAATCTGGGAGCCATAGCCACTTTATTGCCAGCAACTTGTTCCCAAATCTGCAACTTGGTCAAGATGATTGCAGCCCAAATTTCTCCGAGCCTCGCATGGCGCCAGACTTGAGCCGCGCGAGATCTCAGGAGATCTCTCACAAGACCTGCAGATGCAAGTCCTCACCCTGCACTACGGACCCTCCCCCTGCGGTCCGGGGTCTGGGCACTCAGAGAGCACTCAGAGAGGGGTGGGGAGGGGCCAGTGGACCCTGCGACATGGGGCCGGTTGCCTTTTGGTTGCCTTCCAAGACCCCAAGCAGGGTAGCCTCAGCAGACAAAAGTGACGGACAAGCGTTTGAACGGCCTGAGCTGCCTGTCTCTCTGGGTATTGGTGGAACAATAGAGCTGACCGACATGGGATTTATATCCGGATTTGGCGTGCGACCGATCCATGAAGGTTTCCCTGGTGATATATGGTGTCCCACTCATTTTGGGTTTACGAATATTAAAGATATGGCGTATGGTGTACCACTCTATGGTGTCCCATCCACTCCACTCAGCTTCAAACCTTTGGAGAGCTGCCAGTCCTTTGGCGTGTTTTTAGTATGGCCTGTGCTTCACATCAAGAATCGAAAGGATGCATTTGACACACCTAGACTTCTTGAAGGTGTTGCTTGGGAGTTCCCCTGCGCAGCTGGCAAAATGCCTGGCTTGGCCGTTTGCCGAATTTGATCTGCTGCTGGCAACCTGAAGTTCCTTGAAACCGAGCGAATCCAGACACACGTTGAATCTGCAACACTGCGAAGCTCTTGTCACACTCAGGTTTCAAAGTGCGAGGGTTGAATCACTCGTCCAAGCCGTGACTTCCTGGCCTTCACTCGGAAGGGTTGATTGTGCCGCTTAAGGTCAGGGCCGCTGATTACCCCGCCCCCCTTGGCGGACGACCTGCCCGCCCTGCTCTCAGCATGTCACTTTCGCGACGCTTGATTTCCGACAGGCACACGGAACATCATTCTGCAGAATGCAACGGCTTGACTCAGATGATTCGTGCGCAGGAACCATCATGCTCAGACGGGTGATGGGAATCCAGGATTCACAAGCAGCTGGTGGCACCACCCTTACAATAGCTCATTTTGTGGAGAAAAGGAGCTTCTCATGTTGAGCTGGTAAGAAACACGTGTTTGATATGCAGCTGGGTTTGCCTCAATAATGTGGGACCCCCCGGTTTTGGGGCCGGGTTTTCAACCAACCCCATAGATACAACAATCAAAGTGCCTGTTGTTGTTTTTCCTTCAAACCCCCACGGATGCAAGCACCCAAAACCAAACCAGCTCCCCCCAAAAAGCCCCAAAAAAAGAGTGCAAGCAACCACAACCACACCAACTCCCCCAAAAAAGAAGTACCCTCACCCAAAAAAAGCGCCGGGGGGGGGGGGTCGGGGGTGCACCCCGCCGGAGCTTCTCTCAGACTCAGGTGCCGGGCCGCTGGGAGTTCAGTTCCAAGGAGCTGCGGGCGACATCGCTCGACGAAACGCGTCGCCTCGCCGCGAGGGAAGTCTATAGCAGAGAAGGAAAGAAAGAAAGCAAAAAAAACAGACAGACAGCAAAGAAAGAGAGGGGAAAGAGAGACAGAAAGAGAGAGAGGGAGAGAGAGAGAGAGAGAGAGAGAGAGAGAGGGGTAGATACCGGAGACGTGTATGGCTACAGCTCAGTTTTGCTGCGTGAAATCTAAGGGCGAAGGTTGTGACATGTTTGGACCACGCTGTTGGGTCAACCCAACCACATCCCAGAGGGTTTATTCCAGATTTGGCTGAGCTTTCCTCGCCGGTTGCCGTTTTTTGTAGAGCTAGGCCTCCATCAATATTTCCCCTTCTGGTGGGTTGCAACATCACCACCACTTTTGGGCGATTTTCAATAGCAAGTGTCCTTTTGAGGGTGTGATGGCACGAGTCGTCTCTTTGCATCGAGAAAGATCTCATAGGTGTCCTTTTTGGTTGGTTTGCTTAAAAAAAGAGAGCTCTGGTTTAGATGGGGTGTATTCCATTTGCCAGGGCCATCGATTCTTTCCTTTTAAGGCCACCTGTGGTGGGCGTAGTGCTCGGAGTCGTGCGCAGGACCTGTTCATCTTCACCGCGGACGGGATCGGGCGACGGCCGTTCCGCCGGGAGGTGGTGGAGGAGCTGGCAAAGTGGCAGGCGCCAGGGTCAGACGGAGCCGTGGGTCCCGCAGATCCGGGGGTCGATTCCTATGTCTCCCCTGGGCGGTCTTTTCAACCTCACCTTTTTGTGGTGGTGATGTTCTAAGGGGAAATGTAGGGAGCCCTGGATCCGTGGCAGCGGATCTTGGTACGGGTTTTCTTCAACTTGCGGTTGTGCAGTGCTTGAAGCGGGACCTGGCTGCGCTGGGGGCACCAACTGCGAGGGAGATGGCAGTCGAGCTCTTGCAGATTCAAAGAGATGGGCGGTTCCGTAAACAGTGCCCCAATCTGAATCAATCTAAGTGCATCCCGACAAATCTATAGCTGTTGCTTTGGGGGGTCGCAGGGGCACAACACACATGTCCCACAAAAACCAGGGGATAGCCAATAGTAGTTGGCTCCAAAGCGACGGGGGACAACCAATCTTTCCAATCTTTCCATGTTCTCTTTGGGGTACAATTCATATGTAGGTCATATGTGAAGAGGTTCCTATTGAGGGTAGCCACGGCCGTTGTCGGACTTTGGGAGCAAAAGGGGCCGGTCTCTTCGGGTTTGACTCCATCAAATTGTAACGAGTGGTAAAACGAGCTCCATGAAGGCTCCATACTGTATATGGGGTTGCATGAATTATCCAGTTTGGGAATGCGCTGTTCCCGAATGTGTTCCGAACGGCGAGGATTGCACTTCGCAGGTTGCACCCGCATATTTACTATATATATATATATGGTACCCTCTCATGGACCCTGGTTTGGGGCGTTTGACCTGTATTTTCCGGTGTTTTATGTTTTTCTTTGCTTCTTGGATTTGTGTCAAAATTGGGCGGGGTCATACGTGTATATGATACACATGCATGCGTACATGTCATTAAAAAAAAAAAAAACAAAAAACAATGACATCAGCATCTGCAAGCTGAAAGAGTTTGAATGCATCCAAGAATACAAGAACAACTCAGACATTTTGTTTAAATTTGGGATTCAAGATTCAAGATTCAAGAATGTGAGACACTACTTTCTGGGAATCTTGAATCTTGAATCCTGAATCCCATTGTTTTTTTAAAGAATCTGGATTCAAGATTCAAGGTTCAAGAATCGGAGAAATATTTTCTGGGAATCTTGAATCTTGAATCCCATAATTTCAAAAAAGTTTTCAATATTCCAGGGTTGTTCCAATACTCTCGGTGTTCAATAAGATTCTCAGAACAGTTTTCCGTGAAATATGTCAATCTCGAATCTTCAATCCAGTGGTGAAGTATGTTCGAGGTGATAGAACAACTTGAACATTTTTAGGGGTTGACCAGGATGGATGACTCTCAGGAAAGTGGTTGTTTGTGCACTCCTCAATATTGAATCCCCAATCCAGTGGTAAAGCACTTTCAAGTGTTAGAAGAACTTGAATGTTATTTGGGTTTGGCCAGGATTGACAATTCTCAGGACAGCTTTCTGTGTAATCTTCAATCTTGAATCTTCCATCCGATAGTAGCATATGTTCAAGTGCTTGGCGATCCACTTTCGACACAGCTTGGTTTCAAACCGGTTTAACCCACATGATCGTGTTAGAGCATTTAAGCACGGCAAATGTGTTGTCGCTCGCGCAACGTTAAGCACCGCGAGATGCTTTCCTTCCTTCTGCTTCTCCGGCTCGGTGGCTTGCGCCTCTTCCTAACGTTGATCTGCGGCTGGCAGGCTTTTTCTCTGTTTCGCTGGCGTATCTGTAGGATCTTCATCGCATTGCTTGCCTCTCCCCTGCTGACCCTTTGGTTCAGTTTGTTCAAGGCGTTGCTTTGATTGAAGAGCGCTTCCCCCTTCTCTTCTCTGCCCTAGCAGATTCCGCATCCCTCTTATACTTGCTGTAGCTTCGTGCGCTGGCCCATCAACTTGCATCTCGCTCCTGCAGGTTTGTTTTTCTTTTGGCCGCTCAGTACACACTATTTCTGCGAGTGCGCTCTGCAGTCTCGGCAGCTCCACCAACTCTCGACGCGCCCATGGCTGCTGCTCCCTCCACTCCGCAGACCTTGAGGCCTCCTCGCGCAGCTGTGGCCACTCCTTTGTCAGTACGCCGTCAAGCTGCGGAGCTGCAAGTCTGGAGCCCTATCGCTATCTCGGCAATGATGCTGTAAGTACGTTCGGGGAAAAAGTCGCCAAAGACTAAGACATTGTCGACGAATGCAGAAAGCTGCAAAGGCTGAAAAACGCGCGCCTGTGGAGGTTTCAGAATTGCAAGAGTTTCGCGGCGGCCAGACAGCCGGCTGCCTTGTTGAAGGTGTAATTGAACTTACACACATTTTTGAAAACTACAAAAAAATCAATTCTAGTTGAAGTAAAATCCTATTTGGAAAGGGTATCATACTGGGACATTGTGGAGGACTCCGGGCTCCAAGTTATCAGGCTTTGGAGACCCACAATTGGACATTTCGAGAATATAAAGTTTGAAATTCTAGATTGGCCGTCCCCAAAAGGCAGTAAAACCAGGGTCCATGGGGGGGGGTGCATATATATATATATAGAGCATTTCAAGGAAGTTCAGCAAGTGTTCAGAGCATTCCCATTGTGTCTCAAGCAAGTGCCCTTAGCTGCATGACGTTCCTATCTGGCTTCGAGCCTGCTGGATGCATATGTTCAACATAGACTCTGCAGAATCGCTGTCACGTGGATTGGTTGGTCACATTTGGTCCTGGTGCATAAACATGCATATGCTAGGGCTTCGTTTGCTCCAAGTTGCATGTGTTTGGAGCCATAAAAGAAGTCTGGTGCAAACTGCACGGCCTTAGCGCAGTGTCCGGCTCTAACACCCAGAAAAGGCGCATCCAAGCAGTGTGCATGGCGGATGCGGCCTTCCGTGCGAGACGCATCCCGTTGCAGCGAGGCAAGCGCTGCATCTGACCCATCTGACCACCTGCCCATGTGCGGTGAGCCGGAGGATGACTGTGAAGGAGGGGCATGAACTTCGCAGCCTCACACGTCAGTCTGAGATGGGGTGGTCCAACATAGGAACCTCCTCAAACAGGGGCGTTGTCCTTCCGGTTTCCCATCAAAACCCATCCAAATGAGCGAGTCCCCCGAATCGAATTCGAGGGAGATAAGGGATAAGAAAAAGGCGGCAGCAAACTCAGACAGCTTAGCGCCGATTCCAGCGGATCTGCGCTAAGAAGTGCCAAGTTGGAGTAGGACGGAGTCGTAGCGCCCGCAGCTTCCCTCTGCTTTCGGGCCGCGCCCGGGATTCGATCCGCCGGCTTTGGTTCTTGCATGAGATTTTTCGATGCAGCTAGCAGGCACAGCCCTCAGATCAGCAGCAGGGGAAGAGAGAGAGAAAGCGAGTGAAAACTCATGATCGTCGATTTTGCTTTGCGCAGATTCCTCTGACAAATGGTTGTCGCTCTTTTCAATTGACCTCCCCAAAGGGAACTTGACTTCCATTAAAGCCCGGTCGATAGTTGACAACCAGCCATCCCCCTAGCCTTTAAGTTTTTTAGTTGGTTTCGTGGGGTTTTCCATTTAACCCGCAAGTTAAGAACTTTTAGCAGATCTGACAACGGACAGCCCAGAAGACTCGTACAGGATATCTGAATGTTCAACGGGCGCTAGGAGTCGGTCTCGACCGGGACCACGCGTTCCTTTGGCGCCTTTGCTGGCAGACCACCGCCGCGGCCTCTCTGGAATTCGCGGGCATGGGCCTGGTGTTTGCGCCTTGTCTCGAGTTTCTGTAAAGCGCAGAGGGTTTTCCAGTGGGGTTGTCCTCGCCTCTTGGAGTTTTTCGGAGGGGTCGCTCCAAACTGAAGAGCTAAACAAAGGATGCCTCTTCAAGTTCAGATTGCCACAAGAGGTCTGAGGGAATTCTGGAAGTGGACGTTGCCTTCTGGTTCTGTGTGGATTCCACCAAAAGGGCTTTCCCGCAAAAGCACAACACAAGCAGACACCAAGCTGAGACAGGGTCTGTATAGATCAACTGACATTGGATCAACAACTTGGCGGGCTTGATTGAAACTAGGGGATGGAACCCGAAAAGCACCATGAGGTCTGTGTTAAAACCGCCTTGAACGATACGGCCAAATAAGGGGCGAGAGTAGCCTAACCGTTTTTCAACTGGAGGGGCATTTCGTAACTTGTTTTGCAGGGCCCCCCAAAGAATGTATTTGGGCCAGTGAACAAATCATCTCTACCAGCTGATTCGGAGGATCCCTGTAAATCAGGCCTTTTTTTGGATGTATCCTGACAAGGAACCCTGTTTTGCCTTTTGTGCAAGACCAACAACCAGGGGATGGTAGGCACCTAATTTTCTGGAGAGGATATCCAAGCAAATGCAGTGACGCGCCGAGGCAAGCTTTCACTGGCAGTTTGGATTGGTTGGGGGGGGAGAAGTGGGAAACTACCGCCAAACCTCCAAAGAAACGCCACTCCAAACCAATCAGAGTGCGGCTGAGTCGAGGTGCTAGTGGTGTCGGGCCTCAAGACATTGGCAGCCATCGCTGTGGCGGCCATGGTGCTGGGGTCTGCAATGCTCCACGGC
This sequence comes from Effrenium voratum, assembly GCA_963377175.1. Taxonomy (NCBI): domain Eukaryota; class Dinophyceae; order Suessiales; family Symbiodiniaceae; genus Effrenium; species Effrenium voratum. Next base: position 129,827 of record CAUJNA010003667.1, on the reverse strand, counting down.
ACCAAATTTCTCCAAACTGTGTCTCCCCAAAGGCAAAGAGGAGGTTCCGTGGTTGCCGCAAGTGTCCTTTTGATCGATTGGTTTGATGAGCAGATCGATGGGTACTGCTTCAGATGGGTTTTTTTGCTCATAGACGGGGGAAATCCAGCTGGTGTGCCAAAAGGGCGCCTATGGCGGTTGCCCTGAAACACAAAGATATACCTGTTTCAATTTGGGACGGGCAGCAGAAATGTGCCTTGGCAAGCTGAAGTTCTCAAGGGTGCACTGCGAACGCATTTGCTGATATCCCGGCTATTTCTCCAAAGGCGGCTCGGAGTGTGGGATTACCAGGAATCTGTGAATGTCTATCTGTTCAAATCTGATAGTACATTCGGGGAACAACATAAACCAATCCGATTGGTTTACATTGTTCCCCGAACTTACTATCAGATTTGAACAGACAGACATTGCCAGATTGGGCGCCAAATTGAACAGCTCTTTGTGCTTTGTCCCTGGAAACCCGCATCTAAACATGAGGGTCTCAAGGACTGTCTGGCTTCAGCTTGCTGAGGTTCCAGCTTTGGACGTGGGGGCGCATCCTCAGCTTCCTCCACAGCCACACCGAGGCGGAGTGGCAGGAGCTGTGGGTCCGATCCGGGTCACCGAGTTGGAAGCTCGGAAGGCTCGGAAGGCTCGGTGAAAGCCAAGGCTGGGGATTCCTTGATTCAGGATGAGTTGCAGCCCAGGCCCACAAAAAAAATCAGGTGGATCAATTCTAGTTTGAAATGAAACAAACCCTGCAATTGAACCATCCCTTGATGTCTCTTACAGCTTCTGCTTGCCCCTACAGTGCTGACCTCCTTGGAGCTCCATTCGGCCCACACCCTAGGCATCCGATTCAGCCAAGAGGTCCATGCTTGAGTCCTCTATCCCTTTGCTGAGAGGATATTGAGCATGTTTGAGCTCGTCAACGTTTGTACTGGCCCAGATATTTTAGTGCTCTTCTTCCTGCCCTTCAACATATTTCCGGGCCTCCCTCGCACCCCTTTGGAAATCTGTCTGGGAAGCTGTGTCATACAGAATTTGGCTGTTTGAGGCCTCAGTCGGTTTTGCTGTTTCAGGATTTGCTGTCGTTGGTTTGCTTTTAGTTTGGTATTTGGTTAGTATTGTTTTGCTATGGGTTCGTACTAGTTATTGCCGTATTTCGTCCCAGCCCCGGACAGGCAACCATATTTTTCCGAACCAACAACTGGTTGTATCTACTCTTTCTTTTTTCAATGGGATTAATGCTTAATTGTGGGCAACTTGTTTGTATGCCGATTGGTTAATCGCTCTCCATTAAATAACTTAGACAGACTGTTTTCGGGATCATGTCACTTGAGAGGATGATGTGTGACATGTGCAGAGCCACCACCATTTAAGGCTCTGTTTCGGCCTGGTTCGGCATACGGGAGTGGACTTGTTTTGGATTGCGTATGTCAATAGCAGCAAGCTGGACACTGGTTAGCTCTGGATTTCTCGACTCATGCTTTGCTTGGATGCAATTGTTTAATTTGGTATGAAACGCGCACTGGCAGGAGTACATTTTACATCTGGATTCCTCGGCCGTTTGCTGGTGCTTTCCCGCACTCTGGCTGCAGATATGCCTGGCCTTCCCAGAGACTGTGGACCCTCCGATGGATGCCTGGACAGCTGCAACTGCCAGGAGCATGTGCGGGGCGGGTTGCAGCCACATCTTCCAGGAATCCTGGGCAGATGTGCCATTCATCGGTGAATTTCTGGGCTGGATGGGCTTGTCAGGAATCCTGACAACCCTTCTTTGCCTGTCAACCATGTTCCAGCTCGTATCTGTTTTGCTGCAAACCTGGGGATGCTTGCAGAAAATCGATAACATGCGAGACTGCGCACCCTACAAACATGCTGACGACGGGGCGTACCGGCGCTGGGCGGTGTGGGTTCGCATGCATCACATTGCGGACCTGGGCGGCTTCATTTTGCTGCAGAAAACCTACGAAAAGCTCGTGGTGGTGGAAACTCAGCGATCGGCCAGGACTGCCTTTCATTGTCGGCGCACTTGACCCTGGTCCACCAGGCCTTTTTTCCCTGGGAACTCAACTGCCTTTTTAACCTGTGAGAAAGGGATGTACGCGGAAGGTTTTTGTTGCATGAAGTTGCATACAGAAAGGTGCATGTTCTTGTATTTGACAGAAATGCTGCATATGTGTTTGTCGCGCAGTGTGCGCAGGCAATCACACGCGTCTAGAGGAGTACACATACATGTATATATATATATATATATATATACACATATGCGTATACATATATATATATATATATACACACATAGTGCACTCACGCAAGGGAAGCTTATGCCCCCATGATTGTCTCAGTTTAATTTCTTGGTGGTCTAGGGGCCCTTCATGAACTTTTGAGCATAACACGTCATCCAGGATTTGGCCAGTGGCGGACCGCAACGCCTCGTTCCGAGCCAAGATCTGCGCAGAGTCGTTGCCGGCACTGTGGTTCCAAGTCTCCGTGTTCCTCAGTTGCAATTGTTTCGAGGCCTTCTCAAAGGGCATTCAGGTAAGCCTTTGCTTGTCCAAAACCAAACTTTCGAACTTGTATTTGTTGTCTTTCTTTAGTGCTGGCTCTGATAATTCAAGACTACACTGTCAAAGCCCTGAGATTTGAACCAGTAGGAAGACAGGGTTCTCATGGAGGTTAACAACATCTACAATATATATATAATAATATATGTATATATATCTATATATTGGTGGCCACGCCGTTCACAAAGCTCATCATTAAGCTTTGTGGAACATGGAGCTGTTTCCCCTAGCAAAGTGCAAGGGGGTTCAATGACCGGTCGTGCCGAGCCCCAAAAGGCGAAAGGGCCGCCGGCTGCAAGGGAGGGCAACTAGCCGCTTGGCATATGTGGTTCCAAATTGGCCTCAGGTTCTGCCTGAACTTTGAGACCGCGAGCCGGGTGAACCTCGGGACCACGCTCTTCTCCATCGTAACTGGCTGCTCGGCGAGACTCACAGCATGGCCAACCGCAAAATGAGACGTCCCAAGCTCGCACCACAAATCTTTCACTTCGCTTGAGGTTTGTCCAAGCCAACGAGCGGTTTCCTTGAGGTGTATATATGTTCCAGGCCGTGAGTGGTTTAGGCTTGGTGGGTTGGTTTAGGGTTGGTTTGCGGTGGGTTTCGGGTGGCTTTGAGGTTTGGGTTGATTTAGGCTTAGGGTCGGGGTTAAGGAGGGGTTGCAGGGTAATTTGGTTTAGGGTAGGATGTTGCGAGAGGTGCTGGGGTGTTGGCTCACGGGGTGTAAGGGGGAGTCTGGGACCGAAGCTGCAGGGCTCACACGGTTGGACAGCATCCCCAGCATTGCCAGCATCATCCCCAAGATGCAGATGATGCGGGGGAGCGGGGGGAACCCTACGGACCATACCATTGGGGGGGGGGGGTTAAGTGGCCCAGGGACTGGTACATATATATATATATATATATATATATACATATGTATCTACGTGTATGGTAGTGCATGTTAGCCCCCCCAAAACACCAAATCAGGCTTTCCTTCCCGCAGAACCAGAAAGCGAAAAGCACATGTTTTACTTTGGCAGCTTTACTTTCTTATTCCCCCTCGGTAGAAGTGAAAGGGAACAGTGTTTGGACCTGTGAAAAGTCACACGTCTTCACCTTTCCCTGCTAGTCAAACGTAAAACAGCAGACAGTTTGGACCCGCGAAAAGGCCAATGCAAAGCAGCCTGAAGTAAACAAGCGTATTGATTTCTGGCTGGTTTTACTTGTTTACCTTTGCTAAGGAAAAGTAAACATCTAAGGCTCTAAGGCAAATCAACAAGTTTTGACACATGAAGAGTGACAAGTAAAGCAGCAACAGCAAAGCTTTTGGCCGCTTCACTTGTACTATTCATGGGTTTTACTCGTGTTGAACAGACTTTTTACTTTTTTTGGGGAAACATTAGCACCCAAGCTGCCAGAAGTAAAACAAGTTTCATTTTTAGCAGTCTTGCATGTGTTTTACTTTTTGTGTGTCCACACCTTTCATTTTGTTCGCCTTTTTACTTTTGCGCAAGAAGCTAACGGAGCATTCACTTTGCTGTCTTTGCGAGGCGGAAACATCCAGGTTTAATAGATCAATTCAGCAATGCCAAGCCAACACTGAACTAAAATTGAAGTGGTGCCATGACAAGCCGAAGCTAAAATGCTACTGAGAACTCCCACTGAAGTACTACTCAACTGTGACTAGACTAGGAGCGCACACATGAACCGATTCAACACCGATTCAGAACTAGAACCAGCAAGGTCATAGGTACTGCTACTAAGCCCAGATATAATAATGATGAAGCCCATGCTGTTACTCAATTACTACTAAAGTACTACTACTCTTGCGGCCAGTGGTTTGCCCGGAGACTCTCTTCCGGGGGCCTCTGCCCCCAGAACATCGGCAAGCCTTCGCCGATGTGCGCAACTGCGCAGGGTGCGGCTTTTCGATGAGTCACTATGTGCATTTGTTGGGACTACCCTAGGCTCAGCCAGAAGTTAGAAGGTGACAAGTGAAGCTCTCCACACCCTAAAGTGAGGGTTTGAGGGCCCCAAACTAAACCCGAAACGGGTGGTTTGAGGCAAGAAAACCCCTAAACCTGAATCTTAAACCTGAACCCTAAAGTGAGGGTTTGAGGGCAAGATAAGCCCCAAGACTAAACCCTAACCCCGAGACCCTAAACGGGTGGTTTGAGTTAAGCCCCAAAACCGGTCCGTAAACCTGAGCCCTAAATACACCCCAAACCTGAACCCAGGCGAACCACACGTGCTGCGGGTACTCTTACTACTGCTGCCGCTGCTACTACTGCGGCAACAACAACAACTGCTACTGCTACTGCTACTGCTACTGCTACTCCTACTGCTACTACTACTACTACTACTACTACTACTACTACTACTACTACTACTACTAATGCTACTACTACTATTACTACTACTACTACCACTACATCAATCTGGGGTGATAAACATATGGTGCCGGAGTTCAGGCTGCATGGTGCAAGAGAAAAGCTTTGCACTCATACGTCTGTATGTTGCCTTGGTCACGCGCCCAAGACGTAGCGGACTGCTGCAGCTCCAGCAAATGTGGACAGCTGTCCCCTTCTAAACCAAAAAGAAGGAATGAACAGTCTGTTTGTCCATCCATTCTCTTTTGCAGCCCTCCCCCCAAACCAAAACAGCGTCCTGTCTGGAATGGCGTCCAATACAGCAATCCGCATGGCAGCTTGTGAGCTCCTAGGTTTGTTGGGCGGGGGGATAGCGTATATATATATATATGTACGTAATTGCATTATCACACATGATATATAGAAAGCACATATTCAGCACATATATATATATATATATACACATACACATATGTAACATGCATACTATTTACAACTACATATATTGCATATAGTCAAGGCGGGCCTTCTTCGCGCATGCCGCGAGCTGACCTGTCTTTGCCCTTCAGTTTTCCCCGCCTCGAGTCTCGTGTCTCTCAGGTGCCCTCAGCATCCTCATGCAGCTTCAGGAGCGGCTTCCAAAAATGCCGGTGGACCAAATGGACTTTGCACCAGTTGCGACTGAAACCATGAAAGAAGGTTCCCACCAATAACTGGTGCCGAGTGTTGTGCGCAGGAGGACGGTGTTCAAAGAGAATCCCAAAGGGAACCGAGCAGCTTTTCGGGTGAAAGTGAGACGGACAGGAACCTACACATGGTTCGGGTGTCTAAAGGGAATCTGAAAGGAAGCTCAGCATTTGTGGCATTGAACACGCTAAAAGGGAACTGAGCATGTTGTTCCGCCAAGAAAAACCAACAGGAAGCTGCAGAATGTTTGACTGGAAGACACAAGGAAGCTAAACACGAGTGTTGAAGGGGGACCAAAAGAGAAAACAACTCTCTGGGGTGTTTAAAGGTCAGCCAAACGGAAGCTAGGCAGAAAGGGAAAGCACAAGGCAAACTAAACACTCTGCGCAAATGTCACAGCTGGTTCAATGCAATAAGAGTGCTTAAAGGGAAGTTGGCGGGAAACTGAACATGTGTGGAAGGGTGTTCAAAGGAACCAACACGGAACTCAGTAGTTCTCGTGTGTGGAAGCCACCAGGGAACAAACCACTTTTGGGGTGTTCGAAACCACTTTTCGGGCCCTTTTTTGGGGGGGCATCCAGGTTGCCTGGCGCGCCTTGTTCGCGGCTGTGGCGCGTGATGAGCTTCTGTGTCACTGGGTTCTGCTTTGCCCGGGGGCCTCGCTCATTTTGCGCCCTGGCGAACGTGGCCATGTACTGCCCGAATTGGGTCGATGGATCAGGGAAACATGTACGTACATATATATATATATGTATGTATATATATATATTCGTATATAAAGCAATATACATATTCTCAAGCCCCCGCGTGTGATCCACCTTTTTTGCGCCATCTGCACTAATCTGTACCATCTGCGGTGCGGGCACACGTCCGTTGTATGTCATATTCATCATGTTCCATCTGCAAGCCAAACAAGTCAGCTCTGTCCGTGTTTGTCGCATCTGCAAGCCCAACATCAATGCATCCCGTTTGTTAAATTGAACTCAATGTCCACTTGAAATTCATGTAAGAACCAATGTGGAAAGGGGCTGATACGCAAATCAAAATTGCAAGTATCAATTCAGATTAGGCTCCTTCTTCATTAAATCCTGCTTGATTCATTATGCTGTGAAAGTTGTTTGACCCCTCCTTCAAAACAGACAAGTTTCTCATTCTTTCCTGTTATGTTCTGTTCAAGTTCTAACTAAATCTGAATTATAAAGTCCTGGTTGGCAGGTGACTGCGTACGATTCCCGTCTGTGTTCTGTTGCATCTGCGAACTTAAATAAACTCCATTCTATTTTAAACTAGAACTTATAATAACAGCTGTTTTTGTTCTATAAGATTTAATGCTTGCATATATCCAAAATACGTCAAACACTGTGTTGTGTTGCACTTCGTCAGAGTAAAACACAAGAAAACACTGTTGCAATGCATGTGTTTATATCATGGCCAATCCCATGTGGAATGGTTCCAGAGACCAGATTCCGGTCAGGGGTTTTGTACATACACGTTCATGGTTCTGCATCATAAATATAAGTATACAACTCAAAAAAAAACACGACACCAGGCAGCCTAGCATCAAAATGTGTTTTTCTATACATATGAAATAGTTAAAAGGACTTCACAACAGAAAAGGTCGATCGGGGGGAGTGGCTGACCACACATATGTATATATGTATACACACTCATTTATACATCTGGACAATTTGTAGCATTCCATAGGGAAGGGGGTCCCTTGTTTTAGGTTGGTGAAATGGTTTATGATGATTCGGGTTTCCTCTTGTTCCCTTGCAACCAACCCCGCACGGTGTGACACCCGCATATGTATTTCTGACATTGGATGTTCTGAGATTGGATTTGGATTGTTTTTTTCATGAGTCCATTTAGGTATCCTCTAACACTAAAAGCGGCCGCATGACGCCGTGTCCACGTCGGGTGTTTCACCTTTGACCCTTAAACCTGTTGGAGAACAGTTTCCCCAAGCTTCAAGCATGTTATTTGCGGAAACACCCACTGGAATGGGACACTCTTTTTGAGGAACCCATCGCTGTGATTCTCGCAATGGGATTTGGATGCCGTTTTGGAGGGTTTTGAAAAGGCCGCCAAAAGGCAGCTGGAACCCTCTTTCCCAGGATATGATCCCGCCAGTTTCTGGGGATCACGCGTTTTTTCTTTGAACAGCAACCAGTTTGCGCCAAAATCAGTTTTTCGCCACAACAAAGAAGTTGGACCAACCAGCAATAGACGAGAGCCACAAGGCATGAAAGGTATGAAAGGCATGAAAGGCATGAAAGGTATGAAAGGCATGAAAGGCATGAAAGGCATGAAAAACATGAAAGGGATGAAAGGCATGAAAGGTATGAAAGGCATGAAAAGCATGAAAGGTATGAAAGGCATGAAAGCATGCAAAACATAATATATGTCCTGTCACGGGGCTCTTTGGGCCGGTTGACCTAGTGATCCCAGTGCAATCAGGCGACACCGGTATTTGGGCATTTTCAAGCCCCCCCCTTGCAGGGGATAGCAATGCCTTCTCAGCAGCGGGCGCTGTTTCTTGCCTTGCGACCTAGGCTTGCGTGTGTTGTTCGGCTACTGGGCGCTTGGCTTTGCCCCAGCCACATCCTGAACATCCAATCTGGCTGCTTTGAGCCCGGATAAGCTCCAGCTGCAGAGGACGGAGGACTGATGTGACGTGTGTGTTTTCCGGCAGATATTGCAACAGATGAGAAACGCGTGGCAAAAATGTGTACAATTCTTTGCTCAGTTCCGCTGCTCTTGGTGTTCGATACTATAGTCGCGTTCATTACTTGATTCTGCTAGTTGTTGATGTCTTGGCTGTATCTTTTGTTGGATGTGATCCAATTTCATTTGGATCCTCTTTGGGATTGTGTGACGGGAAAACCAATAGGTAACCGTTGCCATCATTGCACGAGCCCTCTATCCTAAGATACCCCCTGGGAGCAACTGCTTTGCAAGACCTTTCGTTACGTCACACAAGTCTATCCATTTTGTCAACCCCCCCCACACTGAGGTTTCTTGGTCGTCTCTCAGTTTGAGCACATGCGAGGCCCACCAAAATTACCAGCCGAGAGCCGCTAAGGAATGAAAGCATGCAAACCGGAAGATAGTTCTTGTGGGTCACATGTGCCACGAAAGATTTACTGAGCTCAAACATCTAAGAGTTCGAAGGGAGACCCTTTCAAACCAACCGTCTGCAAAAGATCGATTGGACATCTTGCAGCCGGCTTGCATGTGATATCCGGCTGGGTGCTTGGCTTTGCCCCAGCCATATCTTGAACATATGTGGCTTCCAGAGGAGCAAGACCAGATCGCAGAGAACAGCCATTCGGATGAAGATTCAACTTTTACTAGCAGACTGAAAACAAATTGCTTAGACACCATAAGGAGAGTCCATCGAGTGTTCGGCCAGAGTTGAGTATCTCGGGTGTTGATGCTGTGATGCAACGAGCATGGATGCTGACAGGAGGCACTTGGAAGACCCTCAACATGGTGGAGTGACACATTTGTGACCATTGAATCTGATCGAAATTGGCGTGGGCAAGCAGCGCAGCGCTCACCATTTTCATGGCGGCACTACGCGCGGATGATCGTCTTGGCGCTGGATATCTTGCCAACCTGCCCTGGACACAGCCACTAACAGCTCGTGAAGATGGCCCACTTTCCCAGTAAATTTGGGAAGCTGCTCCAGTATGGGGGAAGCCCATGGACGTGGAATCACATTGAGTGCGATTGCAGAAAAGGTGTGAAAGCAACGGCAACCAGCAATCTTTGCTCCTTCCGCACCTCTGCATTTGCTTCTAGGTCCTTGCTTTGCGTATGGCAGTCATTTAAGTCTTTGCTGGCCAGGTGGTACTTTTGTTTGAGTTGCGCGGGTTGATGCTGGCTGCCCGGCAGTAGGCCCAGGCCAAGACGTACCATTCCATCAGGGGAAAATATCAGGAAGGCAAAGACATATCCTGAAAGATGAGGAGCTTCCCCGGGACATCGCCAGTTCCCTACAAACATAACCTGACAATTCAATCAAACATGGGCTTGTTTACCACGCAAACAATTCCGCTTTCTTGGTGTCTCTACAGCCTTCGGCTGAAGCAACTGGCCAAAAGCTTCTCCGAATGGCAACAGTTCCGCGTCAAGATGGCCAGAGGAAGCATCGAGCAGAGCTGTTGGCCGTGTGTCCATAGGAACTTGTGAGGCCGGTTTGCATTCCTGGTTTTGGGAAGAACTGTCGAGCTCCTCGGGACAATTCTGCGTCCAGTTTGGTCGGTCGTCCATTTCCCGCAGGGATCCCTTGAGATGTAACAGAATTGACCTCAGGTCATTCAGCATTTCCACTGGAAATCAAGAGTCCTTGAAAGCTATATATGGGGCTTTCTTCAACATAGTCGCCACACATGGTTGGTTTCCTTTTGTTTTCCTTTACCTAACCGACAGAGGTGTCCACCATGTTGAAAACTCTGGGCCTCCCCACTTCCAAAGCGACGAATCGATTCGCCGGGCAACGACTCCGGCCAGCATGCCATGCCCCACCTCTTCGTGGTGGCGACTCGGGATGGAGGCACGGGGTCGCAAGCGGCGCCATGTGGGGCTGTCCTTTTTGGAGTTGCTACGCTTTTCGGGGGTGGTTCAAAATGAAGCTAACAGGAAAACCACCAATGTTGTTGGGGGGGGGTCCCCGAAAAAGGATAATTCAGTACACCCAAATAGCAAACATGATGTTCTGCTCAATTTTGCCACCCTCGATTTGACACGAAAGTATTTGGGAAGCAAAACAGGTCGGGGATGTTTAAGCATTGTTTCCAGACTCTCTTTTCAACATGAGAAGTGGGTGCCCATGCAACATAGAAATGTAGGATACAGATGGCGATCACACGAAGGCCTGCTTGAAGCATCCCACAACGTCGCAACGCCAACGGGTCTCATTAGACCTTTGGTACTCTTGTGGACGGTATTCAAAGATCGCCAACCATTCAAGAATTCACCTTATCCCTGACACATCATTTGTTGTCTTGTCCAGTTGGTCTTGATTTTGTCCAGGTATTGATCTGTTGGGTTTGCCCTATTCAGACTATGGTTTTAATGGGCATCGACACGAAAGGTAGAAATTAATTGCCGGCACCTTGAGCACATGGACCCTGTCGCTGGCCTTGCAGACAGGTCGAGGCATGTTCAGAGACGTTTGGCAAAGGTGAGCAGTGCTTAGCGGTGGAACACCCTCGCTTGGCTAGTTGAGAAGCAATGCTTGTAATGAAGGCACCGAAAGAGATTGAACCAAGAAAGGCTGCAAGGATCCATCAATACTTCCACTCTGGGTGAATCTGGCATGCAAGCCCAACTAGAAGTGATTCAGGCTGCATGTCAATTGAAGGTGCGACGTCAGAGAGGCGACGCACCTGGAACCCTTTGGCTCGGAAGCAGACCTGTGGAACCGAGGGGTGGGCGGAAGGGGAAAAAAGCAGAGCCCTTCTACATGGAACCAGAGAATTGATCTGTGGACATGACAAATCTCGTTCCGGAGGGCGGATTCCGCTTTTATTCCACGGGGGCGGTTAGCCCTTCAAACAGCCCCACGGGTTGGGAGTTCTGGAAGAAGGCTCCTGCGTCCATGTCGATCTATTTCCAGTTGCCAAGGCTGAACCTTCGGACATGTAAACTGTTGTTGCTCCAATGTTTCATGGTTTCAAAACTTAGGTCTCTGTTAAATCAATCTTGCAGAAGACTGGTTTAATTCCTGGTGGAATCAAACATCATGTTTGGCGGCAACACCTGCAGAAAAGATGAGTCTTTGAATTTTTCCAGGCCTCCCAGGGCGGGACTTACGATTTTTTCCCGGACTTGCAGGTAGCAAGAGCCCTGTGTGCAGCACGCCGCAAGCCTAGAGGGCTGGTGGGATTCAGCATATGCGTTGGGCGCTGTTTCCCCCAGCTGTTCAGTGCAGTGGCATCCTCTACATCCCGTTTTCTAGCTTGTTATTTCCGCGACCTCAGGCCCCCTTCAAAGTCCAGCCGACCGCTTGGCGGACAAGTCTCTTGCAAAGGCAAAGCTTGCCAACCTAATCCCCAACGAGTAGCGGGTTGCCGAGTACGCGGTTTATGGATTAAAGTGTGCGGTTTGCGGATTCTGGATTGCGGCTTGCACGGATGCTCGAAGATCCTTCAGAAGGTTTCGATCCACAACTTATAGCACGGATTGCGGATTCAGGGTATTACCAACCAGTGCAAGGATGATTGCGCGGATTGCGGATTGGTTCAGTAGGCCCCCGGGATTGGCGACTTTTTTGATTCACTAAAAATGATCAACCCCAATATCCAGAGTCACTGATCAACTGGATATTTGTTTTGCGCATCGTCTTGCTCTAAGATTTGATAGCGTTCATCTCATGAAGTATGGCTTGCAAGTAGGAATAGCACTCAGATATTGGCAGCTCTGATACCGCAACAGCAATGCGACTGGTGCAGCTGCAACACCTGCGTGAGGGAGCCGACATGGCATGTGACCGAAAACACCCGAGACAAGAAACACATGGACAGGCGCCTGCAGGCATTTGGCACCATGCCTAGGCTGGTTCTTGGAACTACTGGACACTATGCTTGCGCCACCGAAGTGTTGTATCAACTGGGGTGATACTTCTTGTTTTGCATCACACATCTGAACTGGCTGGACACCATGGCAGTACAAACCACGTAATGGCTTTTCTACACAATGCAACCACATCCCATCAACAGTTGCCCACACCGGAAACCGGAAATGGCGCCTTGCCAGAAGCCAACCCATGCGCCATGCAACCAGAAGTCTAACAGCGGTAGACTTGGAGCCTCGGCCCACTCCCCTGAAACCCGAAAAGCCCGAATAATTTCCGGGTGATGTTTTCCAGGAGCTCTCTCCCATTTTCTCCCTCCAGAAACCGCATCCCTGTTATACATAAAACCAATATAGCCTCCCAGCAATTCATCTGAAACCTGATAGGCCCGGTCCCTTTGAAAGGAGAATGGTCGAAACCAGAACCCCCCCGAACGAACTCGACGTTCCATGCTCATTGAATCGGAGCATATCGGAGCCGATCCGTCGGAGCCGTCGGAGCCGAGGTGCCACAGTGCACCGTCTGGGCCGGAGTGGGCGCACCAGCCTGGGCACTGAGACCGGGCTTTGGGGGAGCATGCAACAGGTAAGAGCGCGGATTCCAAAAATAGCCATTTTCAGCGGCCCATGCACGAATTGACGGTTGGTCAACTTTTGGAGTTGGTGCCTTCGAGGCTTGAGGTATAGATTGGCCAAATTGGCCAAGCCTCCAATTCGGGCAGCCCAAGTTTGTGCAAGAGCCTGAGGTGAGACATGCGGTCGGCACTTGGAAAGCAACATATTTTTATTATTTCCACGAGAGCCACCCTCTGTGGTTCTTGTCCGTTTGTGGCAGCACGTGGCTGTTGCTGGGAAAGCTGGAAAGCGACAACGACCCATTTGCACGAATGACAGACCGTGGCCTCGCAGAGGGGGTTGAGGGGGATGGTCAACGCCTGGGGCTTGGGGAATGACAATTGCCAGGCTTCCTGAGCTCCACATGTCGGGAGGTTTGACCATGCATTTCTTTGGAAGCCGGAGGAAGGAATCTTTGGATGAACTCATGCTGGTGTTCCTTTTCAGGCCAGCTTGGACAACAATCATATGGCAGTGGGTCAAAACCAATGGTACCATTTTGGGGTAGGTGAATTCACCATCCATTTTCGATCCTATTTTAGTGGTTGGATTGGGATGAATTCACTGGGGGATAACCGATTTGGCTCTTGAGCCATGGCCGTCGATGGAGTTTGCAGGATCCGGCGTGCGGTGTTCTGCCCGGTGCTTCCCGGTGCCGGGGACCCAGGCACAAAGTACAGGCAAGCCCAAAGTAATGAACCAAAGACTTGTGAACCAGAACTAGTTCTTTTAAGTAGGCAATGAACCAAAGACTTGTGAACCAGTACTAGTTCTTTTAAGTAGGCACTGAACCAAAGACTTGTGAACCAGTACTAGTTCTTTTAAGTAGGTAGTGAACCAAAGACTTGTGAACCACTAGTTCTTAAGTAGTAGCAATGAACCAAAGACTTGTGAACCAGTACTAGTTCTTTTAAGTAGGCACTGAACCAAAGACTTGTGAACCAGTACTAGTTCTTTTAAGTAGGTAGTGAACCAAAGACTTGTGAACCAGTACTAGTTCTTTCAAGTAGGTAATGAACCAAAGACTTGCCACCTTTGTTGTTGGATGCTGGTTTCCCTTGGCGAGCTGTGGTGACTGAAAGCAATGAGCGTTGCCAAGTGCCCATTGGAAGGCGGCCATGGCAAGCCTCAAATTCGGCGAACAGTTTTACACTGTGAGTTAAATGGGTGTGGCTCAAAATCAAGCACGTTTTTTTGAGCCACAGCCAAATAGGCGAAAGCCGGCTTTGGTTGGTTGAAGGGCTCCCAGGTGATTCACCCTCATGAGCACATTCCCTCTCAACGTGGGGGCCCGTGGGGGCACCCCAAGCAAAAACCTCTGGTCTTAGAAGGCCTGTAGGGGATTTGTTGTTCGCCCGCCTTTCGAGAAACTGGAGGCGAAGGTCGGTAGGCGGCTGGGGTTTGATCACCAGACTAGGTCCCCCAGTAGTGCCCTTTTACCCTTTTTTGGGGGAGGGTTGCAATACTAAAATAGACTACAGAAAAAAAGGGTACCCTTATTCTAACCTCCAAAACTGGAGGACCTAGCAGAGCGGACGTGAGGTTTCAGAACCGGTTCCGTGCCGAGACGCCTCAGGACAACACCTTCCGCATGAGGCTCTTCCACGCTGCGCCTGCCTCAAATCACGCGATCTACACCGGAACACGGGAGCTGCGAGCCTACGGAATCACACAAACACAAGCTGTCACAAGCTGCATGCTTATTCTCAGCTTTTTTGTTTGTTTAATGTTGCAGCGTTCGAGTGAGTTTTCATCCAAGTGTCCCGTACTTCATGTTTCAGCCAAATGTTTGTTTGCCTTCGGCAAGACCAGAAGGCACTTCTTACGCCAGGAGAGTCTCAGGGCAGGAATCGTCAAGCCCTTTTCATGAAAAGGCGCTTTTGAAAAGGCAAGACTCACTACCTTAGACACTGCAGCCTGCCGGCCTTGCTTGGCAGCCTTGTCAAGCGGGAACAGCACCAGAAGTCCTTACCGTTTGCAGAGAGAGAGAGAGAGAGAGAGAGAGAAGGAGAAGGAGAGAGGGAGAGGAGTGTCATTCTACATTCGGTAGCGCGTCGCAGGGCACAGCTGCCTCCCATCTTCTTTGGGTAAGTTCTAGCGGGTGAAGACCGTCGTTTCCCTGCGCTTTGTTGGACAGGGCTTGAGGGCTGATGATTGGCGCTTTCTGCGCGTGTGACTTGCGCGTTTTTGCTATCACCTACGCAAGGATGTGGTGGCGCCTTCTGGCGTGCCGATGTTCAATGGTTGGACCTCCGCCCTCCAAAAAACAGAAGCAAACAAGAACATGCGGATATACAAACAAGTCCCAGCGCAATTAAATGATATGCACCAAAAGTTCGGAATGCAACCCATGTCCTACTTTGGTGGCTCCCTGCCGGCCCCTTAGCTTTTCAGCCTTTTAGTGTTAGTGGTAGTTTCCATTTATACCGCTAAAAGTGAAGCTTTAGCGGGGGTCTGAGCCCAGAAATCATGTCCTATGTCCATCAGCCTTACCGACACAGGTGCTGGCGGGATGTTTGCCTGTGGTCATCCTCTTTCCTGGTGGCAGCTGGTGACCCCATGAGATGCTGAGAGGTACTTGGCCATGGTTCAAAACTAATGGAATCCCATTTTGGTTAGTAGGTGAATTCACCACCCATTTTAGGACCTATTTTAGTGGTTGGATTGAATCGGATGTTCACTGGGGGGTAAGGGGTTTTGACCCATGGCCCCTTCCCACCGATCTCCAAACGAGAGTCCAAAAAAGGACGGCTCTGGTTCAGTTTTTGGCCAAACAGAATCCACCAGGCCTGTCAATCCGGAGTCAACCTTGGATGTGTGTTTGTGCGCGCATGCTTTTGATGCATCCATTCAGGTGTTGTTTTGAAGGGGAGCCCAATCCACTCATTTTTTGGGGTTGTCAGCAGGAAGTCCAGGCCCTTCCACGCCGACGGAAGGCATCTTATGAATCAGGTTTGCTTCGGAATCAGATTCGTCTTACAGATCAGGCAGAGAACGAATTCAATCCCATGTCAGTTAAAGATTCAGGATGAGAATGAGAGCGCGATTTGGTCCTCGCGGCCGTCCGAGCCCAAAGCAGTTTGCGTCTGCTTGCAACAGTAGCACCCTCAGCAATCAAGCAAACATGAGTACAGCCTGCATCACATTGAATGGGTCCGTCTTTTCTCCAAGGATTTCCCTGATTTTCCCAATTGTATCTTGCCAAGTAGAGCCTGCTTGTCGCTGGAACTTTACCCGCAGTATGTGTGGCTAGACTAGATAGGTAAAAACCTCGACCGTTAGCTCGATCAAGCCTGCCAAGGGCTCTACCTGCTTGGGAGCCGTTGGGCAAACTGCAGGCTGGCTCTTCTCCGATGAAATAAGGATTGACTTTCATCTTTTGATTCGTGCACGCAGTTAGGCCTTGGGCTTGGGGCTGTTGAGTTTCTGTGGCAACACCCCATCAAGCCACAGATGTTCGTCAATTGTAAGCCCTCTTGGTACAAGGGTCTGGCACCGCTTTCCAGAGTCGTTGAACCATTTGTCTCAAAGTGGACCACCCAAAAGATGCTCAGTTGCCCAACATCGAGCTTTTGACCTTCTAGCTTTCCAGTTTCGGTATCCAGTCAAGGTTCCAAAGGGTTCCCATGTTTTTCCCGGTCTTTGGGGATTTCTCTTAGGGACTCCCCGAAGACACGGGCATGCCACGCTGTCAGGTACCGGAACCAGGGCCCCCCGGTGGAGTGGAGCCTTCCCTTCCCAGGCGAAGCGGCGAAGCGGGGAAGCGAGGGATCCCTGAGGATTTTTTGAGACGAGGTAGTGTTTTTTATTTTACTAGGTCTGGTTTGCCGGGGATGGTGGCAGCTTTGCGGAAAACCGGACCTAGTAAAAAACCGGACCTAGTAAAACAAAAAACACCTCTACCCCATGCTGTATGCAAAACACCTGGGATCAGGGCTTGAAATGGAATCCACGAATCTGTGATACAACAAGAAGGGCTTCTCGAAGATTCAAACCTGACATAAAGGAGAAGAGTCCCTTGTATCACAAAAGTGGGGATAAACCCCTTGATCCCACAACCCTGAAATGAAATGTAAGAGGATGTTTGGTTTTTAGCTCAACCGCAGAAGAGGAGTTGACCAACTCCCGAGCTGCTTTAATTTGATCACCGGGAGAGAGCCCATTGTCCAGCACTGATGGTGGGGTGAGATCAGCTTGCGCTAAGACGCTACGCCCTGGACAGACACGTCGCGCAGTCATCATTTTTTTGGTGTTCGTTGGATTGGATGCAATGCAGCGCATGGCGGGATGTGTTTGTCCTTCAAAAAGGAAGCTATAATCAATGAAATCAACTGGAACCGTTCATCCCTTTTTCAGGTCCCTTTGAACACGCGCTTGATTCTTTTTGGCTGTAATGTTGACCCCGGATGAATAAGCCGTGGTTTATTGGTATGGGGGTGTTCCCCTCCAAAAGTGATGAATCCCCACTACAACCAGGGACACCCCCATATGAATAGACCGGGGTATATTATTCCGGGGTCAACATTACACAGTCACCTGACATTTGGCGCAGGCCGAGTGGACTGGCGGGGCTTTAGCGTGGAGCTGCCCTTTGACCCCTCCAAGGAGGTGCGGAGCGAAGGGGGCGGGGTGGTTCGACCATGCCGCTCCGGCAGTTGTTGCGTGAACAGCATTCATTGGGTTTCGCTACACAGGGAAGTTCACTTAAGAGGGAAACATCAGGTCTGGTTGTATAGGTTTTGCTCAACCCTGGTTGGGCAAAAGAGGAATCCTTCAGCCTTGAGTTGCGAAAGGATTGTCACCTTTTGTAGTGGTTTTTTACGGATTCTGTTTAGGGGTAATGGATTAGCAAACCCTTCATTTTGAACTGCCCAGTTGATGGGTGCTTGGGTTGACGGCTTGCTTTGAAGTCCCTGAAGCCAAAAACCAGTGGTCAAGAGGGTCCCGAACACTTGCGGCGTGAAATTCTTGGCAGGTTCCCTTCCATTCCATTTTCCTTGAAACCTTCCGTGCTCCAAAGGCGACACCAAGCGAAAGCTGAAGCGGGTCTCAAACGCCCCAGGATAGCGCTTGAAAGGGGGCTCCAAGACTAGGTCCCCCAGCTTGGTGCCCTTTCTCACCTAACTTTTTGGTTGGGGAGGGCAAGCCCCTACTCAAATAGACGTCCTGAAAAAACATAATCCGGTACCCGTATATTCGAACCTCTCCTCTGGACCCAGAAGCGGACCTCGGCACTTCTTCTCTTCGATCGGCAGGCCCTTGGTGTCTGGGCCAAGCGTTTGGTCCCGACGCTGCTGCAGCGGGAGACCCAGACGCACCAAAACGGAGATTTAGTCTTGCAGCTGGCCGATGGCATGTTTTTTTTCTTTTTATAGATCTGTCTTTAAGGAGATCAGGGGACGGACATGTTTTTTTTTTGTTTGCCATGTGCGGTAGAAGATGAGCTTTCGGGTGGAGGCAAGGAAGCCCACTGCTGAGGTTTTTTGGAGCCTCAAGCGCTTGGTGTGCCATGTTTCCCATGATTGGTCCCAACTTCCATTGGCTCTCAAGCCGGCCGAGTGCACACGTTGACCATGGAGATGTCCATTTCTGATCGGCAGGTCGAGGTTCATGGTTGGGGGAAACTGGGACTTTGCGTGAATTGCTGAAGTCCTAAATTGGAGTTCTACTTGGGCAGATCACTTCAGTGTGCAAATCATAGCCACCGCGCAAAGGGGGCTTGCGACCCTAATTTCAGTTGAACTCTCCTATATTTTGGCATGGATTCAATTGTCTGGACTTGATCTGCTTGTTTGGGCAGTGGGAAACAACACGTTTCCACTATAAAGTGTAGCGTTTTGACCAGGCCCCGCTTTGGTCCAGTTGGGGCAATCTGGACTTGAAGCTGTGTTCCCTCAAGTCACTTGGGACCTACCAAAATAATCAATTTGTTTTGTTACCTGCAAACCATCCATTTGATTCTATTTGTCTTTGGGTTTGGGAAACCCAAAGGGAAGACACCCCATTGCTGCGGGTTACAATACATAGAAGGGGCTGAATCACTACCATTGTACTACACATATCTATAGTCTATAGTCTATAGTCATGGCAAATTGTCGTTTTGAAATACCCGAAACCTTTTTTTTTCCAAATTGCTTTGCCCCTAGTTTCCTTTTGCGACAAGCATGCAGGTTTGCCCTGAATTGGTGATATTGGTGGTTTGTTAGGTTTGACCCCCTAGCTGAGGTGTGGGGAAGTGCCTCATCAAAATCTTCCAACTCAAAGTGGTCAAGGATTCCTTTGCCAAACTGCTCTCCCAATTATTTGTGTTGCAGTTCCCTGAGACAAACAGTCATGTGGCTGTGTTGCTTTTTAGGGGAGCCCCCCCAAAAAAGGTAGAACCACGAAAACAAGGTATCCTCCAAGAAAAGGACAGACCTACTGTGAATGGTTGCGAAATCCATTTCGCACCACCTAAGCAGCCATGGGAAACCCATGGTCCGTTGGTATTTACAGGTGACTGATCATTCCAGCGGTTCTTGTGTGGTGCAAAATGGATTTCGTCCATCCACAGTACCTAGGTCCCCCAGTAGTGGCCTTGTACCAACTTTTTGGGGGCAGAATTCCCCCACTAAAATAGACTACAGAAAAAAGTTGGTACCCTTATTCTAACCTCCAAAACTGGAGGACCCAGGTTGTTTCCACAAACTGCTGCGAAATTTCCCGACTCCGCGCCGGAGGTTGGATGCCAAGGAGATCCACCGCAGGCAGGCGCTTCTGGCCGAAGCCGCGCGGAAGCTCAAGGAGACGGCAAAACTTTTTCCCGGACGCCGGTTGAACCCGAGGATTGTTTTCGAACGCTTCAGCTCACAGGAGCACAGGAGACGTTTTCCATGGGGATGTCACCTGAGCTTTTTTTGAGAGTGTAAGTGGAAGGATGCTTTGGCGTTTCCAAATTACAGGGGTCCAACTTGAAAGTTCTTACTGTTTTGATTCTGATGCAGTGCTCGCTGCTGCAGTTTAGATTGTTGCTGTTGTGGACCATAGGTACACTCACTTTGGGAATGCAAACTGAAAGCCGGGCAGTTGCAATGTGAAAATACTTATAGATTGGCTTATCCCCAGCCTGCGTATGGAAGGGGAGGGGCATACTCCCCACAAAGACCCTTTCCCACAAAACAATGTATGTGTGTTGGGGGGGGGGGATGCACTTGTTCAACCATTTCGGGCTGCGAGGCTTCCAAACTGGCATGAAGAAAGCGCGCAAAATGCTTAATTCAGGGATCTGGCCACAGGCACAAACGTCTCCAGCACACAGGGATGTCTGACAACATACCCTGACGTTGAATTCCATGATCCATGAACCATGCCGCTTGACCATCAAGCGTGAAGCGAATGAGCTAGTCAGAAAGTCAACTGAGAGGTGGGTCCAAATATGCAGTTTATGAACAACTGGCTGCGCTGAAGAGCGCTCAACACCATGCGCTTGATTCTCTTTCACAAAGTCATGGGGCTGATCCTGAAGGGGACGGGACTGAGGCCTTACCTCCCAACCTTACCGGTTTCTCGCCTACTCCATATGTTATATGTCATGTCTCCTTGTTGGACTTTAAATGTAGTGGCTAAGAGGGAACACTGCCGGCCCTGATGTGTCAAGCAAACATGAAAGCACCGCCATAGATGACTTCCACCACCCCCAAACCACCAGGCGGTCATGGAGTTCGCCATAAACGGGGAAATGCAAGGGGTGTTGAAAAAAATGACATTCTTCGACGGGTATGGGGTCGAAATCAAGCCGTGAAACAGAATTTAGTCCTTGTTTCCACGAGGCTTCCATTTACGAGTTGTTTCCATGCACCAGGCTTCCATGTTGGGTATTCATTTCATTTACCAAGCTTTGTTGGGAAGATCTAACCTTTTTTTCAGCCCACAGCTCTAGGATCATGACTCAACTTGGCCGCGGCTCAAAACACCGATACCAAAATGGGTTGCCCTGGTAAGTGGAAACATGGCGGTTTGCCCCTCCTGGTTAATTTTGAGCCACGCTCACTTGGTTGAAGTCCAACCGGACGGTTGATCTGAGCCTGGGAACCGGATGAGGCGCCCTTGCTGCGCTTCGACTTCCAGGGGCATCGCCCGGCCCTGGGCCCAGATGGATCCTGAAGTGACGCCGGTGGGCTTTTAAATGTGTACATATATGTATAGGCATACACACGCACACATATATATATATATACATACACAAATAGAATATATGCAATGTATGTAACACGGATATGCACATACTCGTATGGAGGTTGTGTTTTTCAGTGTGCTCGCCAAAAGAATGGCTGGGTTATGTGAATTGTGCCACAGGGTTATGCCCCACATGGCAACCCATTCTCTTTGGCTCAAAGGGAAACTCAAGGGAAAACCACCTCATTCTGACATATAGCTGTGCCGCTGGCGAGCAACCAGCTGGGTTCTCAAGTGATACGTTGGCCCAAAGGCAAAGGGGATGAAATGGCACACTCACCCCTTTGCGCCATTCGAACATGTTGGCTCACCCAAATCCCATGAATTTGTGTGTGTGTGTGTGGCTGTGTGTTTTTTTGAGTCGTTATCTTTCTGGGGCATTCAAGGGAAACCGAAGGGGCCCTCACGGCCAATGAGCGTCCCTGCCGTCGAATTTGGGAACCATGTCAGGCCCAACTCCTCAACCGTTTGGTTTGCGCGGCAAGTTTGTCAAGTTTTCGGCTCTCGGAACTTCTCATTCGTTTTAGCTGGTGTGACGATTCATCGCGTGGCCTACCGGGAAGATGGCTGGGTTGTTTTCACACAATCCATCCGCGGCTTGGGCAAACCGACTGGAGATTGAATTGAAGCATTTGTTAGCTGTGGATCCAAGTGGACCTTTTGAATTCCCAGGCGCTGGTCAAGTGGCCCTCACGGATTCAATGGCGATCACGCGGCATCTGGTAAATTTCTGTCGGCAGCACGCGCTCTTCGGCTCCTCGGCTCTTGGGCTTCGATCCCCGCAGGATGCCTTCACGGCGCTCTTGGACGAGCTCAGCGAGCGACCACTGGAGCCAGCCGGGGCCCTACCAACTGCTGGGGATGGAGCTCGCGTGATGGACTGGGGCCATGGATATTTCGAGAAGCAAAAAAGAGGAGCTCAAACCAAGCTGAGAGACGCCATGGCAGAGTGAGTTACCGGGGATCCTCCAGAGGTAACCAGGGGTCAGGCGTTGTTTGTCGCCTGCCGGAAGAGCCAGCTTTTCTGCAGCCGTTTTGGGGGGCCCTAAATATGAAATGCATGAATGACATCCCTTCCTTCACACTTTTCCGATTTCCAGGATCAGCAGGAGGTGCCATAAATGTTGTATAGCTCCGACCTCCAGTCCTTCAGAGGGCCATTGGCCGTTGATCTCACACCCATCTCAAACCTGCTTCTTTGGTCACTCTTCAATGGGATTCAATGAAATTCTTGACGGGTGAAAACCTGGGCCACCGACACCTCGACTTGTCCCAGAGCCCTCCACAGACCTGGGTTTTCCGGGTTTTGACGAGTTCAGCGGTGTCAAGTTTGGACAATTGCCAAATCAAAGAGTTGGTGGGGTCTTTTAGGTGAACTGCCTGCCATTTATTTTCTTCCGGCATATCCAGCTCAAAAGTTACCCTCTCACCCCACTGTCCATGTGGGAGGGAAGCTTTTTGTAGTACGTCAGGGACTCTCCCTTGGGCAAAAGTTCCTTTCTGGCCCAGCAGGTTTGCCTTCATTTTCTCCGTCCACAACAAGCATGACTTGCGAATTCAAGTCTGTCCGCAGATTCCAGTGGGTCTTTCTGGCCTCCAATGAATCCATGTAAAAAAATAGGGGAATCACTTCCAGTGGCATTTCCATGCAAAAAACACGCAGCTTCCAGTTGTTTTTCTGGGCTCCAAAGGATCCAGCAAAAAAACAAAAACAAAAAGCAACGGGAGGAGGGAGGGGGGGACACTTTCAAGATCGGTCAATCAACTGTAAAAGGTACGAAGACTCAACTTTGCATCCTACTTTGTTGTTCTGGGTTCCAACAGATTCCAGTTTTTCAGTTTGCAGATTCCCAGTTTTTCTGGGTTCCAATGGGCCCATGTAAAAAAGACGCCGGGGGGAAGTCACTGGACGTATCAAAGGCCCGGCTGGACTGCTTCGACCCCCGGGAGCGCTTCGACACCGAGCGGTGCCTCTCGGGGGCCGAAAGCGTCGCGCGGGAGGAGCCGCAAATTTGAGGGGAAGCCGGGGCTCCAAATCGATATTCGGGTTTAGGGCCCAAATATGAAGCAGAATCCAAGCAAACCTGGAGTCTCCTGCAAACATGTTTTTTTTTTTTGGTCCAACTATGAAACAGAAGCGCTCTGCAAGTTGTTTTTTAGGTGGGCCAAGAACCTGGAAACCTGGATTTTGTTGGTTCCACAATCCGCGCAAAACCAGCTGGACGAAGAAGCCTCCAGGAAACCTGAAAGCCACCTGGAAATCTGAAAGCCATCGATCATTCGCACTGACCAACCAACGCTACGTGAATAACTAGGGTTTTTTGTTGTCTTAAAGTCAAATAGCACCCTTGGGGTTCATTGGGGAATCGTCCTAGTCCAAGCCTTATGCGGGGCTGGAGAATCATCCCTTGCAATCACTTGGGTTCCATAGCAAACATCTGCAAGGGAGTGGATGTAGACTTGGGACAAGTTGTTGTAGGTCACATAATGCAACTGGCAGGAGTCCAACTAGATGTTTCTGTCTTCTTCTTTTCTTTGACCAAGGGCTCAGTTTGGGTTACCATGTGATGGGATGTTCGCATTCGCATTGGATACGATTCCGCTGTGGCGGTTTGAGGTCTATGTGGTCCGAAGTAGACGCAAGATGAGCTATATAGTCTATAGTGAGCTAAGACGCGTGTAAAACTTGACAGAGCGCAGTTGACCGCCTCAAAGGGTGAGTTTGTCTAGGTCTTTCTCTTGAAATGCCGCAGAAAGCGTGGCTCGGAAAGAGCAGCAGGAGAAAGGCAGCGATGGAGCCTTTCGGCAATCACTCCGCAAGGCGGCCGACTGAAAAGTTGCCGGGACGTCCAAGGCTCCACACAGGCAGCCAATTTCAAGGGCGGAGGCACCTGCTGGACGAGCATACCAGCCGAAGCCAACCTGCTCCAAGCGCTGCGCATGTTTCCCCCCCCAAAAAGTGTCATTCGGTACAGCAGAGCTGGCGAGCCAATGGTTTTCTTCAAAAAAAGAAGAACTCAATCTAGGGGTTCAACAGGGTTCCTCAAAAGATACATGGGTATGGCTCAAAGTTAAAGAGCTGGGGTTACGCGGGTTTTAGTCTTTGGTTCAATTCACCAAGGTGCCATTTTGGTTCCACTTTTCTGAGCCGCAGCCACATCTTGGCCATGTTGAAACTTCACATTTTACCTGCCTAGGATCCGCATCCGTGCGACGGCGATTTCCAGTATGGTGTCACCTTTGACTGGAACTCTGTTTGAGTCTCAGGATGGTTCCAGCCAGGGTTTCACTTTTTGACTAGGGTAGACTTAAACCCAGGGCTGGTTCATTCCCCCAAAAGAAGAGCTGTTTTTGTTTGTCTAGGTTCCCCAGTAGTGCCCTTTTACTGTTTCTTTTTTGGTTGGGAGGATTCCCCTACCAAAATAGACTACAAAAAATCAAACGGCACCCTTATTGTAGCCTCCAAAACTGGAGGACCTAGTTGTCTATCTGGTCAAGTGGATCCAATGTTTTCTAGCCAATGTGGTCCAGCCCCATCGCGCAGGAGGTGGAGATCTACGGGGTCGTGGCGTGCTGCCCCAAGTGGGGCCAGGAGCGAGTCGTAGTGAGCGGTCGAACGTGGAACCTTGCAACGGCAACACCTATTTGCTTGGTGGCTCCCGAAGGCTATTCGGTTCCTTAGCCTTTTAGCTTTTTAGTGTGTACTGGTAGTTTCCATTTCACCCACTAGAAGTTAAACTTTTAGCGGGGGATCTGAGGGCAACACCTACTTGATGAATCGTCTGCCTAAACTTTTTAGTACGGAACCCCCTCCAAAGTGGTTGGTGGACATGGATCCCCACCGAAATAATGTCCACCAAAGGGTCCCGAAGGAAAATTCAGACCAATCTCTGAACCTGGTTGAAGGGCGGGTTTTTGGAGCGCTGCTTACTTCCGCAATGGGCAGTCCCCCAAATTTTGCGGTAGCAAAAGGCCAACCCCAGTTGGGTTCACAGGGCTTCGCCCAAAGTCTGCTCCCTCTCAAGTGGGACACCCTGGTCAGCAATCAAAAAAAGGCTTATTGAGCAGGGTAAGCATTCGGGCCAGGCAACCAACCAACCAAGCAATCCCATGGTTCAACCAGAAAAAACTCAGGTCCCGAGCACTATACTCTATCTCAGAGTCGTCCACGGTTCTTGCCGCAAGCAGCTACTGTATCGCTCTGCTCGGAGGGCTGTCCTAGATTTCCTTTGCTGCACAACTAGCTAAACGTGAGCCAGAAAGCCAGAAATTCTTGCAGACTATCCACACCCACACAAGAGAGAAAGAGAGAGAGGAAGAAGGGAGAGCGAGAGACAGAGAGAGAGAGAGCGGAGCGGGAAAGAAAGGGGCAAAGAGGCCAGACTGACGTGAACATGTTGGATTCACGCGTGACTTAAATCCCGCTCAGATGGGTGGAAAG
Source organism: Effrenium voratum (assembly GCA_963377175.1). Classification (NCBI taxonomy): domain Eukaryota; class Dinophyceae; order Suessiales; family Symbiodiniaceae; genus Effrenium; species Effrenium voratum. The sequence goes on along the minus strand of CAUJNA010003667.1, from coordinate 104,355 downwards.
TCTAGGGTTTGTGCAATACGCTGTCCAGCTTAGCTTGGAATGGTGTGTGGGCAATTGTCCTGGCAAAAATATGGCCATGTGCCACAACCAAGGACCCTCCAGATAGCTTCAAAGTTGAAATTCTCTCCTTTGAAGCATTTGGCTAGTCCTTCCAAATGTGTGATGTCTTAACTTTTTAACACGGTTCTGCAATGGCACCGCAGATGGATCAGCTTGCTTTGGCGTCCCTGGCACCCTTCGTATTCATCAACTCGTAGGGGTCTGAGTTCTCTGACAGGAGCAGGGCCAACAAGTAACAGGCAAGCTTGACAGCTGCCAAACAATCTCGAAACCTGCTACACGGCAGGGCTCAACCGACATGAAAGCAGTCCCAGACCCACCCAGATCAGCTGAAACCACCCGATTCCTGAGCCACAGGAGCGACCCAGAACAGGCTCTGCTTAATCAGACCCAAACATTGAATATGAAAGCATCAACCCCTGGCGACAACACGCTGGACAGGGATCAAAGACCAAACCAGCTTGCATGACTTTTTCTGTCTTGAATGTTTTGTGCTCGCCGCAAAGTAAGGGCACTCTCTTAAATGCACACCCTGAAAAAAAGAAAGCTGTCACAAGCAGTGCAGCGCATACACACACGACACACGCACACACACAAACACACAGATCACACACGCTGCACACCCACACACACACACTTTTCACATCACAGCACACATCACATCACATCACGTCACATCACACACACACACACGACGCACACACACACACAGATTACACATTTTACACGCGCACACACATACAACACAAACACACACGCATACACATACACACGGGGCATACACACTCATACACACACACAAGACGAAAGCACGCAAGACATACGACTCACACTTACAAGACACGAGCACACAAGGCACACGGACAAACAAACAAACACACACACACACACACATACACGTACACAACGCGCACACACACACACACTTACACATACACACACACACACACAGCCAGCACGCACGCACGCACGCACACACACACACACACCAGACACACACACACACAAAGCACACGCACCCACCCACGCACGCATGCACGCACGCACGCACGAACACACGCTCGCTCGCGCACACACACACGCACCCACCCACACACACACACACACGCACGCACGCACGCACGCACGCTCGCACACACGCACGCGCACCCACACACACCCACACACGCACCCACACACACACACACACACACGCACGCACGCGCACGCGCGCACGCACACGCGCACGCACGCGCACGCGCGCGCACGCGCACACGCGCGCGTGCGCACCCGCGCCCTCCCACCCGCCCACCTGCCCACCCGCGCACCCGCGCACCCGCACACCCGCACACCGGCACACCCGCACACCCGCACACTCGCATGTCATGTGCACACCCCTACACCCGCATGTGCACACCCGGACACCGGCACACGCACACGCGCAACCGAGCACACGCGCAGACGCTCACGCACGCACGTACGCGCACACACGGAAATCACTCAGAGAGAGACAGAGAGAGAGAGAGAGACAGACAGAGAGACAGACATACAGACACACAGGCACACAGACACACAGACACTCAGACACAGACACTCCAACACAAAACGGCCGGACAAACGCGCAGACGCATAGACGCAGACGCATAGACGCAGACGCATAGACGCATACACGCAGATACAGGCACACACAGACAGACTCACAGATCCAGACACAACATACACGCACAAGCGCGCTCAGGACCTGCAGCATGCATGGCACAGCTAGAGTCAAAGTAGATTGAAGACTCCCAAGCTCACTCCTCACAGTTGTTTTTTGAGCCTTACTAGGTCAGCTCGGACTCGCATTGGGTTCGGTGGTGCGATTTGAAAACTTCCTCGACGACTCCCTTCATCTCATGCAGGATAGTATGACTTGCGTTGATGAGGGTTGCTCCTGGCCTCGAAAGGATGAGCGACAAGGTCAAACAAATAACACAGGACAACGGTGAAGAAAAGGATGGGCCATGATGGGCCTCAAAAGGATGAGGTCTTGTTGTTTCTTTTGGTTTCCCTTTGGAAACCAAAACGCATCTCGTGGTCTTTGAAGCAACCCGTATCGAGCGCACGAGATATTTTTTCCGACAGGAGCCTGCGGAAGGCGGGGCTGGGGGCCAAGTGCCGAGTCCATGGCTCGCGGCTTTCCTTGTGGTTTCCCTAGGTCCCCCCAGCAATTGGTGCCCTTTCTACCTTGTTTTGGTTGGGAGGGTTCCCCTACAAGAATGGACAGAAGAAAGTTGGTACCAACTTATTGTAACCTCCAAAACTGGAGGACCTAGTTGAAATCCACAAGCAAAAGGGGGTAGCCTCAAACAAAGACACATCCATGTTGGAGAAGGAGCTTTTCGGTCGATGGGGATCAACATTTTGAATCTCTTGCTTCGGTTTGATGGCTAGACAGAGCAATCACCTGTTTGCGTGCGTGGATCACGCAGGCTCATGTCTACGGGAATCGTAGCAACAGGCAGCAGTGCCTGGGCGGACAGCATGGATGATTGCTTGTCCTTCAAGACACAAGATGCATGTGGCACACAGTCTTTCAGCTGCATCTAGAGTCCGCTTGGACGGCGCCCATAGGTTCGTTCAACGTATCCAATAGTCTATGGTCCTGTTGGGAGGGACATGGGGGCGACTAAATCAACTTGCCGCAAATACCAGGCGGGCTCTCTTATTCCCTCTCACACTCTAATTTCCTATGTCCTTCAGGGTAGCAAAGTTCAAAAGTGGCTTACATGCAGCCGAAGTCGGTTGAATTCATGCGGACCGTCTAGCTCTTGGCAGCGGCATTGGGTGTTGTCTCCAGACAGACTACGGGCGAACACCAGAATTGGTTGCTTTGTTTCCTTGTCCGTTGAAATTGATAACGAATCCCGCAAAGATGAAAATACAATCAACAACACCCACAATACATACACATGTATATTATATATGTCAACATACGTACACACCTACACACAAGCAACATATGCATGTGTATACATGTATGGGAGCATCCCCATGCAATTTGTTCATTTACTGTTGTATCTTCAATGCATATAGCTCCGACTGATTTACAGCAGCTAAGCTTATCCCATGGTTTCTACTAGTTGCCTGGTATATCCATGGTATGATGTATGTGTCCAGCATGTCTAGTGCCTATCTAGCTATTCTGTCCGTGTGTGCCAGGGTCAGCTTGTTTCTACGTAGTATATGTTCAGATCTTTGCCAACATTGCCTAGCATATGTCTACTAAACCTGGCATACATTGAGATCGGCGCATATTTATTGCTGCTCACCCTGCATCAAGGACCCTTTGGATGCATGTATATATATATATATATGTATATATATATACATATATATGTATATATATATGTACATACATATATTTGTGTGTATTTATACATATATATATTCGTGTGTGTGTGTGTGTGCCCATCCCTGTTTCGCTGGTCTTTTCAGGCAACCGCTGGAACTCCTCCTGCAACTTGGGCGTGGAGGGTGTGCCAGCGCCTCAATGCCAGCAAGGAGAAAGCCCGGAACCGCGAGCTTCGCCTGAGGATTCTTCGCTTGGCCCTTTCCACTTGAGCAAACACAAGCTCATGGTAGGTGAAGGCTAGTAGGGGACAGTCCCAGCCATAGATAGGTGCCGCCGTTGGGATATTTTTTTTCAAGGGGTTTGGTAGATCCCTTTATCGCCAGGGTTCATTGGGACTCAGCTGACGAATCAACCCAAGGAGTCCGCCCGTGGGCCATGCGCCGGTTTGCCTCTTGCTCAACAGGTCAACGTGCGGTTGAATGGAAACTATTGACACACAGCTGCCTCTGAAAGTAGAGGGTGTCATTGCTCACTGCTTCTTTTTTGTCAGGGGGGGTGGGGTGGGAAAGGGTCGCGATTTTGTCCATCCACGAACGTAAAACCGTCCTAACAATTGGCTAGATTTGTTGTGAATTTTGCAAATCGTTTACTATTGTTTTGCTTTTCATTGCCCAGGTTTGTTTCATATACCTATATTTTTGTATATACACATTTGCATTCACACATTTGACCCGCTGTGTGCAAAATATGTACTTCTTCATCAACTTATGGTACATCATTCCTTGCAGTGTTGCTCTTCTTGTTTCTTCATGATGTTTCTTAGATTTGCCTTTCGCCTTGCTGCCGCTGCCGCAACACCTGCTATGCGAAGTCATAGAACTTGAGCCACCCGCATATGTTCCATAGAAATCCCGAAGTATAAAATGCACAGGTGTGTTCACATGTATGTATACAGATTGTATGCGGACAAATGGAACGATACCACACCAACTCAAAAGCGCGCTGCTCAACTGAGCTAAGGCCGTTTGCTGCATTGCGATGTTTCTTTGACAGAGTGCATCAGGATAGTCTTTATCAAACTACCTTACTACAAATATGTTTGGCCCTTAAAAGTGTAGCTTTCCTCCTGGAGACATACGAACCTAGTCCCAAAAACTCACCGAAAGGCTGACCCAGAAGGATTTGATTAGCACAAGGCAAAGTCGAATCACGGAAGCAAGACCCTGGTCTGGCGCAGAGTTGGGCTGTTCAAGTATGTTTGTCGCAAAATCAGGAATGAAACCCCACCATGGTTGGCTGTCTTTTGGGTTGCCAGCGCTGGAGATTCCGCGCAGCTTATTCCATGGATTTCGGCAGGGGAGTGAACGGGGCTGACCATACTAGCCAGAATTCCGTCTAAAGACTAATTTACTAATTTGCTTGCAGGGAATCCGCTCTTATGAATTTGGAGCGGTTTTCTTTACGGATACTCCGAGTAGCTGGCCGTTGGTTTCCCCTTACCAAGCAAATTTATCTCGCGCTGGAGGGTTGAACGCAATACTGATGAAGTGGAAGTTGTCTTTTCGCTGAGCTGTTTGGTAGTGTTATCCTCGTTGTACCAACCCACTGTTGGACGCTGCTTATCAATGAGTGCTCCGGTATTTGTGTTTACATGGGTGGGCTCGACCCCACCTGTTTGTTGATGTGGTTGTTTGCGACAAGTATTGCTGGGTGGGTTAGGTACCGAAAGTCTGAGACGATGGATATTGACCGCGGAAAGGAAGCCAAAAGAAACCAAAGGAAGAAGTCACATTGAATCTGAACCGCGCACCATGTTCTGCAATATGCAGTTGTTCTTGTTATTTGCGGCAATCTGTCTGAATTGTGTAGGGTGCAGCAACATGTGATCGCAAGCTTGTGTTTCTGAGAAGTTTGCCGCGTCTCTTGTTGAAGTCATTTTCCAGAATCCTGGCTGTGCGTTTCCTGGTCTGAAAAAACACCATTCGCTATCCAGTCCCAAGGTTGCCTCAATCCCGTCCATATTCATTTGGTGAGAGGGGTTCTCCGTATCCTCACCTTGACACCAGGGACAAAATACTGCACCACGAAGGAATCCCTGGAAGGATGATTCCCCTGTAAATGGCAACAAACAATATGCTTTCCATGGGTTCAGAGTAGTGCAGGATTTTGTCCGTCCCCTGTGTGGAAGATTCGGATCCCCGGCGCTTGCTCCCTCGGCTTCGTTGGATGCACCGGCGAGGTGCGCCAGCTTTGTGCCCAGCGAGGAAGAGGCGATCGGGTCGCTTCGCACTCCGACGGCTCCTCCCTCCAATCTCCCGGTGGCCGAGGGCTGGAGATTGGGGCCATGTCCACCAAATGGAGGGCAACCACCTGCGGAAAACAGGGTCAACCCTAGGCTCGTTGCGGCATTTCTCTTTGATGTTAGATTTGGATTAACAGAACATTCCCCCCTAAAAAATTGAAATCCCGCCAAGAGGGGAACCTGGCCGTCCGGATTGATCGATTGATCCGAAGGTGACATGCCTGACACGACCATTAGCACCTTGCGATTCAGTGTAAAGGCCTATTTGGAGTCCCCAATTTTGAGAAAATAGCCAGGTCTCAGATGAATTCGCCGACAGCATTGCACTCAGAGGTTAATTTTTTGTGCTGGGTGGCTAGGAAGCCCGGAGCCCAGGCTTTGCAATCTCACCCTCCTTCCCTGGTTTCCTTCAAAAGCTTTGACGAGGTTTTTCAGCGCAACAGGAGGGGGCGGGGGGGTGGAGTTGTCAAAGACGATGGAGATTCGGAGATGCGCAAAGCACGCAGCCCTGTAGGTTTCCTTGAGGCTGTCGCTGAAGGCGTTTTTCTGAACCTGTTCACTATTCACACAGCTAGAAAGGGTAGCTCAATCCATGTGCTCGGCTTTATTCTGGCTTCAAACACAGGCGACGTCTTGAGGCAACATGGCCACATTGCTTCGGTGGGTGCCTTGACAAGCATCAGTAGCGCAAATCCTGTTCACTGGATTGTGCCAACCCCTGTTTGGACGTTGTTTTCGGATCTCGGTATCATTTGGGCTTCATTTTCCCAGCCTCCGAACCAGGCGCCGGCCTTCGACGGAGGAGCGACATTTGGGGTCTCGGCGGCAGAACGTGCCTCCCTGGACATTTTAGGGGTACGTGGAATTCCACTCCATTTTTCCAACACATGGAATTGACACTAGGTTGCCTGTTCCAGGCACGGGTTCCACAGCTCACCTCCCAGTTTCTGTTGTAGCGGAAAATTCGCAAACATGGTGTCACCCTCTGAATCTTATGCCACTCACCATGATTGATCTATGCTTTCAGGAAGGTTCCTGAAAAACCTCAATCGCTCTTCACCTGGAACCACGGCCATGAGAATTCCCAATTCCGGCGAAAGGCCCTTCACCAGCCCAGCGAGCCCTTGGTGTCCACAAGTGCAAGTTTCGGAATCGGTTCCCCCAAGCAACTACGGAAGTGGTTCTTGGCGAGAAAGCTGTTGCTGACACGGCGGGCTTTCTTTTCGGCTTCCCTTACCAACCTGAAAAGGAACCGAGCCACAACAAATTATACGCAACTCCCATCAAATTACCACAACAAGAATCCCCTCAAAAGGGTACCTCCCTCCCCCCTTCCCCCCCTTCCCCCCCCCCCCATAAACCCAGTCCGCTCTCGGCTCGCAGCTCTTTCGGCCCGCGAACGCCTCGATCTGCGCGATGGCGCCCACCGCCGCGGAGCTGCAGCAGGCGCTCCGCGCGCCCTTCGACGGCTACTGCGCGGAGGCCCCCGCGCCGCAGCGCTCCGCGCGGCTGCCGCCGGCGAGGGAAGAGGAGCTGCAGGCGAAGCGCGAGGTTTGGGGCTGGAGGTCGTTTCTGAAAGGACCTGGAATCAGAAGCATGAACATACCTTGTTCGAGCAGGGTGCGTTTTGCGGGCCGATGGTCTACTGAAACTTGCTGGAATCAGAAAAATGTATGATATGCCTTCTTGGGTTAGGGCTTAAGGGCCGCTCGCCTTCCGTGCTCTTTTGATTGCTCCAAGATTGGAGTTTGTTCATTTGCTTGTTTCGTTTCGTGGTAAGTGGGAGCTTGATGTTCTGCTGGCAACTGCCACAATAGTTCATCAGGAGAAACTCAACTTGAAGACATTTGGTCAGGGGCTCGTTGGAACGCATGCATTGGACCGAATTTTGCCCTCCATCCTATGAGAATGTTGGGACGGGTGAATGGTGGGGGATTCGGAGCAATCCTGACAAGCCAATCCCGTTGCAAAGAATGCCAAGAGATGCCAAGAGCATCATGTCAGTGTGGATCTTTGTGAGCTGAATTGAAAGCTCGATTCGCCACAGCACAGTTTTAATCAGCTGATTCTGAAGGCCGCAAAGGTCAGCCAAGCAAACAGGTTTGGGGACTGCAGACTTGATTTTAATTTCGAGCCTGCCCGCAAAAGGGTGCAGTACGTCCTACACCATCTCTGGTTGACCTCTTGCCATGCTTGGTCATTTAGAGTGGGATCTGCACCAGTAGTCTGCGTGTACAATCATGCTGTCTCTTTGCCAGACCGGCAAGACGTGAAGGTGACATGTGTCTTGCAACAAGGAAGGTCCCAACTCACTCTCGTAGACAAAGGCAATGGTATGAGCAAGTCAGACATCAACACACTGGGCAACCCATTTGGAATATGTGTCTTCATTCCACTTATTCACCCATCTACGTGTGTCTTCATTCCACTTCTTCCATGCTAGCACGTGCCTACGTCCGATATTTGCTTCGACCTGTGCCTTTGAAGGGTCAGTCAATGATCCTATTCCCAAGACCTCAGCTGGGGCGAGTCTGGGGGAGGTAAAGGGGCACACAGGTCAGCTGTAGCCGTTGGGCGTGTGCTCGAAAACCCACCCACTCGAGACTCAGTTGTACTCGAAAGATATGATCTCTCCCTTGGGAGTTTAAGTGTGTGTGTGGGCCTTCTGGTTGGTTTTTCAGGTATGCCCAGGGGTTTTTGAAATTTGGCCTGTGAACATTGGGGTGATCCTGATCAGACACGCCTCTTGGCAACTGGCTGGCTCTCGAGTTCTCAAGAGATCAGCTAGACGGCAACTGTGCCCTAGAGGTTCGTCCCATCTCCGATGCTTTTTCTATGTATACATGTGTATATGCACAAATCCATGTGTTGTATGTATAATATATGCTCAGCCTAATGATCCACCTTTTCTGTGTCATTTGTACCATCTGTGGCCACACATCAACTGTATGTCACAATGTGTCATGCTGCATTTGCAGGCCAAACAAGTTAGTGTCACCTTTGTCCGTAGTATGTCACATCTACAAGTCCAAAATAAATGCCTCCTGCTTATTAAGTTCTACTCAATTTCCCTTTCCAATTTATTTGAGAACCAACTTGGAAAGAAGTGATTATTCAACTTCAAATTGCACGTAGCAATTCAGATTCAAGCACCTGATGTCTTGGTAGAATTGCTTCCGCAGCTCGCCATTGCGGTCCAGCTCTGTTCGCCCCATGGACTCCTCCAAGGCACGCGTGAGCTTCTTAGGACCCGCAAAGGCGATCACCGTCTGTCAGCTTGATCGTTGGGCTGTCGGGCTTGCCGGGATCCACGCCATATTCCGGCTCTTCTCCCCGGGAGTGCTGCACCGTCATTCCGGTCCTCAGATCTCCGTGCCAGGCCGGTCACTGAGGAGGTGGAGCCACTGCCTGATGGTGTCGGAAAGCCTTCATCGCGTTGGAGGGCTGCAATTGTGAGAGAAGACCACCGCCACCACCACCACCACCACCACCACATTTTTGGCAGGTTATGGCCTTTTTCTTTGTGTGCATGAAAGCAGGGAAGCGCGCAGCAGCGTTTATTTTCGCCGCCCTTGCGCGCAGCGCGGGTATGTAACAGCCCTGTAACCCACCAGGCGCCAAGCGTAAGAAGCAAAACCCAAGTTTCCAGCGGCAACCATGTGGTCTCGCAAGGTTTTTCAATCCAAAAGCCTTTCCGTTCAACCTTTCCATTCGCCCTCGCTCTTGTCCTTTCAGCCATCCAAAGCAGGAAGGCAGCGTCCACCATTTACACGAGATGTGGTTTGCGGTGTCTACCCTGCACGCCGACCAGATAGGGATTGCCGCGGCGGTCGCAACTGGGCAAGCGGAAGCTGCTAGGGGGGAGGCAGCGATGTGTTCTGCAGCCTGCGGGCTAGACTGTGCTTTGGCAGTGCCTCGCAAATTGCAAAGTCGTGGTGCCATCTAAAGGCTTGGCAGGAGTGGGCGTCAGCAGGGTGCAGCTCTGGGCGTTTGGCCCCCCAAGCGCAATGAAATCGAAAGAGTTTGTTGTAATAAACTCAACATGCTTGCGCAAGCGTAGGGCAATGGAGACTGATGGCGCCCTCAACATTTGCATTGGCCGATTTTCTGCTGACCAGCTTTCAACCAGGGTGGTTTTGAGAGTTCTACCGCAACAGACCTGCTCTCCACTTGTAACAGGTTCCAGCGCAACAAGGCCTTTGGTGCGCACACACCTTCGCAAAATACACCCCATATTAGCCAAAAGCGGGTCGAAGCCATGGTGACTTCTGCTGTAAAATGTCTGCAGCATGCTGGGGATTTGTTTTTTTACATGCAAACAGAGCCAGCGCGTTGCGAGGGGTCAAAAGAACAAAAACTTGAAAACCACAGCACAAAAGGGCAACATCTGGGAGAGAATCTTTGGCTTTAGCCTCAGCTTTTGTTTGTTTGTTTGTTTGTTTGTTTGTGACATTATCCCGCATAACACAACAAATGGTTCTTCTTTGTTTCGCACCTGGCCTTGCAAAATCAGCTCGGGTTGTCGCCGTTGCCATTTTTTTTTCTAAGAAGGGTTAAACCAAACAATTGGCCAGGGAAATCAAAACAAAAGATAGCCCGAGAAGACCAAACAAATTGGACCTGAAACCAAAGACTCTCCCTCAGAGATTGTGTTTCTCGGTTTGGTTATTTTGTTTTTTGTCCCTCCCGCCTTTTTTTCCGAGCAGAAACCAAAAAACACTCGAGCGATTGTCTTTTTTCTCAGGAAACACCATTAAAACATGAGGGAGGCAAAGCGCGACGAAGGATTCGAGAAAACTACAAAGCAAGAAGTGCTTAAGCCCCAGGTTCTCCCTCAGAGAAACTAGAAGCTTTCTCGAGTTGTTTTTCGTTGCTTTGCCTCAGTTTTTGGTTCTTACGCGACACCGCTGAAAAAATAATGCTTTTATATATTGGCCAATTCAGTGGAATGCTTCCAGAGTCTGGTCAGGAGTTTCGTTCTTGCATGTTCATATTTATGCATCTTAAATGTAAGTATGCAATTCATAAAAACCATGACGCCAGCCAGTCTACCGTGAAAAACCTCCGTTTGTAATACATATGAAAGTTTAAAAGGCTTCAAGACAGAAAGCGTGGATCATGGGGGGGTGGCCATGCATACTCATTTCCTATAGATATAGATACACATATACATATATGCATGTACAAATTCACAAGCATTGCCCCTTCACACGTAACCATGTGTCTGCCACTAGTATTGGAAATGTTAACTGGAAGGACTTTGCCGACACAGTAGCTAACCACGGATTTTTCAAAATCAGCTTTTAGATGCTTGCTCATATGTTTCTCGTTGGGGTCGACATGCAAATCCGTTGGTTTTGTTTTTCCCAAGCCTCCGGCGACCTGTTTCCAATCTGTTTGGAGGAACCTTTCCCTTTACTTGCCCCTTTCCCGCCAGACCCTTTACTCCTTTGAGTTTTTTGTCTTCCCATTTTTGGTCCATGTTCAGTCATGGCTTTCAGACGTTCACCTGTTCTTTCTGTGTCCTTTAACCTGAATTGTCCCAGTCAACCACTGGCCTCATTATTTTACCACCCGTTCAGTGGTGGGTTCAAGGGAAACAACCCCATTTTCCGAGTTTGATAACAACATGACCCCAGAACCACCAGGAGCGTCTTTTCTCTCCCCACGGCCATGGGTCAGGCGGCGGGCCTGCGGCTGGCCGCGGCGCAGGTGATCTTCCGGCACGGGGCGCGGGACTTGTCCTCGGACAAGCAGTGCTTTCGGCCCATCCGGCGGCTCCGTTGGATTGGGAGGGGGTTCTTTGACCCTCCATATCCATATCCATATCCATTGGGGTGGTAAAACACCTGGTGGTTTGTTTTTGTTGTTTGCTTTGTGTTTTTCGGGTGCTCGTTTTTGTTGTTGTTTCAAGTGGGTTCCAGGTGCATCGGAAATGGGCTGAAGAGTTTGCTTGCGGTTCGGGGGAAAGAGGGCGTCCCCCAAAAGGAGCTTCCTCGCAATATGGATTGCCTTTTGGGGTTCCATTTAAAAAACACATGCAAGGGAGTAAGGAGCCCTGTTCCGAAAAGTCTAGGGGTTGGTTCCCCATTCTTTTCAACCATGGTTCTTTTCGACAACCAGCCGTTTTCCCCGGGTTTCTGGAGGATTTCTAGAAAGATTCGGATCCCTGGGTTAAGAATGGGGGAGGTACCCCTAGAAAAAGGGGTGCGTTGCAACTGCTCAAAAGGCCCCGATCCCCTGCTTCAAAATGATTCTCTATGGCCAAAGGCTGGCGAGTGTATTTTCTCGCAGGTTTGAACGTCACCTTTAATGGCTACTCCACTGGGTTTCCTTAGGGGTGATGTTTCAACGGGACATGTGAGGAACCCTTTTCCAGTTTTTTTTTTGTTTGCGTGGGAGGACCAGGATCTCCTCCAGTTGGCTTGCACCACATGGTCGCTTCCTGTTTTCCAACGGCATTGATGAATGACCGATTTCTGGTTTGCTTGTTTTGTGGGGGGAAAATGGGCCCAACAGTTTCCTTTGGGAATCCAGGGCTTTCCGATCGGTGCGCGCGGTGTGTACTGTAAGTGCTATGCAGTTTATTTGGGAGTGTCCGAAAGCAGGGTTTGACCCCCTTTTCATGGTGAGCCGTTCCACTCAGACCAGGGATGACGAAACTACAGGGGAACCGTGTGCTTTCACCCATTTGCTGAGTGGATTGTAGCTGGTCCTGAATCATTATGGACATTGCCGGTTTGGGCCTTTACAGATTGGTAGGCAATCCGGATTACGGATTGGAGTGGTGGTGTCTTCAGTTGAAGATAATGGGAAGTCTTTCGAACAAAATGGAAGTCTTTCCATGGATTGGTTGGCATGGCGGATATCGGACTAGAGTGTCGGTGTTGGTTGAGCAAACTGCAAGGTGCATTCTTTTCTCCAAATGGTAGCATCCATGTTGGATGATTTCAACGGGAAAGCTGAAGAAAACAACCCGCAATTGGTGCTCCCCAGTTGTTGGAACATTCGCAAACACCCTCTCAGATAACTTTATTTCCCGGGTTTAGATTGGTGGTGTGCGGGTTTGAACCCCCGGTTCTTTTGGAGGACGCCGTCACGCGGGCGGTTTGCGACCAGGATGATAGGTGTTTTCATAGGCATAGGTGTTATTTCTTTTCGGCAAGGCCCCTCTTGAAGAGAACCAATTGGGATCGACCAAAGGTTGCCCTTTCCCCATGGATGTTTTCTTGCTGCATGGCACTCAGAGAATGAGGGACTGGTCCTTATAAACCATCCAACTGGTGTTTTCCTTTCAGGGCATCTCTGCGTTTATTCCCTTCCCTGCAGAAATCGCACCGATCGTAAGTTTTGGGGACGACGAGTTCTCGGATCCCTGATTTTCGACAAGAATCCCAGCTTGACAACTGCCGGGATCAACCAACCAAAATATGGGCCTTCTTTCATGGAACTTTCTGCATCGACGTATTCAGCCGCGCAAGGAAAGGACCCTCGTAAACCATCCAACTTGTTGTTTCCTTTCCGTGTTTTTCTTTCTGGGTTCATTCCATTTCTCATTCCCTACAGAAATCGCAGCCAGTTTTTTCACATCGAACGAGTGCGGCTCAAGGAAAGCCTTCAAGAACTGCTCCGTGCAGACCTTGGTCGCCTTCACCGGCGGATTTCCGGCCTCGCCCTCGCCCTTGGTGCGCCAGGTGCTGGACGCATATCCCTCCAGCGCGCCTTGGCAAGACGTTGGGTCGACTCACCGGGGCCTCTTTTGAACCGATTGTTTAGTTGAAGGAAGGAGATAGACCAGAGTCAAAGAGATGATTTTTGGTTGGGCGCAAAGCTGAGGCAGTTTAGGAATGGGGTTCGGCGTTAGCCGAGCCACCGTGTTTTTATTGTTTACACGACGGTTGTACCCTTCCTGTACGTATGTGGGTATGTAGCCTCCATGCCTACAAAACCCATGCCCGAAAATGCTCTCAGTCAGGGTCTGTCTCGTTTTGGTTGCTGTTTCTGCCAAGAGTCTATTCCATTGACATGTCTCCAGGTACATCCGGCCTTCTGCAGGTGAGGGCTGACAAAATCAGCCACAGACACCAGCATTGCCACCCACACCCACACACACACACACACACACAATTTGCGTGAAGGAAACACCAATGTATGAGCCAAACCAACGCAAATCTGTTCATTGCGATGGTGAGTGAGGGATGCCAGGAACAGCTCTTTGATTGCTTCGCTGGTGGGCATGAAGGCCGTTTAGCTGTTTTCCCTCGCATGTGTGGAACATGTGATGGTTCGCTGCCGTAGGGCTTCCAGATCACCAGACAGTTTTTCGAGGTTGACAAGTCGAATCGGACAAGTTGCTTCGTTTTGACTTGTGCCTTCGGGTGAGCGGGTGGGGGGACGGGCAAGCGGGCGGGTGGGCGGGCGGGCGTGCTTGCATGCTGGCCTGTGTGCAAGTGTGCGCGTTTGCGCCTGTGCGTCTGTGATGTATGTTTGCGTGGTTGTGCTTGGCGGTTGTCTTGATTTGTTTGTTTGTTTTATTGAGTTCGTTCATTTGTTTTCTTGGCATGTCTCCTTTTTGGACCAAGTTTGGGCGCCATACCTAGGGGGCAACTAGCAAGCTAGCCAGCAAACCCTTACCCTCTGAATCACTTCCAAGTGGGTATGGGTCAAAACTAAATCCACCAGGAATTGGACCGCAGGTTGTTCATCTTTCCATTTACCAGGGCAACCCCTTCTTTGTACGTCCATGAAAAAATCCATGACCAAAGCTGGCACGCCCATGTTTCCAGTTACCAAGGGTAGCCCATTCTTCACGTCCATGTTTCCATTTACCAAGGTTCCATTTAGGGCAACCCATTTCTGGGCGCCTATTGGTTTTTCATCTTTCCATTTACCAGGGCAACCCATTTTGGGGTGCCCAATGTTCGACCCGCCGCCATGTGAGCCACAATCAAAACCCGGGTAGACGAAGGTTAGTAAGGGACAATCCCAACCACAAATAGCTGTGGCCGCCTTCTTAATATCTTTTCATGGTTCTGGGTCGACCATGGTTCTGGGCGGACCAAGTCCGAGATGGAGTCTTAAACCATTTGACAGGCAGGAGAGTATGATGCCCTGGATTGCCCAGTCGACCATTTGGCTGCGGGTCAAAAATAGAGTAACCCCAAAATGGCTTGCCGGATCGGCAAATGGCTTGCCAAGGACTAAAACCTGCGAGTCCAATTCCTGGTTTTGATTTTGACCCACACCCATTTTCATACCGGGTTTTGATTGACCAACTAAGAGCTACCTGAAACTAAGGATTACCTGAACCCCGGATTAAGGATCACCTGAAAAGAGGATTCCCTGATTAAGGATTAAGGCTCCTGGGGCTTTCAATGGAAGACCCGACCCCTCCATTAGACACCCCGCTTCGGTGTTTGGGAGTCTCAATACCCGGCTGTTTGAGGGTCCTAATTTGATCGAATTGGTACCATTTTGGGGTAGGTGAATTCACCACCCATTTTGGAACCTATTTTAGTGTTTGGATTGGGATGAATTCACTGGGGGTACGATTTGGATTTTGACGCATGGCCGTATGGGGAACCACCCAAGTGGGTTCCTCATGAAATTGGCCAACTGAACTAGAGGTGGAAAATGGCCATGCTACCAAACTCAAGTGGTGGAAAATGGCCATTCAAATGGCCATGGGCATAGTGGGGATGCCATGTTTGCGTTCTTTCTTCGCATCACAGATGTGCGATGATGTGGGTGGGCAATCATCAAGATTGGGGACATTGGTCGGCACAAGCGGATCATCAAGAGTGGCCATGGGCATTAATAGTGGGTTGATCAAAAGGTCCTGAAAACACGGGATGATGAGATGCTCCGCTAAATGGAACAAGTTAATTACCCTCGAATTGAGGGAAAACGGCTGGGGGCGTGGTGTGGATCAAACTTCCGTGGGGGGTCAAAACCAGTGGTACCATTTTTGGTAGGTGCACAACCCATTTTAGGACCTATTTTAGTGGGGATTGGGATGAATTCACAGGGGGTGCGATTTGGGTTTTGAAGCATGGCCCTCTGGCCATGGAGATCTCCAACTTCCGCGTCTTCCGCGTCTTTCGCTTCAGGAGGCCCACCTGGGCGTGCCGGGCTGCGGCCTGGGCGCGCTGCTGGACGAGGCCGTGCCGCAGACCCGAGCGCTGGCCGGGGCCATTCGCGCGCGCTATGGGCGCCTGGTGAATAGGAGACCTTCCGTTTCAGAGGGTGTTTTTGGGGGGTCAAGGGAGGCTTTCATGTTTTTTTAGTGTTTGTTGGGGTCAAGTGAGGCTTTCCTTTTTTTTGTTCTTTGCTTTTTTAGTGTTTTTTGGGGTCCAGTGAGGTTTTCCTGGGTTTACTCTGGGTTTTTGGGGGGTCAAGGGAGGTGTTCCTTTCTTTTTGAGTGTTTGTTGGGGTCAAGTGAGGCTTTCATGTTTTTTGGTTCTTTGCTTTTTTAGTGTTTTTTGGGGTCCAGTGAGGTTTTCCTGGGTTTACTCTGGGTTTTTTGGGGTCCAGTGAGGTTTTGCTGGGCTTACTCTGAGTTGTTTGGGGTCAAGTGAGGGTTTCCTGGGTATCTCTGGGTGTTTGGGGGTCAAATGAGGTTTTTGGGGTCAAGTGAGGTTTTTCTGGGTTTACTCTGTTTTTTGTTGGTCAAGAGAGGTTGTCCCGTTCTTTTTTGTTTTTTGGGGGGGGGGTTTGGTCAAGTGAGGGTTTTCTTTTTTTTTGAGTGCTTTTTGGGGTCAAGTGAGGGTTTCCTTTTTTTTGAGTGTTTTTTTGGGGTCAAGTGAGGTTTGCCTGGTTTTTCTGAGTATTTTTGGGGTCCATTCAGGTTTTCCTGGGTTTACTCTGAGTTTTTTGGGGTCAAGTGGGGTTTTCCTGGGTGTGTTTTGAGGTCAAGTGAGGTTTTCCTGGGTTTACTCGTGAGGTTTTCCTGGGTTTTCTGTGTTTTTTTGGGGGTCCAGCGAGTTTTTCCTGGGTTTACTCTAGGTTTTTTGGGGGTCAAGTGAGGTTTTCCTGGGTTTACCCTGAGAAACCAAACGAGAGGGCCAGATCAGTTTGCAGTAGTTTGCACACCGGTACTATTCAGCACTTGGGCTGACATTTAATTACAACCTTTGGGAACTTCAGCTATTCTCCCCTAAGTCTTCCAGTAGTGCCCTTTTACCAACTTGTTGGGAGGGTTCCCCTACTAAAATAGACTACAAGAAAAGTAGGTACCCGTATATTCTAAGCTCTCTACTGGAGGAACTGTTCTCCCGGTCCTTTCACATCTACTTGCTTCCATTTGCTTAAGAACATTTGTTATTTGTCCTTGTTGGTTTTCAAAGGAATTTATCACTACTGGACATGTTTGTTTGTTTTTTTCCAGGGGTCTCAACCAAATGGATCCGCTCGTTTCAACCGGCTCGCCCGAACAAAAACTCCGCGGCCAGGAGCACCACGCGGCTCTACTCCACGGGGAAGCAGCGCACCGAGGCGACGCTCTTTTTGATGCAGCGGGAGCTCTTAGGAGACGCTCCAGGCGATGGGGTCGGTTTCTGGGTCTCCGCTGGGTGTGGCTCGAAAAATTCAGGAGCTAGGGCCAACCGCAGGTTTTCTTTGGTTCCATTCACCAAGGTTATATTCAAATTATGGGGTGCCTTTTCTTGAGCAGCCAAGTGGAAGAGGCTCGGAAATTTGGGCGGCTTCCTTTTCGCTTCCCCAAAAGAAAGGCAACAGGCGGCCCTGAACACCAAAAAAAAGCCATCCCCTTCCAAACCCTTGCCTCCAGATCATATCTCTGGAGCGCTTTCCTGTCTCCCAACAATCCAAGAGCATTCCCCCAAACGAGTCGCCTTCAACCGCTGGGTTGCGGTTGCTTCCTTTTGGAAAAATCCTACCCCAAGAAAGCCAAAGGTCGCCCCCTGAGTGGGGCGTTCCCCCAGCCCGAGTCGCCACCGCTTCGCGGTTGAACTTTTCTGAGACGCTCGTCTCTTCTCGCGGCCCCTGGACAACGACCCCTGGGCCTTGAACGAGCCCTGCCCCCGCGCGGGGCAGCTGGATGCGCGCCACGCGCGCCACTACGTGTCCCCGTCCGCGCTGATCCAGCGGCGGTTCCCAGCCACTCGGAAGTCCCAGTCGGGAGAAGAGGGGAAGAGGTTGGATGAAGGCTGGTAGGAAAGAGGTCCAGTCGCAAAACCTCAATAGCTGGGTAGATGAAGGCTGGTAAGGGATAAACACAATCAGAGATGGGTGCAGATTCTTTACTTGCTTCTGGGTAGACAATTTTAGTGGCGGGTTTTGAGTATGATTCCAGTGTGTATGACGCATATAGGTGGAGGGCCCAGGCTGAAGGCATCGGAAGTGAAAATATGGCTGAAATAAGAATAGAGGACTTGAATTCAGAAACTGTCGGAGTGATTGCCGACTTATCAAACTGGACGCCATCAGACGAAGAAGTTGATGATGACAGTTATAGAAAGGAATTAGAAGAAGAGTTGAACAAAATACAGGATTTCATCAAAAGACACCCTTTGCCCTCAGAAGAATTCTGGGAAGATGTCATTAACAGGTTTAGGGATAATAGCGGATTAAACTTGATGACAATATACTCACTTGTTAGGTTTGACATCATTAATGAAGTGTATGAAAACCTAATAGACGAAGACATCATAAAAGAGTAATGGTAAAAAGTTAATCCGAGATGGAAAGTTTGAAGCAATGATTACTAACCACTATATACTATCAGGGGCGAGACGGAAACTAAACAAAGAAGACCGCCTAGTAGATGGGCAGATGCGAGTTATTGAACACTGGTGGGATGGAATAGGAAGGTGGAGCGCATAAGTGATTGTGTTTAATGATTTTATTTAATTATAATATGATTAAACATTGTTTTATACACCAACAAGAAGGTTAAGAGATTTAAATTAAACCTGAAACCCAGACTGCTCGACCAGCAACCCCAACCCGAAAACTACTTAAAGAAACAGACTTTACACAAAAAGAGAAAAATGAGCAAGGGAAAATGATGAAACATAATTTTATGGTTGAGAATTGGACTAACTTACCTGAGGGTATAGTATGAAAGAGAGTACTTAATAATTTTCCTGTTGAAGTATTGAGTAATATTACATGCTTTAAATATGGTCAACCTGAATATATAAAAATACAAAGTTGTCATACTGAAGCCTTGAAGATAATTCAAAGCAGATACAAAATAAAACAACTGGAATAGATATAGGATGAGGAAGAAAACATATTTGGAAGTGATTATTTCATTCAAAGACAACTGCCATTTAAAATAGAAAGTTTGGAACGATTAGTCAAAAAACAAAAAGAACAGTTATTGAGCTTGATATATGAAGACGTGGAAGTCAATTTGGACTTTAAAAAGCGGAATTAACAATTTTGATAGAGATAAAAGCAAGAATGTATGAAGAAGAGGAGGAAAATGAGGAAGATGAGGAAGATGAATGCTTCACTCTCAAAGCCAATGTGATATCAAAGGTATAACATAATTATTTCTCAAGGTTATCGTTAAATATACTATTTAAATTATCTACAATGTATAACCATAATATAATCACAACCTTTAACAACCTTATATGTTATAATTTTACTGAACTTTAACTTATAACACACTTTCAATGACAAACACGATGTCAAAACAAATTCACCACCCAACACCCCAGAACATTTAACTACTAAAAGGGCTAGCTCTTTCAAATGAGCAACATGTCAGCCCCAGCCCAACAATGAACAAGGCGACAATTTACCCAAATGACTACCTTAACAAAAACGATAGATAAGCTCCCCAAAAACCCTCTATTAAAAACGAAGAAGGGGGATAATAGGTTTGAGGTGAACATAAAAACCAGAACAGGCAACCATCAACAGGCCATGTTCCAGGCCCCCTTTTCCCATTTTTTGGGGGGGCCACAGGAGTGGAATCAGCCTCCGGGTTTGAAGGGTCGCCCAAGGACTTCGCCCGGCGCTGGAAAGCGGCGGCCGGCACGGACTTTGAAGCTGGCTTCCACGCGTCCTGGAAGAAGTCAGCCACAAGTAGCTGCGGATATCCGCCTTCTTAATCCTTTATATGGTAGACCAGTTTTAATACCAAGCTCTTGACATGGTAGACCATTGCTCATACGACTGTGTTTCATACCGGGTTTCGAGTTTGACTCAAGTGGAGGTCGACCAATTGAAAAGAAGTCGGTTCGCTGCGGCAAGGTGCGAAGAAGCGGAGGGCTTCTCACCAACGAACTTGCGATGAGAGTGTCAACGCTCATTGGGGGTTTGTGGATAGATATTATCCACAAAAGAGGCTCGTTTGGGTCTTTGCTAGGGGTAGAAATGGTAGGCTTCCTGTGGTTTCCCTATCCAGGAACAGGCCATGAGGTTTGAACACCTCATGAGTCCCATTTCCCAGCAAGACAAGTGGCGCAGAAGCTGAGCTGGACATGCGCGCCAACCTGTATCTTGATTGGCAGCCCCTCGAACCGCCCCGCCCAAAACTCTCCCCCGGAAGTTCAAAAATAGGAAACCGCCAATGACTACACCGGGAAGGACCCACATCTATCATCTGCAACCCGCAAACCAATTCAGGGGCGAAGCAGTTTCCTACGAAGCCATTGTTGGCGGCATGCGTGGTGTATCACCGAGTGTGCCATGTCCATCCGCTGGGTTGTGTCCAGCACTTAACGTGCCCATAGAAGGAACGCGTGCAAGCGATCGCAGGGATCAATCAAAATCGGCTACGCGTCAAAATGCGGAGTGCAAAAGGAGCTCTGCGCCTGCGAGTCTCGCTTCACGTGCCAAGCGAAACGTGAGCCGACAAGCCACCCGTCACTTCGCCACTTTGAGCCGGGAGCAACCCGCAACCCGCCAAAGACTGACACATGCCCTGACTCCACACCTAGGCAAATCAAAGCTGCATAACATCCCGGTCAAACCTTTGGCTGTGGGTTCCAACACATGTACCAAAATGGCACCTTTGTAAATGGAACCAAAGACTAAAACCTGTGTAACCTCTCAGATAACCCCTCCTGCTTAATTTGGAGCCACACCCACTTATGGGTCAAAATCCAAGCACTAGGAGCGGCTTAACTTTTTTCACCCACAGCCAGTTGACCGGGAAGTCGCCGCCGGTCACCGAGGACTGCTTGCTGGTGGCCAAGTGCTCGAAGCAGAAGCAGCTCGGGTTGCCGAAGGACCTGCAGCCCGACGGTGCCCCCGACAGCAAGAGAACCCAGGGCGGCCCAAATGGTGTGAAGGAAGAAATCAGGCAACCAAATCTGGGGAATCTTCTGGTTACCAATGCTATATTGTGTCTTTGACCCTGGAGGGGGACTTGGCTTGAGTCAGAAATCCCCGGCTTCCGACTTGGGGGGAAACCAGCCATTGAAGGAAATCGTCTGGATGCCTCTGGTAAAAAGTGCGTTTCTTGGACAGGGCTTCTTTAAAGATACATTTTGCTCATTTGAAGCATGGCTTTTTCCACCAAAATACATGGAAACTACCATTTACAAGGCAATGTTCAGGTGTATAATGCAAGGATCCCTGTTGGATCGGAGCCCCGAAAAAGGCAGACTTGGAAAGCCGGTGACCTCGGGCTGCGAAGAATGCGCTTTCCTCTCGGGTCATCGCCGAAGAATGTTCTCTCCGATCCTCCCCGTCCTCTGGCCAATTCCACTGCAAGAGGAAGGGGAAAATAATGTTTCTTAGCTTTCCGTGCTGAAGGGCGATGATACATCCAGGTTTTGTAGTGTTTGGGGGGCTGGCCTTGAAATGGGGTGGACATTATGAGCTTGTCAAAACTTGCTTTGCTCAAAGCACCATGTAGCAATGCCGCCAGACAGAACATCGAGTTATTTTCTAGCTGGCTGACGTGATCGAGATGTGGAAGGGCAACTTTTTGGCAGCATGACTGGCCCTGGCACAAGCTTTGTAAAACGGAGTATATATTTTTGTTGGGACGGGGGGGGGGGGGGGGTAAGTATGGCGGAGATTGGTTTGCACCCAGACCTCCAGTGCTCTTTCTCCTTCCAACGGACCCCTAACGGAGTCACCCCTTGAACATCGAAGCGTTGGTGTGTTTCTTCCCTAAGTGACAAGGGTCCGGTTGTTTCACGCATTTGGGTGTGGCTGCTTTCTTAGGCGACCCCCCAAACGGTGGTTGTTGTTTTGATTTCCCAATAAAACCACCAGAAAAAGAGGTACCTTAAAAACAGACACCATGTTGTCCAAGCACCAGATAAAGAGGTACCCTAAAAATCACGACACCCATTTTGTGAAAACTCTGCGGACCCCTCAAAATGGTGGGTGTCCCTTTGGTTTCCCTTGAAATAGTACTCTAAAAGTTGCCCCCTTGAAAACAACACCATCCTCCCCTAAGAATTGGTTTCCCAAAAAAAACACCAGAAAAGAGATGGTACCCTAAAAACAGACCCCATGTTGTTCAACCACTAGATACCAACCATGTTGTCCGCCTCAAAATGGTGGGTGTCCTTTTGGTTCCCTTGAAAGAACCAACAAAAAGAGGTTCCCCAAATCGGTGGTTTGCCTTTTGGTTTCCCAAACAAAAAACCACCAGAAAAAGAGGTACCCTGAAAAATCACGACACTATGTTGTCCAACTTTCAGATAAAGAGGTACCCTAAAAATAACAAGCGACGCCCATTTTGGTGAAAACATATGCTCTGCTGTCCGAGGGCCTTTGTACCAGGAGGCCCTCCGCGTGTCGCTGCAGCTCTTCCAGGAGCACTACCTGCGCACGCCGGAGGCCATCCGTTTGCTGGCGGCGCCCATGTGGCTGGAGCTCGAGTCCTTTCTGCGCCTCGGAGTTTTTGGGCAATTCATGGTTGTTGGGAAACATGTTTTCCCATCTTTGCTTGTGGTTTAGTGGTTGCGGGTGTTTAGTAAGGAATAGCCAAATGAGGAAGCCCAAATTGGGTTTGAAAGGTCAACCGGAGTCAAACCAACCACCGTAGTCTTGAGACACATTTGCATCATTTCAAGTGGGGGGGGACAGTACGAAACATGGCCAGTTTGGAAACACACTGGATGCATTGCTTGATGTCATAAGAACATGCAGCGGGATTTGCCGAAGCTTCGGAGCGACTTTCATTGGGAGGTACCGGGGTTACCGGCCTCAAGAGGCACGTT
The DNA here is from genome assembly GCA_963377175.1 of Effrenium voratum. Classification (NCBI taxonomy): domain Eukaryota; class Dinophyceae; order Suessiales; family Symbiodiniaceae; genus Effrenium; species Effrenium voratum. The sequence goes on along the minus strand of CAUJNA010003667.1, from coordinate 81,518 downwards.
CCCAAGATTGACATGGAACTTGAAACCACATAGTTGTAGAGGAACCTCTTTTTGGGACCGCTCGAAAGAGTATCGAAACAATGCCACCGAAGTCTCATACCACTATGCCAGGTTGCCAGTTTGTGTTTTTTTTTGGCAAGATGGAAGTTGTCCTTGATACTCATTAAGCCTGGCATTCCGAGCTCTGTTCCAAATCTACCTAATCCTTGCAAATTCCACAGCAAATGCTTGAAGGTTTCGCTTTTGATCTACGCAAGTAGCTCAAAACATCAACAGGGCTGTGGAGCTGCCTGCGGGATGCGAAGAGTTATTCCCCGAAATATGTCCTCTCCGAGTTCCCTTTGAAAGATATGCCAAATCCGTTGCAGACGCAAGTGAATGCAGGCCATTTGCCAGGGTCCAAGCTGTTTTAGGAAGCTTGCAGGACTTCTTGGACCACACAAATGCCCCCACTTGATGAGGAGGAGCCACACACATCACTTGAGGGGTTGTTCTTGTGGTGTTCCATGGATGCAGAAATACCCCCCCCCCCCCCCGCCCTGGTGGAAGCCTCTTCGCCCTCTAGGCACCAGCAGGCGCAGAACGCCACGCCCAGCCTCGCCCTCTGGGCCACCCACGACACCACCATCTTGGTGATGCTCACTGCCATGCCAGGGGCCCCCAGCTTGGAAAATTGGACGCGCCAGCTGACCCAGCAAGAAACCAGCCAAACATGGTGGTTTTCCTTTTGGCTTCCCTTGAAACCAACCAAGAAGGGGTTCCCCAAAAAAAGACAACCCCGTTGGATGTACCAGGGAAAACGGGGCTTCTTGGAAGTGTTTTGGACTGTAGGGAAACATGAGTGACCTGGAAAAACGAGTAGAGAAACAGAACCTCATGCAACTTTTCCTAGGTGGCTTTGTTAGTTGCTTCTTGACCCCCCCGGTTAAATACGGAGTATATGGTGAGGGCCAATCGAGAGCGGCGTCCCAATGTTATAGCATAGTGCTTTCGACCTTGCTTTCCCAGGGCCCCTCCCCACTACGAAACTCTGTGACAGTCAATTTGAGTCAACGATGTTGTAGGTGGGGACAATTCGGGTTTTGAGACTAGAGGTAGTTTAATAAGGCTTGTCCTCGGGCCAATAGCGGACAACCGCCCGGTTGTGAGCGTGGGGGGACCGCCCAACTGGTAGGCCTATGGAAACTGAAAACTAGGTTGGCGTCGTGGAAAACACCAACCACTGAAGGGTCACCGGTTGTTTGGAACGCAACTTGACCCAACTTGTTGCTGAAGGTCCCTTTTGACCCAGACTTGCAGAGAGGTCCGGATGCAGTTTTTTTTGCCGGCGACTTACACATATTTGCTTGTGCCAATATTGGTTGAGGTTCCGTTGGGCGGTGATGTTTGAAAGGATGATGTATATATATATACATATATATATATACATATATATATACATATATATATATATATATACATATATATATATGAGGAACTCCGTCTTCTGAGACGAATTTGATTTTGAGTGATGTGCCTATAAAGGGAATGTGTTAACCGGTTGATTTCCATTTTCGATGGCACGGTAAATAGTGAGCATGTAAGCAACCTGGTTCCAAAGGACCCCTCAGTTGGCATTTATTGTCTTTGGTGCCACCCATCCCGATGCATAGACCTTCCCGAGCATCTTCAGATTTGGCCGGGTCAAAATCCAAATCGTACCCCCAGTGAACATCCCAATCCCACTAAAATAGGTTCTAAAATGGGTGGTGCACCTACCCCAAAATGCTACCATTGGTTTTGACCCACAGCCATTTGTCAATCTAAAAGCTAGTTTGCTCCCACTTTTTCCCTACCACGCTTAGGTTTGCCTCTTTGATGCTCACAGTGGTTTTCGATAGGTTTCAGAAGCTCCTTGGGATGTCGGCAGGAATTTGTGGGATGGTCAGTGGCCTCCCTACACGGACACGCTGGTGCTCGAGGTGTATCGAGAGAAGGCCTCACAAGGCGGGAAGGCTCGTTGGTGGCGGGAGACTTTCAGACTGCAAGCGATTGATGAATCCCCATAATCCCCCATAATTTAGGGTTTTCCCATCAATCACTTGGGGTGCACCTCCCTTGCACTAGAGGGTTTTCCTCCACAATCCCCACACTCCCAGTGATTGATCACCTCTCAAGAAATTCCCCAGAATCCCCATACATTTTTCCCATGACATGTTCCCTTCAGTGCAAAAGGACGAGACATGTGGAGGCCAGGTGAAAGGCTTCAGGGGGACGAAAAACCCAGACTTGATGCTTCCTTGCACCTTTTCAGCTACTTTTAGCTGGCAACATGTGCTTGTTCGCACCTTTCAACCCTTTTTACCCTTCCACCTTCCACCCGTTTCGTTTGCAGAAGGAATGCGTTCCGAAACTAGCAACAGGTTTAACTTGTTGCAGGCCGGTCCAAGAACAGCCCACGCAAAAACTATTGGGCTGGAATGGGGTATTAGTAAAGACTCAAATGCAAGTGACACACTTGCCTTCTCGCTCTGGCGTCAATCTCAACATGCATCTCACTGCTTGACTTCATAATCACGCACTCGCATTCACTTCCTTTCCCAGCCAACCTTCACACCTTCCATGCACTCGCTTCGCGTACCCATGGGTAAACACGGTCAGCTACTCCGCTCCCTCGCTCGCCTCCTAGGCTGAAGTTTCGTTAGACACACACACACACACAAGAGCGGTGTAGGTGGACCGCCATAGCGAATTGTATGATTGTACTGTGTTGTGAGTTGTTTAAGCTGTGGTGCTGCAAATGCCATTTGCTGCTAGCCATCAGTGCAAATTGTGTTGATCTGCTGAACCAGGTTGTAGCGCTCGGTAGGCAGCCTGACTGCCTGTTCCCCATGAAGTTCCCCACACCCAAAGATATGTTCAGCGCTATTCTGATTCTGCTTCGTGGGAGATGAATCACTCCAGAAATGGCTGGGATTAGACAGAAATGATGCAGGAAATTGGACATCCATTCCTGTATGTGAAACTCAATGAAAGCAGAGTCATTTGTTTCAGTTTTTTGTTGAGGGGCTGTAAGCCTGGTGTTAACCCTAGACTTCCCATGGCTATTTGGGGCTTTGGACTTGCTCGTTTTGCGGAAGCAGCGGATTTTCCATTGGACCACAAAAAGTTAAACTTTATGCAGAGGGGTCGACAGCCAAGTTCCGGCAAGAGTGTGGCAGACTCGTAGGCGTGCCCAACGCCTACGTCCGGCTCTCGCACCGCGAGACCCCTTTGGTGCTGCCCTGGTGCCAAGGCAGCGCGCCCTTGCCGGAGCTGTGCCACGTGGACTCGCGACTCGGTTGGGGAGGGAGAAGCCTTGGAGGGAACATAGGGAAAAACCGGGTGTCCTTTTTGGTGGTTTTGGTTTTGGTGGTGTTGGTGGTTTTGTCCTTTTTTGGTTTTTGGTGGTTTGGTGGTTTTGGTGGTTCTTTTGGTGGTTTTGGCGATTCCTGGTTTACCTGGTAGTCATCTACCAGGGCCATCTATTTGCCCCAATAGGGCACCTATGAAGGGGCTGGGCCATTTTGAAGGGAGAGGGGTCTTCCATTTGCTTAAGAAAAAGTTTTATTTTCCCTTGTCTACTGGACTTTTTGTTTTTCTTCGGGGGGCTTCAGCAAAAGGAAGGGGTGAAAAGGAAAAGCACCACTTCTTTTCCTCACTTCTCGAGCTCCTGGACTTCAAACTTTTTGGCCAGTCCACTCTGGAGGTGAGTTTCACGCTTCCGAAAAGCCAGTGGCTGTTCGGACTGGCGGTCGTCTCGGCGGAACGGGTGAATGAGGATAGGAACGATCATTGTGCATTGGCATGCGGGTCCAATCCAGCCCTGCGGTCATTCTACTCCGCCATGGCTGTTCTATCGACTCTCCATTCGCTGTCTCGCCAGTTCCGTGGCACTCAGGTTCGACATCGCTCTGCGTTGATTACAGGCGGTGCCAAGGGCCTTGGGGAAGCCATCGCCCGCAGACTAGTGAAGCACTACTCTCAAGTCACCGTCGCCGATGTGGACGAGACATCTGGTCGACGCTTAGAGGAGGAATTCGTGAATCTGCGGTTTGTTCATGCCGATGTCTCCAAGCCGCAGGACGTTGCCAATGCTGTGGAAGTGGCAGCGAACTTCGGTGGCGGAATGCTGCACTCTCTGGTGAACAATGCCGGCGTGGTGGGTGCGTATGCGACCTATGCTGACTATGAGTTGGATGAGTGGCATCGTGTGCTGAATGTGAATCTGAATGGGGTCTTTTACGGCCTCAAGTATGGACTGGCGCACATGGTGGAAAAGGCAAAGCATGCCGAGGACGATCCCAACTTTGCCATCGTAAACTTGTGTTCCACCGCCGGATGCCGAGGTGTTCCTCATTTGGGCGCTTATACGGCCGCCAAATGGGCCATCCGAGGCATGACACAAGCAGCTGCCGTAGAGTATGGGTCCTACAAAGTGCGAATCAACGCCATTGCTCCCACGGCAATCGAAACCCCCCTCACTCGACAGTTTGTGCAATCCTCTCCAGATCCAGACGAGACGAGGGTGCTTCTGACAAAAAACAATGCGCTGCCGGGATTTCCACAACCCGAAGATGTGGCGGGGGCCTGCGCCTTTTTGTTGAGCAAGGATGCAAGGTATATTACCGGCCATACCCTTCCAGTCGATGCTGGTGTACTGTCACGCCTGTTCTAAGGACCAAAAAGGATCCGACCGTCGTTATACGTACATGCAGAGCGACCGCCTTTGCATATGCATTGATTTCTTCTGACGTGTTGAATGAGCAACCGCGTTAGACTCGCTCGGTCCTTATTCAACATCTCTCGAGATGAGTGTTGCTAGGGTCCAAAAAGGGAAGCTACATGTGCAAAGTTAATTGCAAAGTCCAAAAGAGTTGGGATACTGGGAAGCTTTGGTCCAAGCCATGGTTAATGGTAAAGTCCATCATTGCCAACATATGTCCTAAAGAGTTTCCCGACTCCATGGGTTGAGTGCCAGCTTGGGATATTCGGCGCCTGGCCAGGATGAGTGGTACCAGTGTAGGAAATCGCATGCGCAGTCGTCTCCTGTCAGGACTGAAAAAATGGGCAGGATGAAGTTACAGGTTGTATTTAAGCTGTACTTACCATGGGAAATCCATGTGTTAGCAGCCGGATTATACTATTCGCATTGGTCGCTTCTTCCTGGACTATCCAGGTCAATCCCTTGTTGCCGACGACAAGGTATCATCATCATCATCATCATCATCATCATCATCATCATCATCATCATCATCATCATCATGATACACAGTCAGTCGATTCGAACCTGGTCAGCTACATCAACTTTGCGGTGGTTCATGAGGAATCCTAGGAGGGAATCCAAAATTGGAACCCAGGGTCTTGCAGTCTTTGTCACCCAAGCTGATGTTAGCAATGACTTGGAGCATCGCTCAAATTTCCGGACCCGAAGAGAGATGCAAGTGGGGTTGTTATGTATTTGGGATCAACGTTTTTTTGGAGTGGTGCCACTACGGCCACACAAATACAAATTACTCAAATCGGAAGGATCGTCACTTGTTGCGGTGTCTCACTCCCCTGTGGACAGAGCTGCCGCTTTCTCCTTCTACATCCACTGCTAGTGTTTGTGGATGGCTTAGTTTGTTTGCTCTGGCAAGAGCAGGTACAAATCATGCAGTATATCTATAATATGTATACATGCTTTGCATTCACCAAGCCATCAAACCCCGATCTGCGCAACTTGGGTCCTCTACTTCGCAGCCAAAGCAACATTCATGACATATGATTAATGTAATCTATGTTTTCTCTTCTATTTGTTCTTGACGTGTCTTGATATCTTCTCAAGATGGGCCAAGCCAGCAAGGTGTCTCTTCAAGCCTTTGCCAGTGACATCTTTGTGTTGTTTGATCTGGTCTCGCAGTCTCCCGGCACAACAAATAATCAGTGCCAACCGGAGATGCACACGACCACAAGACCACATGCGCATTTGTCAGTTTCACCGGCTTTGTTCTGGGTGGTTAGATGTGGTTCATGTTTGATTTGGCATCGGCATCCAAAAGAACAAAGTCGCCTCTTCTGTGCCATGCTTCTCATCCCCCCCCCCAAAAAAAAAGCAAGCCGCCACTTCATGCTTCTCGCTCTGCAAACCGCCGCAGTCCAGGTTTCTCCCACCGTGGCTGTTGCCCTTCCGCGACGAGGAGCATCTTCGGACCGCTTGCGCGGTGGACGTCCGGTCCCGCATGGAAAACTCCTTCGACGGGTTGGACGTGCCGTGGGCCCTGCTGGCGGTGTCGGTGCTGGGCTTTTTGCTGGGCCGCACGTGGACGCCCGGATCGAAGAGCCAACTTGGGTCCTTGATGTTGGGCATATGGACATTGCTCGAGGCGGTGGTCCTGCAATCAAACACAACAAGGGAGATGTTTATTGAATGTGTGCGATTCCTGAGAAGGTTGTAGATGAGAGATGAGGTGAATTCAAATCTAGAGAAGGAATGACTCGACGCACCGCCACGACCCCTTTGGCCTGAATGATTTCAAACACAGATTTCTTTCATGGAAGCTACCCCCTCATAACATGGAACCTATCAGAGGTCCCTTTTAGGGGAATTGTGTTTCTTGCAGGACCTCCCCCAGTCAAGTTCCAAGTGGATAGGGTAAGGCCTAAGGCCTAAACCCCCTGCTCACAGAATAGCTTTTAGGCCGGGCTGGTTCCCCCCATGTCTCCTTCAAGTTGAGTGGCCCCACGGGGACAGCTTGAGCTTCAATGCGCTGGCGAGCTTGCCTCAGGGTAAGAGCAGGTAAGCTCAGTTTACTTTGGGAAACTATAGTGACGATAAGGACATTTTGGCACAACATTGAATCATCATTTCCCAACATGACACAAATATACCAATGCGTGCAAGTTTCTTTGTTTTCCTTTTGGTTTCCCTGAGTCATTTCTAAAATGGGCGGGGTCTCATTTAGGGTCAGAGTCATTCGGTGCTCTCCGCTTTTCAGGACCAAGCTCTTCAACAGAAAGCCTCGCAGTTCGAGTGCGGAGGCAGGATCAAATGGGCGGGCTGGACCCGTTGGCAACCAGGGTCATACCTCAGGTCCCCCAGGCCAGTAGTGCCCTCTTACCCTTTTTTGGGGGAGGGTTCCCCTACTAAAATAGACTACAGAAGAAAGTTGGTGCCCTTATTCGAAGCTCTCTACTGGAGGACCTAGTTTCTCACCATGGTTAGAGCCCACTTGCCATCGCCTAACATGGTGAGTACCCCGAAGTACGTGTCATGCTTACCTACCTTTCCTGGATGTGAAATACCTGTGGTGGCTACAAAACACAGGGCACCTGAGTGGCTCAGGGTGACTTTTCGAAGGAGGGACCCACAAATAGTCGGTGCATTTGGGAGGGACACGGGGGGGCTCGCCCAATTCTTTGGCAAACGGCAGACGGAACCCAGATTGTGCCCCGTCCTTCACAGCCGTGGCTCATGTGTCGAAGAAGCTTTGCTGCGGGTTTGATTGGCACCCCAGTGTTTGATATGCGTATAATATATATATATATATATGTATATATATATATGATATATATATATATACAGATGCGTAATTATTATTATATATATATATATATATGTTAGTTTGCTTGTTGGGCATGACTGTAAGTCTAAGTGCTTGTTGACGCCTATCATTTGGAGGGGTCCCTAGTTTCGACACCTGCTCATCTTCATCCACCCTTTGCCTAGGATCGAACCACACTGATGTAAATTCAAACCTTGACTGCTATTGGGCAACGGATCTTTAGACTTTAACTTTTTGGGAAACAGAGGTGTTTTCCACAAAAAAAACCAAAAGTTAAGCTTTTTGCAGGGGGGTCAAAAGAAATCAAGAAACTATGGCCGTCCCGAAAGGTGTTTATTTTTGGCCGGTCGCGGCGCAAGTGTTGCCCGAGAGGCCTTGCTCGCTTGACCGCGACCGCGGTCAAGTTGCCGATTTTGAGCCGCAGCGGCGCATTGGTTGAAAGCGCCGGCGCTCTGCGGTGCATGATGAATTGGCGACTCGACTTCAAAAGCTTGCCTGGGCTCACACTCTTGGTTTGCTGTGGGGCTGGACGTGTGCCTGCTGTGCAATGGCTTACACCCATATGTGTTTTGTGAAAGGGGACTTTGTTCAGCTTGTTTTGAAGGCAAGCTAAAGGAAAGCCACCATGCTTAGGGTACACCGACCTATCAAATGCCTGTCACTTGCAGTAGAAAGGTGAGCTGACATGCATGCTTTGTGCCGCACGACATTCTCAACGATGGATGTGCTACTTGAGTCGGGCGTGTCAAAAGTCCGGCCCCCTTTTGGATGGCCTTCCAGGGGATGCGCCAGGAAACCAATCTTTGCTTTGGACCCCCTGGCAACAGACCGGCCTAAGCTGCGCGGCTGTCAGCCCTAGGTGTCTGCCGCGGCTGTCGCCCTGTGACGCTGCGTCTTCGGGAACCTGCATGGTCGAAGACGCCGTCGCGTGGAGAACGGCATCCCTGGACATCCCCGGGATGTGTTGAAATTCGAAGCTTGGCGCAGCATGTGTTTTCGCTTTTAAGTTTTTTCTGAGGGCTTGAAGATTGAAGGGAGCAACGTGGGGATCACACTTGCGGATTTTGAGCTCGTTCTGTTTTGTCACTCACTGTGCATGGGTGGATTTCTGCGATATGCTCGATAGTTTATATGCTTGATGTAACCAAGGCATCGGAATCAAGCGGCAAAGACTTCTGCTTTCTGATTCATTCTCAGTTTGTTTGCAGTGTCAGCATATTGTACACAGAAGAGATGTTAGCCAATGCAGCGGCCTGTGCCGGTGTTGTGACATGTTGAATCAACCAGCTAACAAGAACTTTGGAGTGTCCTTCCATTGTCTTCGGTCCGCCATTTGCTGGAACCAGCCACCTCCATTCAGCCCTGTTGCAGGATGCCAGTGTGGAATATCACAAGTCACTCGCAAACACAAATGGCCCAACAAGTCGAACTTGAACCTGTTGCTCAGTTGCTCAGGACACTGCTCTTTCTTCATTGCACTCCCCGGAGTGCAGATTTGTGCATCGCTTCGCGAAAAGTGCGCCTGCCGCGGAACAAACAAAAGGCAAGTGCCGGTTTGTGCAGATCGACGGGTGGTGCAAAGCTGACGACATGACACATAAGGTACATTTACCAAAGTTGATGCAACATGTAACCAGCAGCTTAAGGGGAGCTCATCACAAGATCCATGTCGGTTGGGTGCCAGTTCATGGCAAGTAGCAAATGCTCCCCCTGGCTCCCCCCCCTGGCTCTCCCTAAGAGGCATTGAATCTTCGTGGCCAAGTTGTTCTGATCCGCAGGAAGGCGCTACGATCCCGCGCGGCGCCACAATCTCCGGAAGCACCTGGAGGCAGGCGCTGCTTTCGTTGTGCATGGACGTCCAACAGCCGGGGTAGTTTGACGTAGAGCCAGAAATAACTTCAAAGCCACAGCGAAGCAAACGATCTGATTTTTAAAGAGCCTGGCCCCTTTGCTAGGGCGTGTTGGTTTTGATGGATTCCCCGGTTGCTTTGCAGGTGCGCGTTCAAAACGGATCGGCCTTAGCTCTAAGCCAAATGCTTGACGCGAGGCTTGAGCTGGTTTCTTGGGGACTCAGCATGGAAAGCTCTACGTGGGTCTGTCCGTGTTTTGACGGTTCCCTTTTTTGATAGGTTTGAAAGGGAAACCAAAAGGACCCCCCACCATTTGTTGGGGATCCCCTTAAAAAAGCACCAAGCACCCATGTGGTGCCAGGGAATCGGGAGAATTCACAAAAAGCGGCTCCAAGAGTTTCCGAGTCCGCGAGTTTTCAACCTAGACAAGCAAGGCGCCTGTTGGCAGCTTAGCTTGACGTGCCAAATGGAAGTCACAATGTGTTTTTTTTGTCGCTTTGGGGATGGCATGCGGGGACGGGGGAAGGGCAGTCACGTGGCAAAAGCATGTTTCTTATGTCGAGCCTGGGCATGTGCGCTTCACTGAGATTATTCATTCATTCACCTCCATCTGTTTGGCGAACATGACTGTTATCCAAGTCATTCAAGGGAAGCCGTGACCGTCTCACCAAGGGCCGCGAGATTTCAGCATGACTTTCTGCAATCCCACATTTGCGCTGGCATATGCTCAGTCTTTTCAAAGCCACTCCCGAATTCTTCCCGTCGCGAGAAAGGTCCTTTGCTTATATGGCTTTTTAAAGGAATTGGATGGACAATGGGATTTGCCATCTACCTGGGTCCTTTTCTGACTTTGGGGCCTCAATTTTTGCTGGTCCTTTTGACACCCCAAGCCACTCGGGGTGTGGTACAGGGGAATTGTGGGTTTTGCAGACCAAGCCCCAGACGCTCCGCAGAGGCCATGTTCCGTGACCGTCGGAGCTTCGATGAGGTGCTTCTGGAGGAGGGGCTTTCAACGCCTCCAGTGGTTTGGACTCCGTTGAAGACCACCCAAGATGACCAGAGTTAACTTACTGAGGCCTCTTTGCTCTTTTGCCCTTGTGCGTTCTTCGTTTTCCCCCTTTTGCCCTATGCTTAATTTTGCCTCTTAGCCAGCTGAAGACAACTTGCATTTTCTGCCCCAGCCAGAAGGTGAGGTTCAGCAAGTCTCAACTCCGAGCCAACAAAATGGACCAAGGACATGATGTTTCAGCCCCAAGAACTGAGAGCAAATCGGATCGGCACTCCCCACGCTTTTTGCGGGGGGGGCATTTGATCCGTCGCATCTTTCTTACGTGTCCCAGTGACCCTGTGCCGACAAAGTGGAATGGGCTCAAATTACTGAGGCTCCAAGTACTTATGACCAAAAAAGAATCCCGGGGATTTCCCTCAGCTCCTCGACTCCGCGGCCCATTGGGTTTTCAGTCCGATAGGGCCCAGCGGCAGGGCTCTGCTTCTGGGGCGGATTCGTGCGTAAAATCCGTGGATTTTTGAAGGGGACTGTCCTTTACATATATTTTTTAAAGATGTGTGTGTGTGTGTGTGTTGATTTTTGAAATCGACAAGAGCAACGGTGGCTTTCCAATGGCCTCTCAGGACCAGGTCTGCATGTAGAGCTCCTACCGCAGCCAGGCCCTCGGGGCGACAGGTTAGGAACACGCCATCTCATGACCAGTTTGTCCCAAGCGAACCAAGAGGAATAGATGGTTGTGCAATGTTTGTAAACTTCAGATGTATAGATGCCATCATTGGTCATGAGGGTCATGGGAGCTTTGATGTCGTCAAATCTCGTCCTGGGTGCCTCTTGACATGAGCGCAAAGATGTGATTTGACTCGTCTTTCGTACAAGTTCCGTCCGGAAATGGAAGCGTCAATGAATTCAGACAAGCAAGGTTGTACTGGTGTCTGGCCTAAATTTGAGTAGCAAACAACCAAGCGACACCTCTCAATTTGTGATGTGTGTTGTCAACTTCCCTTTTCAAAAAAGAACATGGGCTTTGCGTTGGAACCCTAGAAATGGCTGGTTTCCTCTCGGGCCTTGAACCCCACCTTGGGTCTCTCCCAAAGCCTGAGCCCGCCTAAGGCTGGCCGAAGCTTCCAGTGGTGTACATAGCCGGTGTCTCCGAAAACCTTCCGGAGAGCGCCTTCCAAAAAGAGACCGCGCTTCGTTCGTCAAGAGACCCGGATGTTGCGTATGGAGACACCACCGACGGATTCGGATTGATTCCCAGGGTTGGAATGGGTTCTCAGGCCAGGTGCCAACTACGTCTCCGAAAGCACGCTTTGGATTTTATCTTTTTCCGTAGCCTTTACATTTCAACCGGCTGTTCTTTCCTCAGGCTGGTCTCGTGGCCAGCTGTTAATGCCGCAGTTGCATGATTCTTGTCCACTGAGCCCATTATTTCATATTTCACTATCAAAGGCGCCCCTGGCCTGTTCAGTGCTACCACCCCAGTTTCTGACTTTGAGGACCCGCAAAAACAGTCAAGTTGTACATGGTTTCTTCATGTTTCTTCCTGCTGTTCCACGACTTCATGTTGTCACCTGTTTTCCTGGCTCGACAGGCAAGTGCGAGTTCAGCATGTTTTGAGTGCAGTCTTGAGCAGATGGACACCCATTCGCTCAACGGATCCTTGACAGTTTTTTTTAGTTTTTCTCGATTGAAACCAAAATGGGGGGGGGTGGGCTTTTGTTGGGCGGTTGATCTCCGAGTTCCATGATGTTCCATGTGGACATCAGAATACCCAAGAAACCATGCCAGCCGTGGCTGATGCATCGCAGGGCCATCGGTAGCTGATTCTAGAAACAGACAAGCAGGGCAGGCTCATCGCACTGTTTCAAATGCTTCTGGTCGCACATCTCCATGTTTTGTTTTTTTCTTCAACTGGTCGATGTCACATCTTCTGTTTCTCCAGAGGAATTCACACTCCTGGAATTTGCCCGGGGCTACGCCGACGCTTACAACAATTGGCCATGGGCCGCAAGAAGCCTTTGACAGAGGAGGAGTTCCTGGCTTTGGTGGCCCAGCGACTGGCCGACGGAGGCTCTTCGATCCTCATGGTTTCCAACCAAGTAAATGCAGGTCGCTATGCTGCAACCTTTGGGTGTCTCTAAACTGACCATGGGCAATTGTTCCCCCAATTTGGCGGTGAACACCATCTTTTGGGTGGTTGTTTTCCAACCAATGGTCATCCCATGTAAAGGACCGTGTGATCAACCCCCCTATTAAAAGCTTTGGGTGTGTCTTAAACAGGTTCCAGCAACGGGTTCCGGGATGCCACAAAAGTACCTTGTCGTAGGTCAAGCTGAAATCTTGAATTGGTCTGCCTGTTTCATAGCGAGCTTGGAGATATCACGAGCGAAAGCCATGATAAAGGTCCTCGAGAATCCGATTCTTAATCCAGCATGGAAGAGTAACCTTGCAGAACTCGGTGTTTCCCATTGGTTACGCAATGGAGTGATCCGACATTTGTAAAAAAAAAAAGAAAAAGAAAAGAACACCATCACAAACGCGGCAGCCGCGGCACTTCGCCAGGTGGCCATCTTCAGCTTCGGGGCCTTTTGCTGACGCAGGTCCAGCACTGCCTGCCCTTGGCCTCCTGGGGCCAGCTGCACGCAGCCGCCTGGCGTGATACAAAAACCGAAACCGAAGGTCGTTTCCCCAAAGCCGGGGGGCTCCTCATGGTTGTTGTTGGGAAACATTTGGGTGTGGCTCAAAATTAAACAGGAGGGGTTACGCAGGTTTTGGTCCATATTTCCACTTACCAGGGTTCCATTTTGGGCACCGGTTTTTTGAGCCACAGCCATTTCACATTTTTGCTTATTGTGATTTAGTGGTTGAATTCCAACCACTGAACCGCTAAAGTTTGAATTGTTGCTCCCCTTCCAGCGTCAACCAAGTCCTCTCCAGTTTTGTTTCGGAGGCGGGGTAGCATCTATATACATGCCAAGCCTTCCTTTGCATTGTCCCCGCTCACGCGCAGATGGTATTCTGTTTTTTGCGGCTATGCCTGGTGGTTCCCGGCAGTTTCTTGAACTCTTTCAAATTCACCAGCTGTTCCGGCAATGCCGAGCCTCCCTTTGCACAAGACGAACAGCGCATTGACGTGTGAGCAGTATGTAGACATGTGACATTGCGGGCTGGGTACGCACCCGCACCCATTCTTTACGCACCGAGTGCTCCGAGCATGCAACGGGGACGCAGTGAGTGCATCCGAAGGGTCCTGATGGAATTTGGGGCCTCAGTCGATGTCCTTTTTGACACCCCTGGAGCAACTCGGGGTGACGGGGGCTTCCGTGTTCTGCATAATGCCCCGTGACCCTGAAGGCATTCTAGAAAAGAGCCCACAAGAGACACGGCTAAACAAGAAGCGGATAGTGATACCTTGATTGTGCAAACTACATTGTGCGTCAAATCTCTGGAGATTGCAAGAGACACTGCAGCTGTGCAAACTAGGAGCTTCTCCACCCCCAATCAGAATAGCTCTCACTGCCGCAAAGCCATCCTTTTGACCCTTCTGGTTTCCTGATTTGGTCCATTTTCGTCAAGCTTCCAAAAGGTTAACCGCTTTGATTTCCAGGTCCTTTGGGCAACTGAGAGCTGGATGTCTGCAGGTGAACCTTTCCGAGTGCGGCTTGAGTGCTGCAGTGCTGCCGCAGCTCCGGGAGTTGAATCTGCAAGACCTGCAGCAGCTCGGCCAAAGAATGGAGAGACGAGAGACCCCAAACCACATGGTTTTTTTCCTCTTTTTCTTTTAATACCTGTATTCCGTGAAAGGCCCCAGTTTTGACCATGGCTAACTTTTCCCATGTCGTGAAGATATCATTTTTTTGTTGGTGGTTTTTGTGAATAGTCATCCCATGTAAAGGACCTTTTGATCAACCGTCTCATATCCTCTTTTCGGTGGTGTATACTTGGCAGAGCCACGTTTTACTTGGTTCATACATCCCTTTTTAGTCAGGGGTTCGCGTCATACCCTAAACTTGAATAAGTGGGGATTGCATGTAATGGGGTATTTCCTAAATAGCGAGCCCGGGTAATTAAGCTCACCCCATGTTCGGGTTCCCAATCTTGCGAAACACTCAGAATAAGCTTGAAAAAACCGGAGTTAGGCAGCCCTCCGATGACCTGGAGATGCCAGCGCGTACTCGGTGAACCAAATTTTTGCTGCCTTTTCTTTCTGGGGCTGGAGCTTGCAAGAGGTAGTTTTGCGTGCTGCACGTGTTCCCAAATCCTTGGGCTTGGAGTTGCCCAAAGTCCACTCTGTACACACCAAATGTACCAAAAGGTGTTGATGTCCGAGCTCAAGTTGGCAACCTGCACTTCGAACGCTGCATTTGCCCTCTGCTTGCAATAGACCAGGAGCTTGCAAGTGTTGAAGGGCTCGTAGACCAGCCAAAGGGTGCAACACTTTTCATGGCTGGAGAGCGAGATCATGCACACACTCAACATACACGCTTAAACATGACGGCACAAGATAGGGTGGAAGCGCAACCAAGCCTTCTCCATTAATCATGGGCCACACTAAGAATAGCTCACATTGTTGGCTTGTTGACTCATCTCAACATGCAGGGTACTCAACTTGCCACAGGCCCAAGGCGGGACTGAATCCATTGCCGTGGCTTCTCTAAGTACATTTATGAGGGTTCGCCTTTTCCTGGCAAGAGGCTTGCTAGACTCGAAAGTGACGACTTGAATGAAATGCTATGGTTGACTCTGTGGGTGGACGCATGGAAAACCATTGTTTGTTGGTATGTACAAGGGAATCATCGTTCCAGGTGTTTTTTAGGTGGTGCAGGATTTCGTCCATCCACAGTATGGTCGACTCTTTACCCACCGTTAAAATTCTATGGAATGGTGGGCAGCTTCATTCCGGAAGCATCAATTCGGGTGTCAGGCTGAATGGCAACCAGCTGGGTCCGGCTCCGGAGCTCGAGATCTTCGAAGCTCGGCGACAGTTGAGCCACGTGCTCAAAACCCAGGTAGATGAAGGTTAGTAAGGAGCAGTCCCAGCCAGAAATAGTTGCGGCCGCCTTCTTAATTCTTGAAACATGGTTCTGGGTAGATCATTTTACTACCGGGTGTTGATTGTGACTCAGTTGGTGTCTTGGGGGTTGGAATGGGCGGGGGATGGCTCATCAGTCCGTGAGCTTTGCTGCAGGTTTGCTGACTCGCGGTGTTATATATTTCTCAAACCGACAAAAATACCCGAAACGTCTTTCGTCCCCCCAATTTTTCCCCGGAAGTTTTTCCTTACCCCGGGCTGTGACACGGTGCTTTAGTCCTCGCGGTTTTTTCCCCCGGTCTCTTCCGCGCGGCGAATCCTCGGCGCGCGGCGCGTTGTGGCGGCAGAGAGGCGACGTGGGGCGCGCTGCGGAGGCTGGGGATGGGCGCCTGCGGCCTGCGGCGCGGCGCGGCAGCGCTGGCGCCGGCGCTGGCGTGGCTCAGGGGCCTCCAGCTGCGGAAGAACGCGCCGCGGTTGGTTCTGAGGGAAGGGCTTGGGGGGGGGGGGGGGTGAGTTCCAAACCGGGGGAAAAGGGGCACTTGATCCACTAAGGAGGAAGTGTCCACTATGGTAACGGTGTTCTGATGGAATTGGGTGGCAACGGTGTTCTGATGGAATTGGGGGGTGCCCCAGCAATTGGTGCCCTTTGACCGTTTCTTTTTTGGGGGAGGGTTCCCCTACTAAAATAGACTACAGAAGAAAGTTGGTACCCTTATTCTAACCTCTCTACTGGAGGACCTAGAATGGCTGTGGGTCAAAAATCGGGTAACCCGCAAAATGTGACTTGCTCTGATAAATGGAAAAGCACACTAAGACCTGCGTAATTTTGGGTCTTGATTTTTGAGCCACAAATCGGCCGGCGGCATGAATCCCAATGCCGGACGCAAAGCAACCACCGGGAGGGGGGGGTGATGATTGTTTCTGGGCATTCCAGCCGAACTTGAGGAATTCGGGGCCCGGCGGGCGACGTGAGGGGAGGAAATCCGAACGGAGGATAAGGGAAGCACGACCGCGGAAAGGGGGGTGATGATTGATATGTTTTTGGGATGTTGAAGCATTTGTTTTTTTTGAGGGGGAGGGGGGGGAGGGCGGAGTCCTAAAGTTTGGGGCAAATCAACAAAGCCTAGCCGCATTCCAGCAAGACCTTGGCCAGTAGTGATGTGGCTTGATGGGTGACACTTCATGGGTGAAGGTTTCGCGCCTCGAAAGCAGCTGGCTGAACCTTTCGCATTTCTCCGGCATAGTTTTGACTCGGGAGCGGATGGGGACTGGAGCTTTAATCTTTGAGAGATCCGGGAAGCTTTGAGACCATAGGTGTCCTTCTTGGTTGGTTTGCTTAAAAAATAGAGGGCGATTCCTGGTGTAGATGGGGTTTATTCCATTTACCAGGGCCATCTGTTTCTCCAAAAGGCCACCTATGTTTGAGACGGGAATAAGGGAAGTACCAAGAGCTCTGCAAGAGCTCTGAGTCTTTTTTCCAATCTCCGTCTGGTTTTGGGTTTGGCTTGCACGATCATTGTGAATGTCTCAATGGGTCTATGAGAATGAAGGATTGCTTTGTACAGAACACTGATACTAAATGCCATGCATACTCTGGCACACTTGAGGTTGCATGTGGTCAAAGGTGCAAAATGGTTCCGGCAGCTCAGGATGGGCAACTTGACGGATGTTGGAAATGCAAGCGGGGGGTTCAAGACCATCTATTTCGGCACAAGATTCACCTGGCTCAGTTTTTTCTCCAATTGGTTGCTGATTCGGACCTTCTCTTGCTTATGTTGGCACCCAAAAGGCCATGGGTTTAGGGCATGAATTTATGCCACCGTCAGGTTTAGAGGGTTTAGAGGGTTTAGAAGCCATGGGTTTAGGGCCATTGAAGCTCACTTTGAACCTAGCCATCAGCTTGGCCCCGCCTTCGCCTTTCTTTCACGGGCTTCCTCAAAAAGATCCATTGCGCAGCCGATTTGATCGGCGCGCGTGAAATCAGTTGACTCCCCAAAAGATTCGTTTGGCCGCAACATATTGCCTGGTCCACCCGAGCAAAAGGAGCTTATAAGACTTATAAGAGGTTTTTCTTGGCGGGAGCGAGGGATGGGGGAAGTTCAGGAGGGCAATATGACCTCTGGTTTTCGCCAGCCTTGCTCCCAAATCCTGGGTGTGATGCGAGTTCGCGCTTGGTTCTCTTGATTTCCTCAAAAAGGCAGGTCTAGCAACCTACTAGTAAGTTGACACTGCTGAAGGGGCAATCCAGAGACTCCTCACTTAGGAGTCTCCATGCTAGGACATGTGGACATGTTTGGCCCATGGTGCGCGTTCAAGCCATCCGAGGTGTTGGTCAAAATCCAACCAGGAACAGTAGCATTTCACAGGGACTTGTTTTCGCTTCCTAAATTCTTCAAACAGCCAGGGACTCACGTGATTCTCTCCGGATGGCTTAAAATGGGGAAGCAAACGCACAGCAAGTCTCTAATGTGGACAAACTCCCAAATATTGACAAAGGGCATGTCTTAAAATAGGGAAATTCCGTTTTGGATGCTATGGGGAACTAAATGAAAACCACAAACTTGGAGGGGTCTCTATTTTTCCTAGGGGTTGATTCCCCATTATTTTCAACCATCGTTCTTTTCAAAAGCCAGCTGTTTCCTTGGGTTTTTGATGATTTCCTGAAAAGAAGGATCCTTGGAAAGAATGGGGAAGGCAGCCCTGGAAGTTTGAGAACCCTCAAATTTACACCTCAAATTGACATGGGTATGGGTCAAAATTAATTCACCAGAAGACCGCAAGTGAAAGTCCCTGTTTTCCAATTTACGAGAGTTCCATTTGGGGTACCCATCTTTGACCCACAGCCATTTCGGAAACCCCAACACCCCCCACCCCCCCGCCCAGCTGCTTTTCTGGGTTTTGATGATTTCCTGAAAAGAAGGATCCCTGGAAAGAATGGAAATGGAAGGTACCCCTGGAATTTTGAGAACCTCCCCCCCCCAACTTACCATGTTTCGGCCGAGGACATCCCGGCGGAGGAGTGCGACATCTTGACCTCCGCCGCCTGCGCCAGCGCGAGCCTCGAGGAGATGTCCCTCGCGGCGAACTCGGCGCTGCCGCAGACGTTGCGGAGGTCGGGGGCTGAGCTGAGCCACGGATCACGGGAAGTGAAGATTCGAAGATGGTCGCCAGAGACGGTAAGAAGTCCTCTGGTGTGTTTTTGGTAGGTAAACAAAACGATGTCAGGATTTGAGTAGGGAGGCAAGCAGACCACCCTTCACAACTAAAGCTTTGGGATTTTACGGTCCGAAGTGAAAAAGCATTGGTGGAGGAGTGGATCGCACGAACCTTTGGTTGAGACTGTCCCCTAGGCTTTCAGTATGAAGGTATAGCTGCGGGGCGCAACCATGGGGGCGCCCAGCCGCCATCGCCACTCCTCTTGTAAGAATGATAATATTGGCGCATGGCTCTCAGGACTCGGCTAGAAAGTACCCTTGGCGCCTTTGGCAAGTAGGAATCACTAGTTTGCGCCTTCGCACAGAGTCACAGTTTCTTTTCGGTGGGGCGCATATATTTGCTCAAAGTAATTTTAGTTCATCCGCATTCTATCAGCTATATTTGTTTTGCTTTCCGTGTTTTGCTTGTAGTCGATAGTTATGTATTGTCTGTCCATTTGTTTTGTGTGTGTGTGTGCTTGATTTCGTGTTTGTTTCATTGTTTGATTGTTTGTTTTTTGTTTGTGTGTGTGTTTCTGTATTTCGGTATTTATTTGTTGATTTCTGTCTTTCTTCCTTTCCTTATTTCTTTCATTCTTCCTTCCTTCCTTTCTTCCTTTCTTCCTTCCTTCCTCTGTCTTTCTTTCTTTCTTTCTTTCTTTCTTTCTTTCTTTCTTTCTTTATTTCTTTATTTCTTTATATGTTTTTTTTTCTTCTTTTTCTTCTTCTTACTTTATTTCTTTCTTTGCGTGTGTGTGTGCTCGTTTGCTCTGTTTCTGCGTGATATGTTGTGTGCTTGCTTTTGTTTGAGTTTGTGTTTGCGTGTTTGTGGTTGTGTGTTTTTGTTTGTGTCTGGGTTATCGTGTCATTTGTGTTTATGTTTGTGTGTCTGGTTGTTTGTTTGTTTGTTTGTTTGTTTGTTTGTTTGTTTTGTTTTGTTTTGTTTTGTTTTGATTGTTTCTGTGTGCTTGCACGTGTTTGTGTTTGTTGAGATGCTATGTTCGTTCGAACTTGATCGGTTGCAGCACCCAAGTCCCGGATCGCCAGCCGCCAGGTTGGAGGAAGCTTTGGCAAAGACACTCGGCCTTGGCAGAGGCATACGGGCAGATTCTTGGTCGACCAGTTCCTTATCGAATCCATGTTGTAAAACAATCTAGACATGTAGTTGATATCAATTGATCATGGAGAATCAAGCTCTCTAATTAAACACTTTACCTTTGTTTTCTGCTGAGCAAACTCGAAACTTTGATTGGCATCAGGAACCTCTTCCGGAACAGCCTTGACGCGGGCATCTGCGATCTTCGGAACCGGAACTTGACCGAGGCGGCGGTGAGGAGTGTGGCTGCCATGCCGGACGCGCTGCGGCTCGAAACAGAGTCAGAGGCGCAACTGCGTGGGCCATGAAAACTGTAAGGCCTTCGAACTGTTGGGCGCGGGTGCGCACAGGCGGCTCAATTTGGGGCTGGTTGGTTATAAGTCCTTCAAGTTTGCAGATGACTGCAATACTCTGTGGATTCTTCTAAAAGGAGTCATGACCATCCGCAAAGTTTTGTGCTGAGCTTTGCCGTGCTTTGCTCACGCCACATCTGGCCTTAGCCAAGAGTGTGTAGTCAAAGTTCAAGGCGTTCAATGCAATCGGCGATTGCAAGTTAGTGGCCGCAGTTTGCTGTGTGCTCTCATACTGCGTATTGGTCCGTATTGGTCATATTGCGCCACAAGTCACATCTTCCAAAGATCAACCCAATCATGCATCGTACATGTTGCAGACTGCCATCCTGACCGAGACGTGACGTGTTTCCCAGATGCGGGGTGCGACAAAACAAACAAACAAAGATATGGCCATGGGTCATAACCTAGGCCTCCATTTTGGGGAGGATGAACACCCATGTACCACCTACTTTGATGTTCACCAGGGGTTTTGTGGGTTTTGACCCACGTCCATATCGCCTGTGGTTTGCATTGTCCAGTGCTCGATGAGCCGAGGCTCACCCTGGACCTTCGGGGCAATGCTCTGAGCGAGGAATCTCTGGAGCTTTTGAAGACCGCGCTGGCGCAGAAGCCGGAGCTGGAGGCCAGAGCCGAAAAGAAGGATGTTTTTTTGGGTAGGTCAGAATTGAGGAACGAAGAATTTGGGTATGTCAAAATTGGGGGACCCAAGCAACCACGGTTGATTGGGGTACCTTCGTGCCTTTAGCACAAGTCTGGCAGAGTTCATTCAAGCTGAGTTGGTACCCACTGCCCAGCCAGCCGGCACCCGCCCAGTTGCCCATCCACCCAGTCGCCCTCCAACCAATTGCAACAGCAAGTGCCCCACCAACTACCTACCATCAGAAGTTTCGGAATTTCCTGTTACTGAAAGAGGCATTTGCTTCTACCCCAACAAACATGAGACTTGAACTCCAGCTCAAGATCTTGCAATAACGGGAAACATCGGGAAACCAACCGAAGATGCCGAATAATACCAACAAAAAAGCAACTCGGCGTGGCTCAAAATTCAAGAGCTAGGGTTACGCAGGTGTTGGTCTTTTGGCTCGGTTTGCCAAGGGGACCATTTGGGTACAGTTGTTTGAGCCACAGCCAAAGCAGAAACAAGCTGAAAAAGAAACAAACCACGAAGAACACCCATCAACACCCAGCTCAACCAAATCGGAAACAAACCGCCAACTCCAACAAAAACAGAAACCAACCCGCACTGTCAACAAACCAAACCCACAAAGAAAAAAAAACGAACGAGTTCGGCGCCGCGCTTTTTGGGCAACCAAACCCCCCCCACGTCCCCCCACCCCCCGCCAAAAAAAAACACGAACGAATTTGAACGGCGCCGCTTTTTGTTTTTCTTTCTTTCCGCTGCCTTGGCCACCCGATTTTTTTCTCCCCGCGCACGCTCCCCGGCTGCCTCGCGTGACGCGCGCGCCTGGCTGGTTGGCCGCCCCCTGCTCGGCCAGTTGCTCTTCACCGGGGAGGGCCCGCGCTGCCGCCGCCTGCGGGGCCGCAGCGCGCTGAACGCGCTGCGCCGCGCGGCGCGGCTGTGCCCTGGTGCCAGCTGCCGCGTGGCCAACCAGCGAGGCAGGGGGGGGGGACGTGGGGGGACCTGGGGGGACGTGGGGGGGGTTTGGTAGCCATAGCTTTTTGGGAAGTCAACAGAAAAGGAAACTTACCATTAAACCTAATACTTTTTTGTTTTTGAAGGTTTGAGTATAGCGTGGGTGGTGTGGATGGGTGGTTTGGCCATTTTGAACCCCTGGTTCTTGTAGAGGGTAGATGGGAATCCCCTCCTCAACCAAAACAAGAATCCAAACCACCAATTGGGGGAAAGGCTGATTTGGATCATCTGGCAGGGCCATCTATTTTGCAAAAAGGACGCCTATGAGCCTATGATTGTAGCTTTTTTGGAGAAAGATCCCACGTCCGGGTCCTTGAGGGAATGTGGGGCCTAAAATAGGTCGTTCTGACACAACGAAAGTGATTCAGGGTGTTGCGGTGATCTTCCCCTTTTCCATGCCAAGCCCCAGACCTCTCTCAAGGCTACCAAAGATTGGAGAAATGAAACGCGTTCACCCATGAGGTTCCCTTGGCGACTCCTGATTTCTGAGTTTTGGATGTAGTTGGCCCAAATGGGTTGCCCTATGCTGCCTGCTTTGGGCAGGGAAGCGGTGTGAGCAGGGTGAATTGCGGGAAGGTGTTAAACAAAATGGGGGATGGGGTTGAAGTCGCATCTATTCGCACTGGCGGGTGTTCCGGGTCACCCACACTCAGTGGAAACAAGGATAGAGGAAATAAGTTATTGACCTTTGTGCCCCTTCAGCAAACCAAGGGTGTCCCCAACAATTCTTAGGGGTGTCTTGCACCGCTTCTCTTCAAGGTTGCCTTTTGAGCCCACTTCTGGAACAAATTGAGAGTAGAACAGAGGGTCCTGTAACTTTTAACGACAAAGGGATTCTAGGGTTGTGCCACCTGTTCTAATCATCGCCTTTAGGTTTCCCGGGGCCCTTCGGGTCTGCCTTGTGTCAAGTTCCCCCCCCCCCCTCTCCTTGCTGTGCGATAGGCACCTAGAGACGTTCAGGCTATATATATTTTCGACACCAAGCTCCCACAAAAACTCTATTTGCAAAAGCAGACGGCCATGCAAACTGGACTCCTGCAATTTGCAGCTTGTTTGGTATGCCCAAATATACCCTGAAAAAAAGAAAGGCCGCCCTTGACGGCCGCGGGTTCACGCATCTCATGTTGGCTTTTGATTGTTGGTGTTGAATGATGGCATGCTGGTCACGCTTGGCTCCATAGTTCAGGTTGCTTGCGCCGTCAAAACCGTGGTGTCCTGATGGCATTGCTGGTGTGCTGAAGCTTCCCCAGCGCCCAAAAACCCGCCGCAAGGCCTGGGGGACGAGGGCGTCGCAGAGCTCGCAGAGCAGAGCCTTGGGCCTGAAAGCCACGCGCCCAAGCGGTGTGGTTTTTGCAACGAGCCGTGTGTTTGTAGGGAAGCAGCGGCTTCGCATGCCCTTTCCTTTGGCTTGGGTGATGTTTCAAGGGCAAAGCAAGCCCTGCTAGACTGTGGTTTGGCTCCAAAGTTGCGCTTCATTGAACACATGTTGATGGTTGATGATGGTCGTGCAAGACTCACTGGAAGGGCGCCAGAGCAAAGCAGTACACGTCCAAAGCGACTTGCCCTTGTAGCCTTTCGTACAACGGATGTCGAGCGCGGTTGAACCCTTCTAGCTACACCTTGTCGGGTGTGGCTCAAAATTAAAGAGCTAGCGGTTGCGCAGGTTTCGGTCCATGTTTCCATTTGCCAAGGGTTCCATTTTGGTACCGGTTTTTTGAGCCACAGCCAAATGGCCGGACATGTGGGCACCATGACCCAGAAGAAGGTCACATTCCGGGAGTCGCCCGCATTCTTCCAGTGGATCCAGGCTGCGCGCCATTAGGCAGACAAGGGAAGCCACAGCTTGCAGCTTGCCACCGCCGGGTGAATCCCCTGTTGTTTGCGCCTGTGATACTTTGATTGAAACCCAATAACTCCTATTTCAGGGGTGAAAGGGCTAAATTTTACGTAGCCAAGCTCGCAGTGCGTTTCCCTTGCCTTCTGAATAACGTCGTTTGTGGGCCAAGTTTTCTCCACTCGCGTCTATGTTTGCGTCCTCGGCTGAACATGAAACCAGTAGAGCTGATGTCCTTCTGGCAGATGCAAAGACAGTCCATTCTTACCTGTCGCCGTGACAGATGCAAACCTCAACTAACTGTCCCAACTAATAGATCTTTGTTTAGGATTGTAGCCCCACAAAAACCACAGGGAATCTACACTTAACGGATGTCATTCCCCTTTCTACCAGGGTCACTAGGTCGGTTCGGGGATGTCTTCACTAGGTCCCCCAGCAATTGGTGCCCTTTCTCACCCAACTTTGTTGGTTGGGAGGGTTTCCCTATAGACTGCAGGAAAAAGAATCGGGTACCAACTTATTCTAAAGTTGGTACCAACTAATTCTAACCTCTCAAATCTGGAGGAACCGGTTTGGATGCGCCTTTTGTGGATTTCACCTGTTCTTCCCCCTGTTGGTCCTTTTTTAGTACTCTTTTAGTACTCTTTTAAGCTTCTACAGGGGAACCACAAAAACCACCTCCAAACCGTTTTCTAGAACTGGAGGACCTAGTTGTCTGTCGCTGGCCCCAGGCTCGGGGACTTCCCTTTGGCCTCCCTGGGCCTGGCCCACAACGAGCTGGGGCCTTCAGGCGCCGCCTCGCTGGCGCAGGCGCTGCCGCGGCTGAGGAACCTCAAGGACGGCGCGGCGCGGCGCCGGCAGCTCGTTGAGCCGAGGGGTTCCTATCAAGATGGTCAACGGACCCACAACAGGGCTCCTTGAAAGATCTCCATTTTGCCACCATTTGAAACATGTTGCCTTTTCCGGCAAATCAAAGGGAAACCACCATTTACAAGGCAATGTTCAGGTGTATAATGTAAGGATCCCTGTACAACCAATCAGGGAGGGAGGAGGCGGTGAGCAACTCTAGAACCCTTGTGGAAAACTTCAGTGATTGCTGAGGCTCTTTGTACACCCCGCCCCCATGCTTCTCTTTGTGGCTTTAAAGGTCGCCATTTGGCCACACCGGGGCCAGCAAAGAACAGGAGCCCGAAGTGCTTCCGCTCGGAGCGCCCAGATTTGGCCTGTCACACCTGGACGGCTGGCGGTAGGACAACTTGTGCTACACAGACCCCGAAGCTTTGGCAGGTGCTTCTGGTCGCAGTATACACAAAGCAAAACTTTGAAGTTGTCTCGCGTGCAGCCTTCCCAATCAGTTGCGGGTGTTTTGCTGAGCTAAGGCCAAGCGTCCAGGATTCAGCACTGAAAAGTTGGAGCCCGTGTTTGGGGCCCGCGTTGACCGGATGCGGCAACCGCCGGGCTGACTGGAAGGAAGCTACACGGCCACGGTGTCCGTGTGGCTAGCGGTCCCTAGTTTTAGGACATGTGCTTGTGCACAGGACCCAGCCGCAGGGTCAGTTTCTAGTTTCTGTTGAAAGAACACCAGAGTTTGACGCATACACACACACACTCTCACATTTGTGGCAGGGTGCAATTTGTCATGTAGGGCGAGTGGGAACGGCCATGAGCCCCGCGAACAAGAGATGCGGCAAAGAATATCCATCCCTCACAGGTGGCTTACCATGGTACACTTCCGATAGAACTGGTTGACTTTAGATTCATATGACCCCCTTTTGATTCCGGTAATTTCTGGGCCTACAGAAAAATGGCAAACCCGCTACACGGCGCCTAGCCCAGAATTACCTTTGGAAGGCGGGTCGTGAACTGTTTCCTGGTTCAATCAAGACAAAGAAAGCGGAGAACATCGCGATGCGGCAGTGGCGCATGCCGCATGTGTTTTGATGTTGCCTTTTCCGGATCCCGATTGGTTATTATTATTATTATTATTATTATTATTATTATTATTTTTTATTTTTTGGGGGGGGGACGGTTCTGAAGGAGCTGCTGCTGTACAGCAACCGACTAGGCAGGAAAAGTCGTTGTCCGACGAAGGCTGGAGGTGACCATGGGATAGGCAAGCCACTTGGGTTGTACTGCGGGCAAACTCAGTACACCTTCTTCCCCTATGTCCAGAATTGATTTTATACCCCACACCCCCCATTTTAGTTGGGTCGGCCCTTCTATGTTGCCGCAAAAACGGGATCCTGCTGACTGAGAGCCTTCCATTACAGAAGTCTCTTGTGCCTTTAGTGATGTACAAGGAGAGTCGGTTGGGCGCACATGATTTCGCTGGGGGTTGGGTTGGTGCACGCTCTGTCCACGTAATGGTTGGCACGGACATTCAGGCTTTGAGATACTTAATTTAGCAGAATGCAAGAACTCCAGAGGCACAAACGGGGTGCGGGCACAGAGTGGCGTGCTTGAATTCCCCTTAAAAAACACACACCCAAAACGGGGTACTCTCAACAAAAAGGCGTACGCACTCATTCTACATGAAGGTTGGATGTTATCGTTTATAAAGCTAGCCAGTTCTTTTTTGCAGTAACTTCACTCGTGACGATGCAATGAATATGTTTCATGCCAGGTTTGCAGGTCTAGCAATGATTCCAATTTGCTGAGATGAGGTGTTATGACAACTGCTTGTTGAAGCGGACAGTCCAAGACAACATGTTGAGATCGCTGCAGGGTTGCTGGCTCTCCTCAGTTGCCTCGTACCATCGACTTGCTGCTGGCAACAATCAAGGTCTTTGCCGAATGGCTCGCTGGGAAGGTCAAATTACTTTGGATCCCGCACCCCACCCACCCCAACCACCCCCACCCCCCCCACCCCCCACCCCCCACCCACCCCACGTCATGTGGGTCAAATCAAGGATTTTGCTCCCCACCCCACCCACCCCCCTCCCCCCACCCCCTTCAGTGAGACAGACCCTCTGGCTCGGGCTGGTGTAGCCAGGCTTCACGGGTGCCACGGCCATTTGCGATGCGCTGGCTGGATCAGCTGCCTGGCTGCCTTTTTGGGTGTGTCGATTTTTTGGCTGGACCAGTGTCCGTTTGCCGAGTCAGGGGTCCCAGGATGAAGGGTCTTTTGCTTGGGATCTTCCTTGCTTCCGGTTTTGAATTGTAGCGCCCAGAGTCAGGGAATCCTTCAAAAGGACAGGGGTTTTGACACAGTGTACTGCTAAGGGCAGGTGTCCCTTTCGGCTTCCCTTTGAACACCTGTTGGTTGGACCCTGCCCCCGCTCAAGAAAAATGAATGCTAGAATTGTTTGGCTCACGTGATGCCATGATTTGCGTTTGGCGAAGGGTCCAACTTAAACGACACACCAAGCCTAACCCCAACCTGCCTAACCCCAACCTAAACCAACCTAAACCACCAACCTAACCCACCAACTACACCAACTCACCAACCTAAACCACCAACCTACCCCACTAACTACACCAACTCACCCACCCTAACTGAACCTCATTCAGCCGAACCCCCCGCCAACAAAAGTCAAAACCACCCACCACCACCCAAAACCACCCAACAACCAAAGCCACCCAACAACCAAAACCACCAACTGAACCCCCCACCAACAAAAAAAACAGAAAGCCACCCACTCGCTGCCCTTCTCCAAGTCGCTGGTGGCGCTGGACCTCGGCAGCAACGGCCTGGGCGCAGTGCCGAGGCTCGAGCGCCTGCCGAAGCTCCGGGAGCTGCATTTGGCGGCTCGACCTGAGGGAGCGCTTCGCGCGAAGCGCCGGCTGGAGTTAGCGGGCCGAGGAGTCGTTCCATGTGGCTGCGGCTCAAAAAACCGGAACTCCAAAATGGGTTGTGTTGGGAAGTGGAAACATGGACCAAGACCTGCGGTTTGCCCCTCCTGTTTAATTCTGAGCCACACCCATGTCTTTCGGTTGGTTTTCCTGGGGGCTTGGTGTGGGCTCAGAGATTGGGCTCAGGCTTGCTGTCTGTGGCTTAGGTTGGATACGGTAGGGTTTAGTGGTACTAGGTCTCCCAGCGTGGTTGGGAGGGTCCCCTACTGAAATAGACGAACCTCGCTACTGGAGGACCTAGTCCACGTGTTCGGTGAGTTTTCCGGGGGCTAGGCTTCAGATTGAGCTTGGTATATGGCTTAGGTTGGATACAGCCTGGTGGGAACCCCAGCCAGCCGCTTCCCAGCCTGTTTTTTGTAGAATTTGTTTTTAGGGTTTAGCGGTAGTTTCCACACCACGAAAAGTTGGAATTGTGGCAGGGGATATGAGGACTGCCCAGTTTGGAGAGTTCTTCCGTGGTGTTCGACCTCGTGGGAGTTGGTTCCCTCTTCGGGTTCAATGGATCATTCCCAGACCTCCAGCGGGGTTCCTCTTTTTTCGACTGCGGAGAAAGTTTCCCATCAATCACCGACGGGATATAAAAAAAAGCCACCGACAGTAAGCCGCTGGAGGCAGAGGGGTTAGCTGAAGGACACCAATTCCATGTCGCATGCCACCCAGCGAACGAACCAACGCAAGGGTGCCTTGCCTGGGATCTGTTTGTGCTGGATCTTCCATAGGTCCCCCAGCGAATGGTGCTCGACCTCTCACCGTTCCTTTTTTTGGTTGGGAGGGTTCCCCTACTAAAACAGCCGACAGAACAAAAAAGGTACTCTTGTTCTAACCTCTCTACTGGAGGACCTAGTCCCTATAGATATCTTGCCGCGCCCACAAGCCCGCCAGCTCTTTCGAGTGTCTGCCTTGCAGACTTTTTCACGTGCGAGATACCTGAGGCTTGGGTGTCTATTTCTGAGAGTACCCCTTTTTGGCGGTTTTTAAAGGGCAGGCAATAGGAAACGATAGGAAAGCCACCATTTTGAGGATCCCCTAGAAAGTCGACACACCCGTTTCTATCTGGTGAGCGAAGCTTTTCCCTCGCTGAGGACTACAATGGACTCGGCCCCGAGTCCGCGGATGCACTGCATCGCGTGGTCGAGGACAGGGGAAAAAAGGTTGGAGCTATCGGCACGGAGAAGCAAATAAGAGAAGGTTACATTTCGCCAGACTTAAGGCACTTGTTTGCCCTTCTGGGCTCTCCACAGAGATTTCTCCCAAAAGGAAAGCTGTCTTCCCACACCTTTTCGACCATCATTGCAGCGTACATGGTGGGATTTACACAGATATTTTCGCGAATCATCTTCAAGGCCAAAACTTGCAAACATCCAGCCAGATGTTTGTTGCATATCATTCTTTCCTGAGGAGTTTTTTTTGCAGAGGATGCGGGCACCTCGTCTTCCCACAATTATCTGGTTCCAGCACCACCCCAATGCCACCAGATAGCTCCAGCGGCTTGCCTTCTACATTTTGAGCTTGTCCGCGCACTTTGTTTCCTTGGTACTTTGAGGATGCACGTTGTCCTGGAAGGGCTTCCATGCCAAGTATGAAGCTTGGCGTTGGCTCAGCTGGCTCATTTGGATAGGTCAGTTCGGACTCCTGTGCTCGTTGCATTAAGTTGTCCTATGTCATTGGTGTGAACCCCTCTGGTGGTTGGTTTTGCATGGAGCCAGAAGGACACCAGCTGAAAAGATATGGCTTTTCGAGCGCGGAAGAAACTGTGGGCGGTTGTTTTTCCCGAAAGCATCGCGAAGGGTTCTTCCGTGCGGAGCCCTTGGACAAATTACACAGAGCCAAGTTGCACAGAGCCAAGTTGCACAGAGCCAAGTTACATAGAGCCAAGTTACATAGAGCCAAGTTACATAGAGCCAAGTTACATAGAGCCAAGTTACATAGAGCCAAGTTACATAGAGCCAAGTTACATAGAGCCAAGTTACATAGAGCCAAGTTACATAGAGCCAAGTTACATAGAGCCAAGTTACATAGAGCCAAGTTACATAGAGCCAAGTTACATAGAGCCAAGTTACATAGAGCCAAGTTACATAGAGCCAAGTTACATAGAGCCAAGTTACATAGAGCCAAGTTACATAGAGCCAAGTTACATAGAGCCAAGTTACATAAGTTACATAGAGCCAAGTTACATAGAGCCAAGTTACATAGAGCCAAGTTACATAGAGCCAAGTTACAGAGCCAAGTAGAGCCAGAGCCAAGTTACATAGAGCCAAGTTACATAGAGCCAAGTTACATAGAGCCAAGTTACATAGAGCCAAGTTACATAGAGCCAAGTTACATAGAGCCAAGTTACATAGAGCCAAGTTACATAGAGCCAAGTTGCATGAGCCAAGTGGCACAGAGCCAAGTGACACAGAGCCAGGTGGCACAGAGCCAAGGTTAGGTAGAGCTTGCGTAGAGCTTCGGCGTTAGCAGCTATAATTTTAGGTTTCTAAGGCGCCGGGGCAAGTTTGATCGTCGCTCGGGATTGCGACCCTCTGCGGAGATTCGCGTGGTCGAGGTCAAAAAACTGAGGATTTTTTACGATTTCTGCGGTGCGCGCGCGACCCTCTGCGAAGATTCGCGTGCTCGAGGTTCGAAAACTGAGGACTTTTTACGATTTCTGCGGTGCGGAGATTCGCGTGCTCGAGGTTCAAAAACTGAGGACTGTTTACGATTTCTGCCGGCCGCGCGCGACCCTCTGCGGAGATTCGCGTGGTCGGGGTTCAAAAAACTGAGGATTTTTACGATTTCTGCAGTGCGCGCGCGACCGTCTGCGGAGATTCGCGTGCTCGAGGTTCAAAAACTGAGGACTTTTTACGATTTCTGCCGGCCGCGCAGACCCTCTGCGGAGATTCGCGTGGTCGAGGTCAAAAAACTCAGGATTTTTACGATTTCTGCGGTGCGCGCGCGACCCTCTGCGGAGATCGTGCGCGTCGCGCCGTGCATTTTTCTTGCTCGCAAAACGGCCTTTGGAAGTTGTCTCGTGGTTTGCGCGCCTGCTTTCGCAATCCCGCGGTCGCGGGTTCGATTCCCCCCTGGTCCGCGGCAGCTCGGCTTGAAAATCGCAGCTTTTAAGTACAAACGTAGTACGTGGCTGGAAAATCGCAACTTTTAAGTACAGACGTAGTATGCGGAGCGTGCTCCCGCAGCTCAGGCTGGAAAATCGCAACTGTTAAGTACAAACGTAGTAAGTGGAGCACAATCGCAGCTCCGGCTTGAAAATCGCAACGTAGTACGCGGACCGTACTCCTGCAGCTCCGGCTGGAAAATCGCAATTTTTGAGTACAGACGTAGTAGAGCGTGCTCCCGCAGCTCAGGCTGGAAAATCGCAACTTTTAAGTACAAACGTAGTACGCGGAGCACACCCAGAGCAACTTGCACAGACCAACTTGCACAGAGCACATGCGCAAAGCGCTTGCACGGAGCAACTGTCGCAGAGCACTTGCGCAGAGCAACTTGCTCAGAGCACTTGCGCAGAGCAACTTGCACAGAGCACATGCTCAAAGCGCTTGCACGGAGCAACTGGCGCAGAGCAACTTGCACAGACCAACTTGCACAGAGCACATGCGCAAAGCGCTTGCACGGAGCAACTGGCGCAGAGCACTTGCGCAGAGCAACTTGCACAGAGCACATGCGCAAGCGCTTGCACGGAGCAACTGGCGCAGAGCACTTGCGCAGAGCAACTTGCTCAGAGCACTTGCGCAGAGCAACTTGCACAGAGCACATGCTCAAAGCGCTTGCACGGAGCAACTGGCGCAGAGCAACTTGCACAGACCAACTTGCACAGAGCACATGCGCAAAGCGCTTGCGCGGAGCAACTGGCGCAGAGCACTTGCGCAGAGCAACTTGCTCAGAGCACTTGCGCAGAGCAACTTGCACAGAGCACTTGCGTGCAGCAGCGTGCAGCAGCTTGCAGAGAGCAACTTGCGCGCAGCAGCCTGGAACAATGCAGCCTGCGCAGACCACTTTCGTGAGAAATCGCGCGGCGCAGTTCGAGAGGAAAGTAGGATGATGAGATGGAGCTCTTATGTGACCATACACACTGAGCATCGCCGCGCGCGCGCAGACACGCTCGCCGCAGCGATGTAAAAAGGTGTCTCCGCGGCTGGATGAGCGCCTGTGGGAAAATGCTTTCGGGCCAATCGTCCTCTAGTTTGTTTGGTTGGATAGGTATGCACACCGCACATGATACCCTTCAAGCGACTTGTCAAAGTCCCCCAAACAGCATTTGAAGCCTAGAACGGTGTTTTCTTTTTGTGCCGAAATCCGGCAAACATGCAAACTGAGCTGTTTGATCCTGCAAGCGGATGCTGGCCATCCATGCATGCTGTTTCCTGTCTCTGGGGTGAGTTATATATACTTCAACGACCCACAAAGGGAAGACCCTATGAAAGCAACCTACAGACATCCTGAGTCACTTCTTGGCCTACTCGATCCCAAGCATTCCGGGGAAGCCATGAGCGGTTGCGACATGTGCGAACAGGTAGGCTTGCAAATCTCAAAGCCACACGCCATGTGTGCAAAGGGGAAAGGAGATGGCCAAGATTTGGGGTACACAAGAAGCATTCTTTTAAGACTCTGGGCCATATTTTGTCTACTCTTACCAGTTGCTCCTGAGACTTTGGGTTTTTTCCTCTGCGCTATGGTGGTTGGGGGCGGAAGTTCCAGCCCCACCCCGAAATGGATGAGCCTTTGGCTTCTAACTGGAGCTTTTTTCCACTTCGATGATGAGAAGCGAGGAAGCAAAAAATGGCGGGTTTTCCCGGTTGAACAACCTAGAAGAAATCTTTACCCCCCAAAATTTGCCCCCCAAATTTGCTCCCGAATGCCCGAATGCTAGAAGAATGGAACCCCTTCGCAGAGTGAGCCTCTTTTTTCAGCCCACTTTGCCACTCTACCCCGGATAAATCAACCCCTTGATCAGGCTGCAACGCAGGTAGGGTATACGGATCAAGGTGACTTCTATTGAGTTCATTTGTTGCAATTCAAGTTCCTCAGCCTACCGTTGAGGTCGGTACGGGGGCAAACGTCACTCTTGACATATTTCTACGGAGTAAGTTTCACAAACCTTGAACCAGAACAAAAACTACTGAAATAGAAAGGGGGGGTATGGACAACCAACTGCGCGTTTCTGGTATTTCGCCGCTTTACGTTTTTTTTGCGAGTTTCATCACATAGAATTGGGTGGTGGGGAACGTTTGAACCAACTTCTTTTTGGGTGTCCTATTCACGTGAGGGTTCTCGGGATTCGAATCGTTCAGTTTTGACCATTTTTTGTAGCTCACCAAATCCTCCAAGATCCCAAGATTTGGGACACGTTCCCATGTGAGCCACAATCAAACCCCGGGTAGATGAAGGTTAGTAAAGGACAATCCCCTTGCCATAAACAGCAGCGGATATCCGCCTTCTTAATTCTTGAAGCATGGTTCTGGGATTACGGCCATTTTAATACCAAGTGTTTCAACCCCCAAAAGAAAGGTCGACCCAATTTGGATGATGACAATCCCTAGGTAAATCATTATATGAACCCAACCATTGACTCATGTCTCTCAGGACCTGCCGGATCTCCGGAGCCTTTGGCTCCAGGGCAACTCGGGTCTGGCAGACATCTCTCTGAGTGGCAGGCCGGCGCTGGACCCACAGGCGGGTTTTGGAAGGAGAGACAGAGGAGTCAAGCGATGCCTGGGGTGTGTTTTGGTGGAAGTGGCAAAGGACCTACGAGAACCCATTCAACACCCAAAGTGGGCTTCGGAATGAACCGTACAGCCATTCCAGAAGAAACATGTTCTCGTCCAAGCTTAGCGAACCCTCCAGACTTCAGATTGTTAGTTTCCGCTTGGGTTTCCCTTCACCATCCAAAACTTATTCGGTTTGGGTCCATTCCCCAAGAAGTGAATTGATCTCCTGCCCTATTGGTTGATTCCCCTTGAGGGAGGCCCAAAATGAATGGGTTTATTGATCAATCGCTGGATGGGTGTGAAGGTTCCATTTAAACCATTGCCCTGGCGGGAAAGAGACGTGGGCTTGCTTTTCTTTGGCGTATGGAACCCCTCAAAATCCCTTCAAAACAAGACCCAAAAAGGCTACCCTTGAAGAAAGGCAATCTCCGGGGTATGAATGTATTAGGAACCCGTTGGACATCATTTACATGCCCGGACGTATATCATCCCGCCATTTCTTCAGATAGTGTTCCAACCACGTCGAGCTGGTGAAGTGCCCCGCATTTTGTTCATGTGCAGAGAGATGATTCCACCTTTTGGTGGTTGTAAACATCACCTTGGGCATGATGTTCAAGCGGGAAACGCAGGGAACCCTGTCAGTGCCACTTTGTATTGTCACGAAAGTCAAGCCGATGAACCGGGGTCCACTCAGGCCATGGTCATGTTGACCACGAGGCACAAGCGACGCACTTCCATGCAAATGACATGTGGTCGGACAGTTACCTGAGCTCACGCATAGTCCACGGCGATGAATTGGGACGTGCAGCCCTTTCAAAGAGTGTGAGTTGCCTCTACCCCCAAAGCCCCGTCTCACAAGCCAAAGTCCAGCCGCTGACAAGCGTTCACAAACCTGCCTGGGGGGTGGTGCTTTTTGGGCTTTGTCGAAGGTTTGTGGGTTACGTTGGCCTGGTGGGGACAAATTGGAAGCTGCGACAGGAAGAGTACGAGCCGGCGACGAATCTTCAGTTCTCCTTGCCTCCTGTGCCTCGTTTGCAGAACACCCTCAACCTTCCCTTTGAAGCACATCGCCCACCCTGCGGATTTATATTCCTGTCTCAGGGAAGAAGAACAGGGAGCGACAACGGGAATTCCACCTCAACCATCAATTGGCAAAGGAAGCTGAGCTTCAGTTGGTGCCCGCCCTGGGCAATGTTTTGGAGATTTGAACTCCTGGCTTTTATAGAGGGTGAAAGGGAAGCAGCCACTAACCTCCAAGCCACCAATCCATGTGAGTACGCGTGTGTGTCTTCTGACCTGGCGCCCTTTTTGTGTGCACCGCCCCACCACACCTCCCAAATTTCGGGTGGTACTCAATGCTAAAATTCGCCCTTTCCTGAAGTTCCAGATTGCTGGTTGCTAATATGGCCGTTTTCCTTATTTTTAGGTTGCCCCCCCAAGAATGCCGGTGTTGCTTTGGTTTCCCTTGAAAGCCGCAACAAAACCGTGTACCCCCCCCAAATAAAAAAGAAGAAGAAGATACAAACAATAGTGTTATTTTAAAAAAGAGAGGAAACAAAGGGAGACAAAAGAAAACGAACAGGAAAAAAAACAACGAAAGATATAAACACTAGTTTTATTATCAACAAAAGACAAAAAACAAACAAAAACAACACGGCCCAACATCTTCGAAGCTTGGACTCCGCCCCCAAGGCCCCGGAGCCCTTTGCGGAGCGCTGCGCGCACCTGGCCGCCGCCGCCTACCTGGAGCACTGCGGGCATCACGCGGTGGCGGCCCGCGGCCAGGCGGGTGCTCCGGCGCGGATGCGCGAAGAAAAGCCACCGGGGGGTGACGTCGTGGTTTCGGTTTTTGTGGGGGGTGGACGTGTTTTCGTTTTTTTTTGGGGGGACCTGGCAGAATGGTGGTGGTGCTTTTAGTTTCCCTGTGAAACGACTCAACAACGTGTTTCCCCCCAAAACAAGACAACAGACCCACATTGGACATTGGCCATGGATTATAGTAAGTAGAACCAAAAGTCAATGTAGAATTTGGGCGCTGCCCAATTGGGGGCGTGTTTTGTCGAGCGCTGTTCGTTTCGCCTTGGTTTCGAGGTTGCGTAAGAGGCACTTCCAATTGCTTAAGGATATGTGTTTTTTCCCTGTTTCCCTTGGTTTTTAAGAGAATCCATCACTGCTCTTTTTTCCGGGGGGTAAGGAAGAATCGCAGGTTTCAGGGGTGCATCCCTTGTCGGCTTTGATATGAAATCTCCAAAGAGGGTTTCGTTGCCGCTTGCCCGAAGCCAGCTGCAGGGAACCTCAGGGAAGGGCTCGATGCGACTTCTGGGCATGGCTTGTGGCTCCCTTCGGAGCTCGGAGAGCAGGTTTTTGCCGGTTGAGGGTACCCTTTTCGGGTCGGGTGAAAGGGAAACCAGAAGGACCGCCAACCAGTTTGATCTATTTTGGGGAGTTCCATATTTTGAGACATACCCATTGGAAAGAGTCAAGGCATCGCTTGTGCCCTCTGAAATAAAGCGAGCGGCGTCTCGCTGGCATTGCTTAGATTGCTTAGCTGTCACGAGCAGTCTTCTCCAGTGGATCTCAGTTCTCCAGTCATGTTCCCTTTAGTCTTTGGGTGATTATCTTGATTACCTACACAGAACTAGAGTCGCTTGGTTGCTTCAAGCCTTGACAGCCTTGTGCAGGTTGATGGTTTAGGATCCATCATCCTGGGGCGGAGTGAAGGTAGTATTGACATGGGCAAATGGAACCATGTGCGCAGATTCTAGTGGCCCACGCGAGGATCACCCGAGGTTGTCCTCGATGGCTGGTTGTTTTATTTGGAGATCCCATATTTACTGGTGGTGAATGAGCCATGATTCTTGCAGGGAGCATGGTCGGCTTGTTTGAAGCTCGCACTTGTTTCAGGTTTGTAATTAATCAGTTGATCATCATGAGCCACAGTAAAAACCCGGGTAGATGAAGGTTAGTAAGTGGCAATCCCAGCCATAAATAGTTGCGGCCGCCGTATTTCCTTTCATGGTTCTGGGTTAACCATTTAAATTCCCGGGTTTGATTGTGACTCATCATTTCCAAGACGACCGCTATGGTCGGACATGGTTTTGGGAGACTGGCCATCGCAAGGTGGTGCTGGCAGCCATCCTCGCCAGTGACACCAGGTGCACCAGTGAGCCTTGGGTCGTTTCCTTCGGCCGGGGTGCCTCAGCGGTCAGTGTCGTCCGGAACGATGTTCGGCCCGAAGTGAGAACCACTCCCTGGTCACCTGCTCGAGTGGCCATTGGGCTCCACTCGGCCTTGTTGCAACCACCGTCCAGGGTTAGTCTCGTACGAACCAAGATGTCAGCGCAGGTGTAACCTTGGATTCCAGTCTTTAGGATCCCAATCGCCCTTTCCGTCAGGCCCATCCCCCAAAACAGCTCGAGTGCCACGGATTTGGGGCCCAGCCCTTCGCACGAGGATCGCCTCCGACCGTTGGCGCATGTGGCAAGTCATCCCAGTGAACCTCTGAGATTAGGCGGAAGGTACAGCGAAACATGTCAACAAGTCCTACCATTTCTGCCAACGTTCATCAGGAAGTCCCCCAATTGGCAAGGCAGTATGTTGATTTGTTTTCGCTGGCGCAGTCGGATTGAGGGGATTTTCCCGTTTAAGCAGGTCTTGGCAAAATCGTTCAAGTGCCGCGGTAGTCTTGTTGGCTTCGTTTCAAAGCGGGTAACAAATTGATTTGGGGCATCTGTTTTTTTGGGGGGGGAACCCCTTTGTGGTTTTAAAGGAACGAAGAATAAACCACAACCTTAAAAGGTCCCCCCTAGGAAATGGACACGTGCCCGGTCCTTTCCTTGCCGCGGATTCGCGGATTGGATTTGCTCGCGCAACACCTGTGGCTCAAGGACTGTTTAGCTGCAAGGTGCAGCTCAGAGCAA
Source organism: Effrenium voratum (assembly GCA_963377175.1). Taxonomy (NCBI): domain Eukaryota; class Dinophyceae; order Suessiales; family Symbiodiniaceae; genus Effrenium; species Effrenium voratum. The sequence goes on along the minus strand of CAUJNA010003667.1, from coordinate 44,457 downwards.
CTCCTCTTGGGGGTTGGCGAGTGTTCTTGCAAACGGAAATGGCTGAAGTCAGCGTCACAGGACGCAGCCCAAGCCAACGGTTACGCCAACTCAGTGTGATTTTTTTGAGAGATGCTGGTCTGCTGTTTTGTTGCAGTTCAGGGTTAGTTCAGGTGCAGAAGTTCTCAAGAGACCAACTTTGAAATATATCTTCCCCCCTTCCGGCATGGCGCCGAAGAAGAGGACCGGGCCGTGTTTTCTCGGTTCGGGCTGTGGAGAGGGAGTTGATGCCTGAGGTAATGTTCGTGCCTGATGAAGATTCCCCCCCCCCTTTCCGGGTCCCCTCAAGGTTGACAAGGTCCCGCAAAAACTGTGTTTTGCTCGGTCCCTGCACAGCTCCCCCCGATTTTTACCCTCCGGTTCTCCCTGGTCTTCTTGGGTCCTGCCTGGTATTAAGGGTGGGGGTTGTATGGGGAGACAGTCTTTGAAGAGAGGAGAACTTGATCAAGCCTTGAGTTGTTAGACAACATGTAAAAGATTTGCTGTTTCCGGCTAGCTGTTTCGTTTTTTTTTTGTTATTCTTCTTCTTCTTCTTCTTCTTCTTTTTTCTCCGGTTTGGGAATAAGGAATAAGCAACCCCGAAGACCAAAGGGAATAAGCATCGCAAGAAGCATTAGCAGCGGCTTGAAGCTTGTGTAGTATAGTTTGTGCCAAGGGCACAATCTTTGTACATTGCAGCTGGGTTGGTGAATAAGCGGCAAATCCTTCGATTACATCCTTTTGAAAGGAACCACGTCCATCACTGTTGTTTGAGGTTTCTCCGCTTGCTCTCAGCAGCTTTCGGCCACGATTTTTTCAAGGGCGTAGTACTACTGCGCCCCTTCCTAGCGTCATGGATGGGAGGATCAGGCTTGAAGCTGTCCCCAGGCACTTTGCTCTCCGAAAGGCTGAGGTCCTGCAAGACTCATAGAGAGTCTCCCACGCGTGCCACGCGTTGCAACCTTGCCGGTCCCTTTCTCCCCAAACGCCAGTTTGCATTGGCAGGGACATTGCAAAAAACCTATAGGGTTAACGGTGCAGGGGGAAAGCAAATGACGGAGGGGGAGAGTTTCCAAACAAGCAGGTTTCAGCGATTCATTTGGGCATCAGCATGCCAAGACTTGTCATGACTCAACGCGCCAACGGCCCTGCATAAGCATACAATTTGGACGTTATTGTTACGCTCACCTTCAGTTAGACCATCTCCATGGCGGACTACTGTGCCAACCGCACCAAAATGTACAATTCATCTTGATCTTTCGGTGGCGTTCGCAGATGTGATGCCAAGACGTTGTCACTATTTAGTCCTTCATATGTTTCCGCACCTGGACGATGGTTTCCACGGAATGTAACTGGAGAATGGTTTTTGCTCTAGGGTTCCCTGGTTTCTTGTCACCTTTTGGCCTGTTATTTCTCTTGTTCAGTGTAGTCATGCATGGTACATAGCCTCGCGCAGATTATCAGACTATGCGAAGTCAAGACAAATGTTCATTCCGTGCCTTTTTCGTGATGGCAGACACCACCGCATTGGGCCGTGCCACCATGTACATTAAAACACGTTTTCAAATATACTCGAACTCGAGATGCAATGAGTAGAATGAAGCTTCTGTTTGTTTCTTTCTTTTGGGCCTTTGCTAACATCCGATGCTTGGGCTCAAAGCCTGATGTAGGACAGAGTGTCACAGCTGCAGAAACCGTGTCCTCAGCTTGCTGTTTGTGGCAGCGTAGGTATCGTACCCACTTGCGCGCACGAGGCCCAAGCCTCTCACCCCTCAAGCCCCAAAAATATAATCGTCCGCGTGAACATTGGCTGAAGCATGTTCAAAGCGTTGAGTTGAAACCAGCCACCCAGTAGTAATAATGTTCCTGGCAATCCCATGCCCCTGAGATTGAAAGCAACCGGATGCCCTAAATGCAAGTGAAAACCGCATCCAACCAGAAAAAAAAACGTGGGATTTTGCAGGGGCTTCCAGCTTCCAGCGCAGTGGATCTCCTGGGAAACCATCACTGACTTCCGGGACCCAAGAAATCTTTCGGCCAGGACATCCAAGAAGCTCTCCGAAGGACGGCCGCGGGGGGATTGAAACCCGTGCGGTGCAGTCAAAAAGGTCAGATTCGGCCAAGGAAGATGCGCCAAAGACACCTTTGGGTTAGGATTCCCGAAAAAAACAAAAGAAGCTTGGGTTAGGGCCATGCCTGGTCTTTGAAACTGGTCTTCGCACCAGTTTCCAAGGATGGATTTCGGGGGTGTCACTTTACGGCCCTGTGCGACGGAGGCAATTGGTTTGACTCGTCCAGAAACATTTGGGTTGACTCATTGCCCCTTTGCCCAGAGGGTTGCAGGAACCAAAAGCTTCCTGGGCGCGGGGCCATTTTTTTTCATCTTTTGGCAGAGATTGGAGATTTGTCTTGCGGCGCGCGTCCCGCCAGGTTTCGTTTCAACGCAACCTCAAAAGCCCGGTTTCAGGTCAGGACTTGAAGGGAACTTGCCATTTTTCCCACCAAAACCAACAAACTCAGGAGTTGTCCCGTGGTTTCTCGGAGAAACATGCCTTGGGATCGTGGAAGCCAGGCGACGACGGCTCAAAGAGCTCGGACGTGAAGAGCTTCGCAGATGGCAACTCCGATGTGAGCATCGGCAATTCTTCTCCTGAGAAGACGCTTGGCGCTCAGAATTTCAAGGTTCTCTTCAGAACCCAATGGAGCTGGCCGACCCTGGGCTCTGTGTTGTACTTCAGGGTAGATCCATGAAGCAGAGTTTGGGGCTTTATCATCAATTTAGTGGTGTACCCCCCTGGGCCAAGGGCCAAGGGCCAGTCCATGTTCCACCTGCGCCCTGCCTTTACGCCTTTACAGCCACGGGCAGCGTTTGATGCCAAGCGGCTTGTAAGAAGCGATGTTGCCCGTGACACATGGTTACTCTCGGTCTCCAAACTTGCTAGCCCTACATCATCTGAGGTGTCAAGCATCCAAGCCGAAAGGCCGAAGGGACTCGGCATTTGCAAGAAAGGACACGCATTGGCACGTATCAAAGTTAGATTTTAGTTTGAACTCGCTAGCCCCCACATATTGTTGAGGAAGTCTACTTCTCAGGGTCTTCCAATGCATGTTTCCCGTTGCTGCATGCTACTTCATGGTGTTTCGTGGGTCACCCCCCCCCTTCAGATTTTGCTTGGAAGGGATGACTGGAAAGCTGCACGGGTGTTCAGCCGACCGGACGTTTATCCCCTCACATAACAGCCAGGGCAGCTACAATCAGTTGCCGGGGTAGCCAAACTTGGATGCAACTATCAGGTTTCGACAAAATTTGTCTCCCATCCATCTCCGAGTGACGACCCCCCAAAGAAATTTTAGCTTGTTTCCCACATAGTGCACTCCTCAGCCGTGCACGCCCTGTGATCGGTTCACGCCAAGGAAGACGAAGGCGGAGTTCTCAGACGAATGTCAAGAGGGGCTGGGAAATCATCCAATGTGGAACCTGGCAACACAGGGTCCTCGTCACCTGACATGCGACTGCGGTTTTGGCTTTCACTTGTGTCAGTTCTGGCGGCAAAGCTTGATGCGCTTCTTCAAGGCGTACCATAAAAGGGTGTTTGACCATAACACGTTCTCCGATTTTGTTTCGCGTGCAGCTTGTCTTTGAGGTGAAGCGGGTTGATGGGTGAGTTTCGAAGCTTGCGACAAAGTGTCCTTCTGGCTGCTGTTGCAAAGAGCTTTCAACAGTCCAACGAGTCCGGAACAGATGCTTTCTCCAGGAGATCCTGGTTTGAGGCTTGTTCTCGGCACAATGATTGATGTGATTGCAGGTAAGTTTCACATGTGTTCTGGCATGGCTATGGCGGGCATAGCCCAACATTGGCATTCGCCTCTGCTGTGTTGGCAAAGGAAGCTCTAATAGCTATGCCAGTCCCATGCAGCGTACTGTTAACCCCGGACTTTCTCAACCTCTGGCTGCTTTTGCTCGGGTGTCCAATCCCTTTGAGTGGTTGGATTCCGACCACTGGGGGAAATTTCACCCCCCGACGGGTTCCACTTAGAAACTCCCGGGTCAAGATGATTCGCTGGCGAGACTTTTTCTCCAGGCGAAGAAGCCAAAGGAGCGGAACAACGACATGTTTGTTCAGGACTCGAAGTGGCGGTTGATCGCTCACTCGGGCTTTCTCCCACCACTTCTGTGATACAAGTTGGGAATCCCCCGAAGTTCTATGAACAAACAAAAAGTCTTTGGGGAGTTAGGCCCATTCTGCTATTTGTATCACAGATTCGTGGAGTCCATTCCCCACAGCCCTGTGGACGGACTGAGACTCGATCTCGGAGATGTAAACTGCGTGTCAAGCCGACAGCCACGTAAAGCCGGTTTCGGGTTTCGGGGAAACTTCCGAGCGATTGGTGGGCTAGGGGATGAATCCGGGATCTGCTTCAAACGTGATGGCTTGCCCCGAGCTGCAGCCATGACTTGTCAAGTGTTTCTTGTGCATAAATATTACATGCATTATACATTGCTAGCAATTTGTGTTCATCACCTTGGGACAGGTTCAGTTTCGGCTTTGCAGGCTCGCATGTTTTGGAGATTGCTCGGTCAGACTGGGTGTGCTACTTGAGACAGATCACTACCGTTTGAATGTTCCTTCCAGATACGTACTATGTAATACTTATGCATACCTCCCCTTCTGGAGCAAGATTCGGCATGCATCGCAGCTGGACACGGTTTTCCTTGGGAGAGTAGAGTTTTTGTTGATGAAAATTCGGACCCATGAGTTCGGCAACACCTTTGAGATGGTGAAGATGTGCAATGACTGCAACGGACGTTTTTTACTGGTAATGATTGACTTAAGGTCTGGAACCATCCCATCCTCCCATCTTCCGGGCGGCTATCCCATATGAACCTTTTGCCTTGATGTTCAGCGAATACTATCGCGTGGCGCATGCATCAGGGCTTACTTGTGGCCGCATCACCCGTATGGCTCACTAATGCCAACAAAACATGCTAGTTGTTTTGTTTTTTGCAAGCGCGGTGTCCAGCCCAACTGTGGGTTAAATCCATGCCTTGAAAGGTTCTGAATTGTGGTGAATTGAAATCAGGGCTTTTGTGGGTTTGCTTGTCCTGTGGCTTTGCATTTGTTCCTTCCCGTGCGCTGAAATCACAAGCCTCAGATCTCAGGAGACCGGCTTCAAGGGGAAGCCCATTGCCATGACAGGAAGGCGGGTCCCGCCAAGTTGCACAAAACAAGTTGGAACTCCAGAAGTGTTTGGTACATTTGTCTGAAACTGCATCATATGTTTGCCTCACCAGCGTTGCGTGTTCAGATTTGTCCTTCGGATCTTTGGGTTGGCCGCAGCGAACCTCCTTTGTGTTCAGCAACAAACCAAGGTGAATAGTTGCAGCGGTTTCCTTGCAGATGTTTTAGTTGAAACAATCACGGCAAAATGCAACAGGAGACTTCCGCAGAGTTGTCTTGTTTATGTCGGCCGTTCCTCCTTCTATTCCTCCTCCCCCTCCCCCTCCTCCTCTAGCAGGTCGCAAGTTTGCCATGTCATTGCTTCGTGCTGATGAGCCAAGCCTTCCTTATTTTGCATCCGTATGACTATCCTTGCTGAGGATAGGCCATACCGCGTTTCACTCCGATTTGCTTTGTGCAACTTATGAGAACGGCCCTGGGCGAATCATGCCGGCTTGCCAATCTTCCACTGAAACTACATGTGTGAGGGTTGTGGGTGTGTGTGTGTGTGTGTGATGGTTTGTGTTTTTGAGGGCACTCTCTCCACTTTGGTTTAGAAGGGAACCTAACACAAGCACCAACGTGGAGGTTTTTCTATCTTGACCGATTTGGACCGACCTGCTGAGGCGCTATGGAGTAGCCATCACCTGGGACCCAGTAGACTTTTCCAAACCCGTCGACCTCGACCTCCAAGCCATCATCATAGATCGCCGAGGCTACATCGCAGCTTGGCATCCGAGGCGAACCAAATTTTCTCGGGCGTGACGGCCTGCACGCTGGGCCATTGGACCCTATTTTCAGGGCTTGGGGGCAGGCCTAAAGGGGCAATCCAATAGAAACTCTACGATTTTGCGGGTTCCCGCTGTTTTGGGGCAGGACGCGAAGAACTTGGAATTGCCATATTCAGATGAGCTGTGCGAGGTTGCAATTTTCACGACATGTGCTCATGGGCGAAGCCAGCTCAGTACAGGCTTCGAAGCCTTTGAAGCCTTTAGAATCGTTGGTTGTTCTTCATCGAGATGCAGTGATGGGGCCCTCTTTGCTTTCTCCAACCCCCAACTTGCTTTTTGGACCCCAAAAGTCATTCAAAACCAGTTCCTCCGGCCATTTCGCCACAGTGCTGCTAGTCTGCGCGAAGGCGCCCGCATCTCGTTTGGTGTCCTTGAATGAGCTGAAGGTCTAAGGGTTCGGCCGGGCCAGCCGCTTGTTCATGGCTAAAACACGATTGCTTACACAACCTCCTTCTGTTTTTTTTTTTTTTTCAACGGGGCGCCGGGGTCCGCTGACCCCGTTTTCTGATGCTCCCATCTCGGTCTCAGCCTTCAATCCGGATGTACGCCAAAGGATCAGAGTCTGAAACATGCAGAAGTTGCGATGGGCAGCCTGCAAAGCGGCTGGAGGGATTTGAGTCACCAAAAACACAGCATGTCCACTTCAAAAGCTGAATCAATCCTCCTTTCATACCCTGACCTCATCTCTGAATCTCATTATCTCTGCGACGCTCTCAGGTCGATGCCGTGTATTACAACAATCTCGTTGCCTTGAACGGTGCCGTTTCGCATTCTGGGGACGAAGTCACTGGCCAAGCCAGCTCAGGCCTTAGTCCACGTGCCGGTCATACATGGTTGTTGTTGGGAAACATTTTACATTTTGGCTTCTTGTGGTTTAGTGGGTGAAATCCACACTTAACTGCTAAAACAAAAATGCTCCCCTTCCAACGTCAACCAAGCATAGTGCCTGCGAATCGCCTGCGAATGTTCAAGTTGACTTGAGCTTGGTTTCGTGTCGGTTTAGGGTGGGTCTAGGGTTGGGCAGATGTTCTTCTGTCACCTTTTACACACCCAATTGTCCGCTTGCTAGCATGCTCGACTTGTGCGCTCACGGGCGAGGGCACAAATCGGGAAAGGATCCTTGTTGGTTATTCATGTTAACTTCCTTCCTGAACGAAACGGGTTGGTTGCCTGTTCCTCCTTTCAACCCCGCCCAACAATCAGGGTGGTTCGACTCATTTTGCCGCCCCAGGCGACTTCGACGAGATGGTTTGGGCCGTTTTTGCCAAGTTGCCAGACCAGGCGGGGTTTCCAGGGTGACACCGCACCCCTGATTCTTGGTGTTCGGCCGGGCAGCTGAAACCAAATGGATCAGTGGACATAATTTGACTAAACAGACCACGGCTTCCTTACAAGGTGACCAAGCGGAGGTTGTCCAAGCAGAACACGTTTATCAAAAACGAGGGGCTGGCCGAAGCCTGCCATAAGAGCACAGCAAGCCTGGCAACGACAAACATAACAGCGATGACCAGGAGTGGCACCTGAGCTGTTTCCGGAAGCATAGTCAAGCCAACCATAGTTGAGGTTGGTTTCCCGGGGAGAAAGGGAAGCCCAAGACTTTATTTGAGTGCTTCACAACCTCCTCATTCCTTTGCCAGGTCAAAATGCTACTCTTCGTGGTCGGGTGCTCGGTGAGAGTGGGCTTGTGTGGTCCCAATTTGATTTGCGAGCCTCCCTTTGAGCTGAATATCTATTGAACCCACCAAACAGGAGTCCTTGTCAAAAGAACCCATCTTTTTCAAGGGCTTTGGAACATGGATGGAAGGGTTTTGGAAGTCAGGACCTCGCCATCCTCTTGCAAATGGATGTTGCGCCTCATGATTGGGTCAGGAGTCTCACGCCAATTCATGGACTTTAAACCTTGTTGGCAAACCATTTTACCGGCAAACAACAACTCGCTGGATCCCGGCCGTTGACTTAGACTTTCAGGGTTTGAGGGTTTTGTAAAGTTTTCCATTTAGCCCCAGAAAGTTGGGCGTTTAGCAGGGGATTTGAGCACAGCCCTGATCTGTCAAACAATCTGGTTGGGGTTTTGTGGGGGTTTCCATTTAACCCACCAAAGGGTGAGAACTTTAGCAGGAGATCTGAGGACAGCCCAGATGTAGGGTTCGGTAAAATTTTGTGGCAGGCAAACAGTTTGGACTTTTTTGGCCAGTTCACTCAGGTTTTTCAAGGACAAGTGAACGAATGCACTAAAATAACAGCAAATTGACTTGTTAAACTCATCAACATTGGAACATGTCCTGCCAATTTTAGTAAGAATATAACAAATGCTCTTGGGGGAAGTTCTCCTGGCGGACTTGCGAAAGGAAGAATTCTTCGCGCACCGAGGTGGCGGCCTGTGGCGACAGCGCGCTGCGTGATGCAGCCAACGCCACGGTTCACGTGGTCCAGGCGCGAGAGAGAGCCGGGCCAGCGGCCGGCCGATTGTTTTTGAGGCTTGATACCCCTTTTTTCTAGGAGTTTATTCCCCCTTCTGTTCAACCATCGTTCTTGTCAAAAACCAGCTGTTTCCCCTGGGTTCTGATGGTTTTCTAGAAAGAAGGATCCCTGGAAAGAATGGGGAACTTTCCCCTAGATTTTTAGGTTGGGATAGACGGAGACCAAATTCCAAACGAAAGACTCAAAATGGATGAGGGTCCCCCCATTTGGACACCTACCCGGATCTCCCTTTCCTTTTCCGTTTCGGAGAGGGTTGCGCACAGTGCATGGTACGTGCCACTGGGCTAACGGAGGCAGGCAAAGGTTCTTGGATGGCGGCCATGGCGGCTGATTCTTTGTCCGTTTAAAGGTTCAACTTCAGTTTTGTGAGCCAAACTGAAGGTCCAAGTTCTGTAGTTGTCTGTGGCTTACCTTTCTCGTTGTCCCTTTGAAGGTCCAACTTAATCTTTTGAGCCAACTGGGCCAGTTCAAGGGCCCATGGACCGGGTGGGGAAGCGATAGGCTGACCCGGAGGAAACCGGAGCCAAGACCAAAAGAAGCGGTTTTTTGAGGTCTTCAGAGGCGCATTTTGACAACGGATGTTGGGACTTTAACTTTTTTGCCAACTGGGTTTGCCAACAAAAACCAAAAGTTAAACTTTCAGCAGGGGAGCAGAAAGCAACCGAGTCTTGTTGCCTTCAGTGCCCTAAAACGCCCATCGAACCGCGGTTTGCAGTTGAGCTGCCGTCCAATGAGCCCATCCCTGAACTGTTGAGTCAGCAAGCTCGTGGGATGAGGCTTGCGGCATGAATTGGCCGTGGGTCAACGCCAATGGGATCCCATTTTGGGGTAGGTGAATTAACCACCCATTTTAGAACCTATTTTAGTGGGGATTGGGATGTTCACTGGGGGTACGATTTGGATTTTGACCCATGGCCAATTCATTGAGGAACTCTTTCGAGAGTGCTAATAGCTGCTATACCCTTTCACTCGGCCAGCTTTCCTTGATTGATGTCTCCCTCCGCATTCGATACGCCAGGAGTTTCACGGGCACACAGTGCTTCGATTCCCTTGCGAAAAGAGCAGGGCCGATGTGGACGTCATCGTCATGATGGAGCCCCTCGTCTAAGCAAGGCCTTCAGTGATTCGGGGTGTGGTTCCAGCACATTTGCAGGACTGTCCGTGTACTGTTCGAGAAATTGACTGTGGTTGCTGATGCCTAAACAATTACGGCCTTCATGAGTGTTTGGGGGCGTGGTTCCATGGCAGCACATTTGCCGGACTGTCCGTGAACTGGGTGCCTGAAATTGCGGACAGCGTGTCGCATGGATTCCTCCATTGGTTCTCTATTGTTTCCATTGGTTCCATTGTCGCCAAGTGATGTTGGGATGTTTTACCACCAAAAGGGGAAGACCACAATGGTAACCAGTCCTGTGGGCCTCCGAAGGTGGGCGGCCCGTTTGTTGTTTCCTTGCGAAGAGTTTGGCTTGTGACGCGTGTCCCGCAAAGAGTTGGACGCTCTTTGGCCAACCCAGGAAATGAGTTCTTGTGAAGCGCCGCGCGGCTTTAAGACACTGCAAAATCGCACGTGCGGGCAGCTGCCCGTCGCATCACCAATCAAGTGATCTCAACACAGTTGCAGCTAGCATGATTGGCTCATCTGTCGCGAGATGTTCTCCTACGATGCGATCGCGCACACTGCAAACTGTTTGCTCCCCAATCCCTTTCACAACTACTGTGGCAAGCAGCTCCTCCCATTGCACTTCTGCGCATCCCCGGCGGAACAAAGAGAAGGCACAGGGGCTTCATGCACGCCCCGGGCCACGAACTCGCCACACCCCGCATGAGGTATGGAATTCACAAGTCGCCGTCCTGTCCTGCGTGCTTTGTGCTCTTTGGGTTCTCTTCCCTCTTTGGAAGAAGCACAGTTTTTCCGTCCTGAGGAAGGACAACGATGGCAAGTGGTGGCTCTACCAGGCAGGGACTTCTTTGGCCAGACGCGGTTGAGCCCATGCCCACTGTGATTCCCCTACTCGCCTACTCTTCTTTGGAGCGATGAATTCGTCACGCGGGAATTGGTCAGTTCTTTTCTTTTTCCCAGCAGCGCCATCCACATGTCCACGGGTTGCATAACCTATGGCGATCCCATTTTGGGGCGGATGAACACCCATGTACCACCTATTTTGATGTTCACCAGGGGTTTTGTGGGTTTTGACCCACAGCCACATTTCATCTTCAGATTGTCGTGAGTGCGTTGCCGTCAGTTTGCTGGGCTTTGCAGCTCCAGATGGGCCACATGAGACTGTCTTGCCTGGAAGTTCTGAGCTCAAGTTGCTTGGGTTTGGCAGCTCTCCGCAGGCACGCTACCTCTTACAGGGGGAAATCTGCTTCTCCTGTCTCCAAATCGGGACTGCAAAGCTGGATTTGGCAACTTGCCGCATTTCAGGTGGAAGAGCCAGCAGAGCATGGTGAGCACTTCCTCGACATTTTGGAGCCCACTGTTGGGGACGCCTGGCCTGCAATTCAGTTTTGAGACAACTCTGTGTGGCTCGTACTTCGAAGGGAAACAACAGGAACCACACTCATTTGATGACAAACACCATGTAGATGGACCTAGCGGTGACATCAGGAACAAGGCCCTTTGAATTTCCTGCCTTAGCGGCCAGGATTTGTCTGAAAGGGCAGCATTGGTCATGTTCCTTCCGGCAATTCAAATGCTTCTTTGGCTTCCCTTAACAGCTCACAAGGCAACCCTCAAGAGAAGACCCGCGGGCGCTTGAAGCTGCCATGGGCGAGGTTGGAATGCACCCGCTTGTCGGACCCCAGAAGCCAGCTCTGTGGCGCGCTTTGCCTTTTTGTTCCACGCTGGCTCACTGAACATAACCAACCCATAAAGACTTCGTGTGCTTCAGAGAAGAGCACTAGCATTGGGACTGTGACTCCATTCTGAAGCATTCGGCTTCAGTTCGGTTTCGGGGACCACGACCACCTAGGGAGGGAATCACTTATGACCATGGAAACGAGAACTTGTTGCACAGGATCCCATCTAGAAGTTCATTGAAACACATGCGGTCTGGCTCAATGGGACACTCTCACTCTATCTTTACCAATGTGTGCTTGTTTCTGTGCGATTTTGCCAATCATTCCATATCCCCCCAAACCAAACTGGATGGCAGATATCGATCCCTGTGAAACAACACATATCCACCAAATGGTCACCAACTCAATTTCACAGCGACTTTCTTTGCGTATTTGCCCTGTGTTCGTGCCTTTTCCCCAGGACATCATCAGAAGAAGAATCGACAACGCCCCCAAGCTCCAGCGTGTGACCTTCCAGATGAAGAAAGGCACCAGAGTCCGTGCCGGGCCTCGCCAGGTGTGAGTGCTGTTTGTACTAAACGCATTGAACTTCAAGATGAGGCACTTACCCCTTTTTTGGGGAGGGTTCCCCAAATCGACTGCACAAGAAAGGGTTTTCTTCTTCGAACCTCTCTACTGGAGGACCTAGTATTTTACGCATCCATTGGAATGGGTAGGCCACATACAGCTTATTTTTCTTGTGCCAAGTGGGCAGTGTTCAGCTCAGTTCAGCTGTGCACACCTCGATGCTGCTGTAGTGCTTGATATATGTCGCTGCCTTTCCATTTGGCCACAACTCGGGCCAAAATTTGGTGGAAGTCCTGAAAAGAAGGTGCTGCTTACCGCGTGCCAGAGACTTTCCGCAGTGTTTGTTGAACATAGCAAAGTGTCTCTGAAAGAAGAGGTCCAGAGTCTTTTTCAGGAAGCCAAACAATGGGGTCGGCGAGTCAAACTCAAAGCAGATGAAACATATGAAACCTTCCGTGGGCATTGCTTGGCTTCGTAGCCCCACGGAATGTTTCTGGGTCTGCCATGCTGTTCGGGCCTTATATTTTTTCAATGGGTTGAAAGGTGGGAGGGCGTGTTTCGGAAACCATTCAGCTTGTTCTTTGCTACAGTGCTCGCAGAGTCGGAAGGACGACTCTCATGCGGTGAAGTGAGTCCTTACCTCATTGCAGAGGTGACGCTGTTTCTTGTCCGTGCAAGAATCGTAGAAGCTGTCAGGGTGCGGGTACTACTTGCCTTCTTCAGGGAAGCTCTTTGTCCACTTCCATGATCGGAAAGGGGGAGCTGTTTGACACCCGAGCCCATGAAAAGAAGCACGCAGTGTGCCTTGAGCAAGGTCTGGCCACACAAAAACCTTGTGGCGCCATGCCACATTCCCAGTTTGCCAAACTACGTCTTCCTGTTATCTCCTGTTATCTCAACTAGGATCCTTTGTGGGATGACGTTTGACACGCATGAGAAAAATGCCCGAGATTTGGCGGGGTTATAATTTTTCATAGAGCCATGTGTGAAAACGCACCCAAGCAGCAAATATAAGACGCCGCATGACCTCGGAAAAGTCAAGAGCCCGCGGGTCAATTCGACTCAACCTGTTTGCGAATGGTCATTCCGGTTTGGAGTAAAACACCAAAAAGGACGCAGCAGCAAAAAACCACATGGGTTTAACTGGGTTTGGGTGTGTGTGTGTGTGTGTGTGTGCGGAGTGACAGAATGCCCTGTCACCACCGTTTCGGTTTCGCAGCAGGGGAAGGTACCGAATTGCGTGCAGCACCTTTGGCATACTGCACGCAATGAAGCTGTTGCCAAAGGTGGGAAGGGTGTCCAGACGTGGACACCTGTACCTGCTTCAGTGATTCTGAAAGTCCTTTTGGCCCCTTGGTTGCGGCGCTGTTTGTGCTTCTTGTTCTTTCTGGTAACGTTTTCGACACTAGAGGGAAGCCGAGGGCATTGCGAGCCGAAACTCATCATACTCGAGACTTGTCGGTTGTACTCGAGACTCATCAGTTGTACTCGAAAGATTAGCACTCTCCATCTGGAGTTCAAGTGTGTACACCCCATTCGTGGGGAATCCTCGGGTGTACCCATTGTGTGACCCCGGGCCGGCTCTGTCGGAAAATTTGACCTCAACGTGCGTATCATAGAACAGCGGAATTTCACATTTAATCAGGAACGAGGTTTCACTAAAGGGAAGAAAGCCGTCAGTTCATAGTGACGTCTCACCACAGTTGATAGCTGCCGATTTTCATTGCCTACCTGACCATTGGTTGAACTTGTTGCTCGTATCATTGCGGTTGTCGATTGCTGACTTGTATTTGCTTTGCCTTGTACATTTCGCTCGACCATTGCAGTTGAGGGCCGCTAACTTGCATTTGCATGGATTTGAATATTGTCGGGTCTGATTCTCTCAAGGTGGAAGTGTGCAAATTCCGATCTAGTTGCGTCACCATGTCTCGACGTGATGATCGTGATAGATCCAGGACTCGACGCAGACGTGATCGGAGTCCGTCCCCTCAAGCTCACAAAGCACGCCGACGTGAGCACAATGACAACCAGGTCTCGGAGAACATGGATTGGAACAACTTGGTTTCATGGCAACACAACTCCGGCTACAATGCTGCTAACAACTTTCCGATGGTGCCTACCAATTTTCAATCGACTCACAACCCCACACAGCAATTCCAATACCCGGCGATCAACTACATGATGCCGATCCCTCCTGATCCCACACCATCCAAGTTCATGCCACCAATGATGCCACCACCGGTCACTACTTCCCAACCTACACCTTCACCTGGACCTCCTGCAGCTCTACCGGTTCGTCCTCAGAAAGCCTGGCTTACTCCCTCGCCTGACTGGACACCTGCAGACGGCATGTTTGATGTCAATCAACTCTACAACTTCAGCCTGCCCATGACTGTTGCCAACACTCCACATGGCAACCTTCGCGACATGTCAGGCATGGATATTAGGGACGTACGCCTGGTTCAGGTTATCCACGGGGGCCTCACCAACTGGCTACTCAGGCCGTTTGCACACGGCCGATTCGTGACGTGGGAAGGCTTTCGCACCCGCACTGAGGCCTTACTTTGGAGTACCTGCTCCAAATTACTACGAAGATCGCAGTCACTCAACCTGCTCACCCTGGAAAAGGACCTTGCCAACACGCTGGGTCTCAACATTGATGACTTCAATCAGCGCATCAAGGTCCACGACCATTTGGCCAACCTGGTACTTCAATTTCTTCAACAACATCACACCTCTCTCGCACCTGCTGCCCAGACCGATGACATGGTCAAGAAGTTCAATGACTTGAATCGTGCACATGAACTTCTCCAGGCTCAGTATTCCGCATCACTTCGCGCATCGACCTCGCCCACGATGACAAACCAGAAAGATGATGCAGAGTTGGTTACACCGCCACCGGTCAACCACACACCATCCTCGTCACCTGCCAGCTCCCTGCCCACAGCCAGCGCGGCCGCCCTGGATGGCAAGTCGTTTGATAGCGTGGTGCAACCTCGGATCATGCAGTCTCTTCACGGAGTGTCGTCACCGCCGTCCAAACCGGCGGCGTCACAGTTGCTCACCATGCACAGCACGCCGGATGAAGTTGTCAAGTACTACACATGGACCAGTGACCAACCTCGCCTTTTCCTCAAGCAAGCACCCACAACAACCACTTTGGCGTCGCTGGTTAAGTGGGCCAATCACCCGTCCCGGCTCAACGGCAACAAGTCGTTAGATTCTATGGCGACGCAGCTTCTTCAGGCCAGGCAGCGCATGCCGAAGGGCGATGCGCCCACACTCGGTGCAATGGCAGCACTATGGGGTCTTGAACCCGGGTACCTTACCAAACTCACCGAGAAGGCATTGAGTCACCTCATCGTGACCGCTCGCCTGCTTTGTGGATGAGAAGGCATCATCGACCTTCGTTCTCATATGAGCCCGGAGCGGCAACAATGTCACGGATGAGTCCAGGTGAAAACTCGTCCGTCAAGTGTTTGCGTTGCACATGATTGATCTTGTACTTGCTTGTTCTTGCATTGCCTCTTGTGTGATTGTCTGTGATGCTTGTATTCATGTCGCCGCCTTGTGGTAGATTTCGTTGGTTGCATCTCACCATGTTGGATGAACTTCGCCACTGCGGAATCTATGATGATGTTGCACAATGGCAGTCGCTGGACGACCTTCTGCACTCGTTGACTACATTCTCGACGTGCTGGCATTACTGTTTCCCTGGACTACCACCACCGTCGATTCCAATTGAGGAGTACGAATCCATCACACAATTGCCGTGGCTGGGTCTCATCCTCGAGGTCTTAGTTGTGGTCCGGATAGCCCTCCAGATTCCGAATTGCGCTATGTCCAACTCTCAGCACACCGTGGCCAACAGGTACGAACTTCACAGATGTCGGTGCGCTGCCTATTTATTGATCAGTTTCTTACAACGTCTCATTTCACAGGATCACGGCTACATCCCGCCGTTCTTCGAAGTCCTTCACTTCTACAAGACTTCTCTCTTGTGTGAAATCATGCACTCAACTTTCGCTGACACGCGACATCTACGCTCATTGCGGGCGCGATTTCCTGACCTCTACGACTTCATACATGATCCAGGTCATCACCAACAACCGTGCGTCTACATTCGACTTTCCCCATGGCACACACCATACTATGTTGGGGCGACTGATCAGGATGTTCTACGTCGTGAACACTCACGCAGTCGCAAATTTCTACAACTACTTCGTGGACGGCATGCCTTCTTTGAACCGGCGCTTCACTACTGGAAGCGATCCAATACTTACTGGCTCTTCTGTGCTGTACCAGTGGAAATCAAACTTCCAGTTTCCTCGGTGTGGGTTCAAGAAAGCAAATGGCAATACCTGCTACGCCCGCATTTGAATGCGCCCTGGGTACACAGAATCTTGCGCAAGGTGGGCTTCCGGGAACATCTTGTAGATTTTCGACGCCGCTCGTTGTCGTCGCCCACTTCCCTCGGCTTGCACAAGCGCTTTCGACGACGACTACATCCGGATCTCCAACGGCAACTACGACCTAACACCCTGGATGAAATGATAAGCGGCGGCGGTGTGTCCGGTTTGAGTTGTTGTTCACATGATACTTGCTTGCTTGCACGTGACTCAATCTTGCTTGCCGTGTTGCGAGATGTCGTTGACATGCAGTGATGTCTTTCCTGAGTTGCTCAAATCATGTCAGAACAAGTTGTACAGACGTACATAGCAGCATCCCACTACTATGACTGCATTCATGCCAAGGATGGCAGGTGGAAACTAAGATCTTCGATCGCAGTGCCCAGCTACATGGGCATCTTCTGGTGAACCATGGTGGCATGCCAGTACAATAGCGTTGCTGCTGACCTGACGTGTTGTGCGCTTTGTGTTTTTCATGATGTACCTCATGACGCTCCTCTTCCGGAAAAACGCATTGAGTTGTCCGTGGCTCATGGTTGACTTTGAAATAAGGGTGGCCTCTACACTTGCATGATCTTGCTTTGCTGTTGTTTGAACATGGTTGTGCATGGTGCTTGTTCACCTACTAGCTGGATCGGAGCCCGCGACCATCCTTGCCTCTTGCCTCGACATGGACATCGATGATTCCAAGCAGTATCCATGGCTCGAATATTCGGTCTGGCATGATCAGGAGTGGGTGCGGATTTACACTCCGGGACAACCTCAACGATGGCACCGTGGTGACGCCGTACCTGATCTACCTGAAAACTCTTTTCGTGAATGGCAGCGGGTGACGGATCCCGAAGCGCCAGTCCAGGCATGGGACATCCGTGACTGGCAACACCAAGGGTACCAGCGCATTCTGTCTCGGATTGAGTCCTTCGCAACTCACACTATTCACATGATCAGACTCTTGGTCAAGGTCGGAACTCCGATGCCGTTCAAGTTGAGGAGACCTTCACCTATGCCACTCCGTTTTCTCATAGTGATCGCCCGGCTGCTTCGCATATTGCCACGCCCAGTTCCTATGTGTCCTATCACGTGTGGGAGTACCGAGACTGGCAAACGCGAGGGTACCAACGACTTGGACCTCCTGTCCAATCCATCGGACTCGCGATGCTCGCCAACGCAGACATCGAGTCCTCGGTGGGCTCGTCGGTACCTGATGGAGCGTGGCGGGAACCGTCACCGCCACCATTCCATGATCCTTGGAATAATTCGGATTGACACTTGAGTAGCATGTTGGATAAAGATGAGGTTGTGCGTGCTTTGTATGTGAGTTCTCATTGGGTTGTCTTGCTTGGTGCTGTGCATGTTGTCTCCATGTGTCCGCCGCTCTCTGTGATAACTTTGAGCAGCTTGTTGGGTTGAAATGTTCAATAGTACGGTGCAGGGTGCAGCACGATGGGTCCTACCTCGCTATTTTGACTATGACATCGTCAATGGACCAGCAGGAACGAGGGTGGAATGGATTCGAATCTATGTGCCGGGTCAGTGGCATCCAGTAGCACCTGACACCCTGGGACCGGCCCCGGATGACCCGACCGCCTATCGGGAATGGCGCAAGGTCTACCACTTCGAAGTGTACTGGCCCAGGGAAAGCACTGGCGGCACAACTATAGGCACGGCTCTGCAACCGGTATCCCACGCCACTTTCTACACTTGGTATTACAGGGACTGGGTCACCAGGGGGTACCAACGCCTGGGTCGTCCGCATCCCAGCATAGCGAGGCCAGTTTTCGCTTCGGGTGCACCGGACCTCATGTATGCTGGAATGACCTCCTCTTCGGCATCATCTAATTCACATGATAGCTGATGCCCGTCCTCGCCTCCCTGGAGAGTCAGACTGTTATTTCCTTGTGCGGTGTTGCTTGCATGATTTGTTGTTTGCCTTCTGATTGCTTGCCGTCGCCGCTTTTAAGTCATCACTGGTTGATTGGGCCCTGGTTGTCTCATCTTTCCGGGATTGTGATGGATCATGGGGACATTACCTGGACCCATGGAGCGCAGCCGACGTGGTTACAATTTCATGGACCCGGGGCTCTACTCGACAGACCCATTCGGCTGACTACGTCGCCTCCGCCCCCGCCCAGTCTGCCACTGCTTCTTCCACCTCCTCCTCCACCACCACCACCACCACCGGTGATTCTACACCCCCAGTTTATGCCCTCGGTACGCAGTCCCTCGATCTCAGCCCCTCGCGGACAATCCTGCCCTACCTCCTTGAAATCGCAGCGCACACGCCGCTCGATCTGCAGCACTGACCCTTCCCGTGATGAAGTACCACGCAGTCCAGGGCGCTCGTCCAAACGATCTCGGACAGCATCAGCTTCAGCGCCGCGGCGATCTCGACGGCCCTTTACAGTGTTTTATTCCAAACGTGCTGGCCGTTCATCGCGATCCCCATCGGCAACATGCAAGCATTACTGTCACGCCATCCTGCGCCATGGACGGAAATGTCTTTCCCCTTGTGCACGTAGACGACCAGGTCACTATCATTGCAGGTGTGCGCGACATCAAAGACAGTGAAAGCCAGGTGTCAGACATTTCAGACCTCGTTGACCCGTTTCACCTTGTGTTTGAAAAGTTGCCTCGCTCCTCAGTGGATGTGTGTGGTTGGCAATGCATGTGTGTCCTTGCCGCAGATTTTCGATTGGTTTAGCAGTCGTGCAAGCCCGTATTGCTGCTATGAACCCCCAGTATTTCGAGTACCAGATCGATAGAGGAGTGGAATGGATTCGAATTTACTCTCCGGGCATTTGGAGGCCCGTTCCTGAGGAGGCGCCAGTTCCGGACCCACTTTACGCTTCCACATTTCGGGAGTGGCGCAGATCATATCACTTCCAAGTGTACTGGTCTGAAGACAGCACCGGAGGCACCACAATGGATCCGATCGCTTCAGTCCTCTATGGCGACACTCGCAATGCTCAACGTTGTGATCTTTCGTTCCCGTCTTCTGAGCGGTTTAGGGCAGTGTCTCGCTCCCCTCGCCGTGGTGGATATTTTGGTCAACGATAGTGATTTGAGTTTGAGCATGTGATCTTCCTGCAGGAGAAAAGAGAAACCTCGCCCCTCGTAGAGGGGCGTGTGTGTGCGGAGTGACAGAATGCCCTGTCACCACCGTTTCGGTTTCGCAGCAGGGGCGTGCAGCACCTTTGGCATACTGCACGCAATGAAGCTGTTGCCAAAGGTGGGAAGGGTGTCCAGACGTGGACACCTGTACCTGCTTCAGTGATTCTGAAAGTCCTTTTGGCCCCTTGGTTGCGGCGCTGTTTGTGCTTCTTGTTCTTTCTGGTAACGTTTTCGACACTAGAGGGAAGCCGAGGGCATTGCGAGCCGAAACTCATCATACTCGAGACTTGTCGGTTGTACTCGAGACTCATCAGTTGTACTCGAAAGATTAGCACTCTCCATCTGGAGTTCAAGTGTGTGTTCCTTTGCCATGTGCGCTTCGCTTGCGCGCAGGCGCCGCAGTGGATCTGCCGAAGAATGCCTTGAAGAGGCCGGGCCGCGGCTCGGGGGTGGGTCGCTTGGGGTTCGGTTGGGTTCCACACATGGTTGTTGTTGGGAAACATTTTGCATTTTTCCTTGTTGTGGTTTAGTGGTTGAAATCCCCACTTAACTGCTGAAAATTAAATGTTTGCTTCCCTTCCAACGTCAACCAAGAAAATGGGAGGCGTAAGGGAAACGCAAAGTCTGAAGCAGCCCCAAGGGTGCTGAGGGTACCAAGCCTTCAAAACACAGGCCCGGAGTTTCTGGAAATATCCAGCCAACAAGCTGTGGTGTTCGAGACGAGGGCTTTGGTTCCTCATTGATTGGCAACAGCTTTCCACAAGAAGTCGCGCCGGCAGGGGCCAGAAGACTGCCACGTTGCTGTGCATCTTTTGGCCGAACGGCTAGGGGGCGTTCTTCCGCATTATGTTTCCCCTGCCGCGCAATTCCCTTGAAGCCAAAGGCCTCGAATTTTTGTTTTTTCCCCCAGCTTCGCGCCCTCCAAGGGCTGGCCTCCGAGGGCTGGCTCTGGGTTCGCGGGCTCCGCGGCTTTTCGGTTGAAAGATGTTGTATGGGAGGAGCAACGCCGCAGAATCCTTCGGATTGTATTTGCCGAGTCCTTTTAGGGCAAACAGGCCGTTGCTTGTTTGGCCAAAAGGACATCCTCAGATGGAAGCGGACAGTAGTCGCTCTCAACATACATGGGTGAGGCAGACACTTCAAGCCTCGCGGGAGGTTAACGCCAAACCGCAGACGGATCTCGATGAACTGCTTGAAAGGCAGACCCTTTCGTTGGTACAACTGCAAGCTTGCCCGAATAACTCCATGTGATCGCTCAGAACGGGACTAAAGCCGCGGCCGATTCAAGGCGCTGTGGATTTAGCAACTATTCACCCTGGTGACATTAGGATGGTGGCCTCAAGAGTCACCCGATGCACAGTGTAAACTGGTGAGACATATACAGCTCAGCTGCGCACGGTCCGGACGCCGCATATCAACTTGTTTTTGGCCGCAGGTTATGAATGTCAACTACAAAAACAGGGCGCGCGCCCTTCAAGACTCCCATGGAAGTTCAGCCCTCCTCTCGTTTGAGACTGGCGGAAATTGGGACTGTGGCAACTTGGGTATCGATGTTTACTCGTATCTGTTCTGAGCGGCACCCTTGAAACCTTTGATTCCACGACCGTGGAGTGGGCTCGAGCGGCACGAATTTGAGGGGAAAGGTGTCCCGGGTCAGAACTTCGACCGGTGCAATCTCGCGCAAAAAGTTCGCCAGGCTGAACTTTTCGGTCATGGCCACGATCAAGGCCAAGGTCCGCAAGGAGATCGACCTAGACATCTCCGCCGTCTTTGCGGACAAGGCGCCAGTTGTTTTTTTGTTTGAACCGAGGGCAGGTGCGTTGCGCTCACCCCTGGAGTTCCAGGGTGCTAAAGAACAAGTTGTGCGGTTCTTTTGGCCAATCCGCATAGGAATCGATTTTGGCTCGATGAGTTTGGGATGGTTCTCGCTTCTGAAATTACGAGCTCACCGGAGCTCGCCCAAGGTGCTTTGGTAGAGGGATCCGATATTTCCACTTGTTGCACCTTTGAAATCCCCTTTCGTCGCATGACTCCCGCACCTTGTTTCTGATGTTCAAGGGTCCAACCGGTGACAATTCATACCTATTTGTCGAACAAAACATGATACCATAGGGAAACTCCACTAAATTTGTGCCCAGGTGATAAACTATCCACAAGGGGACATGTAGTTGGACCCCTACACCGGCTGGCTGCCGCTTGTGTTTGCTCTTGTTCAGCTGGATTACTTTCCCTCCCACCAACTAACACCAACCAACATGGAAATGCACAGGTACCTTTGAAAGACTACCATTGGGGCCTGCGCACTTCCATGTTAGAGTTCATGTGGTTCACCCGAGTTCAATCCAATCGCAAGAAGCCAATGAAGAAGGTGGCGCATGTCTGCATGTTGCCGCGTTTTTCCAAAGAGCTGCGGGGGCTGCAAGTCGGACAGGTCGTTCAATTCTCGCAGGACTCAAGTACCATTTGCTGAGTGGTGTGCCCATGTCTTTGTGCCCAAAGTGTTGCTACACCTTGGCTTCATTGCTATTGTTATTTCCAGTGTCTGGAGGGCACTGTTTTTGATTCAGAGCAATACCGCAACACAAACTGGTTTAGGTTTCTTTCATCTCCAAGAAATTAGGATGTTTTGTTGGCTGCACACAGGTCCATTCAGTGACTCCGGAGTACTAAAGTGCGTCCTGCTCAAAAAATGTGTATTCATTTGTACAACCAAGTATCGCAAAGCCCGCTTGCTTCAGCCCAAGGAAACAATCCAAAGCCTTACGCGACAAGCTGAGCAGATTCAGTTGATCATTTGGCGGCCCAAGTCCGAGATGGAGTCTTAAACAATTTGACAGGCAAGAGAGTGTGATGCCCTGGATTGCCCCAGATGTACCGCCTGTATAGGTTAAAAAAAAAAAAAAAACAAACAAAAAAAACGAGTGAGATTGTTTGATCGGCTCCTTGACAGGCGCTTGCTCCTTGACACAATGCCTGTCCGGGCGCGTTGATTGACAAGCATGTTCGTGTGTCAAGCTCTTTCCTTCTGAACTGGGCCTCACTTGCAGCGCGCCAGATCTGAAATTGGCACCCGTTTTGGTTGCCCATGTCTGCCCCAACCAGCCTATGCTTTGGGTCAAGGCTCTCGCCCAAAGCGGTCTTTTGGTGGCAGGAAGGCAACTCGCTGGGCGCTTGCTGGCACAACAACCTGGAAATGCCGCTGGACTGCACTTGTTGTTTTGTGGCCGCGGAATAGAAATCTGTGCGGCGAATAATTCGACTGAATGAGGTGTTGGGGTCCCTGATTTGGTGCGAATCCTTGTATTCTGCCCAGATGTGGCCGGGTTTCTCTCGGAACAGGGCGGGCGGTTGGATGAGTTCGCTTTCCCAGAAGAGACCTGGAGGTCTTTGCGCCCTGCGCCGGCAACAAATCAATGCAGGCAGAGTCTTGCATGTAGGTCCAGCGATGTGGAACTGGTCCAAATTCCAAGGCTCGCGAAGGTCAGGCTGCCATATGGATGCAGGCAAGCGTTCGTCTTATCTTCCTGCTCTGAGGAAATACAGTATGTCCGTCTCTCTAGAAGGTCTTTCTTTTGCATGCAGGACAAACTGCAGAGTTGTAGGGCCAGAGGACAAAGTTTGAGGCTTTCTCGAAAGTGGCTTTCTTGAAAAGTGACATCATTTGAGTCGGCGTGCATTTGTCACTCACATAGTTGAGAAGACTCTGGCTGGCATCAGAAAAGCTCACCAAGCTTCGCAAGAGACTGCGCCTGCAGCCCAAGAGAGACTGTGGTACGTCGCTTGCTCAGAACTGTAAAGGTAGCCAGCTTACACTTTGAACGGAAGAGACGTGCGCTTGGCATGCTTTTCCTCAACGACAGCCATGTGAGTATGTTTGGTTTTACCCATCTCTTGTCCCTTAGCCGCAAGCTGCT
Organism: Effrenium voratum; assembly: GCA_963377175.1. Taxonomy (NCBI): domain Eukaryota; class Dinophyceae; order Suessiales; family Symbiodiniaceae; genus Effrenium; species Effrenium voratum. The sequence goes on along the minus strand of CAUJNA010003667.1, from coordinate 21,148 downwards.
TGGGCAGCACACCCTCAACACCTGCGGACGTGATTGGAGATGACACTCCACTTGAGTGTATGTTTTCGTCCAGTCTCTGATCTGATGATCTGATTGCCAGTCTTCAAGCCACTAACTCTTGGAATTTCTTGAACGCCTACGTGGTCCGAGAAGTTTCTGGGTTTGTGTTTGTTTGCTGTTTGGCTGTGCTTCAGCGATCAGTCATCACTTGTTTGGGTCCGGGAGGGCCACCTGATTTTGCAACATGTCTGAAGCCGTAGGAATTGAATCGCTCGACTTAGGGAATTTACCGCTTGCAGCGTTTCTCCTAGTGAACAACACCTGAACAAATACAGTCACTTCTATAGCCCCTATGGGAAATTATGTTGGATGGCAGATGGGAGGAGCTCGCGCAACTTAGGACTGCAAGCCGCAAGCTCTGCATGTGATAATCCAAAGAGACATGCGATTCAGGATGGAGCATGCTAGAACGGCGCGAAAACCAATACCACAGGGAATCCCGGGTCGCAAAAGTCGTTGGGAGAAAGACCTTGGCTTCAAAGTTCTTGAACCTTTCTATACAACCGGAAACGCAACACATTGCATTTGTTTGGCATTGACAAAGTGAACCAAGCAATATAGCGTATGCTACGTCCGAACTCAAGCCACAGAGCGAACTTCCGGCAGAGGGAGATTCGCAGGTGGGGCTTCCAGCATAGCGGCGACCGGGATTCCGACGAGGACATCAACGTGGATCTTATGCAGGTGCCTCTCAAGGCGCGAGGGCTTCATTTGGGTTTATCATCTAGGTCCCCCAGCGAATGGTGCCCGACCTCTCACCCAACTTTTCTGGTTGGGAGGGTTCAACCCTACTAAAATAGACTACAGCAAAAAGGGTACCAACTTAAACCCTAACCTCTCTACTGGAGGACCTAGTCATGGTTGCGACACATGGGGTTTTGGGAAGCTATGACACACATAGTCCTCTGGCGCCACGAGAGCTGGAGAAATTCTTCGGCGCATGGCGCAGCTGCCTCGTAGCCTTGATTCAAAGTGAGTGACGGACCTAGACCTCCACTGGTGCACTGGTTTCCTTTCTTGGGAGGGGGGTGTCCCTTTTACTGCGAAAAATCCCTGCGAAAACCGCCTAAAAAGGTAGGAGGTCGTCCGTGCATTGCACGCCTGGTCAGCACGGCCATTGGCCTGGTCACCAAATCGGCTTAAAGGCAAGAGAATCTGCGGCCTTGCTGGCCTTCGCACTGGGGTACATACCTGGCTGCGATATGATGAGAGTTGATGTTCTGTTGTGGTCAGTTGCCTGCTGAGTTGTGGTCAGCCCCGGGCTATCGTGTTCACTTGTTAAGGGCCTCGAATCAGGACACCACCAAGTATCGGCAACCCGGTGCTATTTGGAGAGACCCAAGCCTCTTACGACCCATGCTGAGCCATCCCAGCAAGGGATTTCAAGTTTGACGGCTCCGAAGGTGCACCAGGTCTACATCATCGTTGATCTGGTGGCACCCAACTACAAGGACACAGCAACGCCGTCGCAACGCAACCCTGCTAAACCAACGCCTTGTAGCGCACGCTAGCGCCGACTGGACCAGGGTCTATATGATGATGCAAAGTGGGACATATTCCAAGCCGAGACCGGGGTTCCTGGAGCACCAATTTCCCGCAGGAACCTTTGGTGGGTTGCATGCAAGTAGAGGGGAGAGTGTACGTTTGCTTTTTTCCAATGTCCTGGAACCCCGCTGACATGTTGACCATCCGCCGAGGTTTTGGAGGTTAGCTCATTCGGTCAGCCAAATGTTGTCTTCCTGTTGGCTTCCCATTGATTGCCGCCTAAACCAAGTTGACAGCCTCAAAAACCAACATACCCACCCGCCCCGCCCGCCCACCTGCCCGCATGCCCACTCACCCACCCACCCACCCACCCACCCACCCAACCCCACCCCACCCCACCCCACCCCACCCCACCCCACCCCACCCCACCCCACCCCACCCCACCCCACCCCACCCCACCCCACCCCACCCCACCCCACCCCACCCCACCCCACCCCACCCAAAAATTCACAGACATAGGAGGTGAGCTTCAAGGACATCACCTACGCCTCCTGCATGGCGGGGGTGGTCTTGTTTCTCTCTCGCGAAGTGGGCGGTGGGCGCGTGAGTTGGGAGACCTGTTTCACCTCTGGGGCGACCCGCAGGAAAGCCACCGAGTCCTGAACTTTTTCTGATGTGTGGAAGTAGATGGCACGAAGTCCCCCAGTTTGGTGTCATCGTTTTCGTTGATTTGTTTGCTTGCGGCCGCGTTCACCTTGGTGTATGCCGTTTTTGCTGCAAGCAAACAAATGGACTTGGTTTGGTCAACCTTCTCTGGAAGTGAGTGCATTTTGTGGCTGGGCGCTGCATGACTGAGTTTCCTCTAAAAGAGACCTGACAGGAAGGACCGCATTCACCCAGATTCAGCAAGGTTGACCAAGCCTTGGAGTCCAAGCAGGGTCACTACCATCTGACAGCCCCCGGAGATGTGGGGGATCAACGATTTTTTTCTTGGCAAAAGTGTAGCCGTTGCGGTTTTCCCCCGAGCACGGTGCAGGCCAGCGATCAGAACTGCAAGACCCTTGCCAGCTTCACCCTAGAGAGCTCCTTGGGACAACTGGCGGCGGGGGGGGGGGGGTTTCGGTCAGGGATTCCTGGCAGCAAGCTCCACCACGTGTTGAACGGCAGGCATTTTGAGGGATATCCCCTAAAATGTACAAAGACTCGCCTCCACTCCACTTTGGCACAAGGGGTGTTGCCCACAATGCCGAGCCTTTGGCCAGCGCTCCAGGCTGCTCTTTGGGTGGATTTTAAGGCAGGGAGTCCATTTCCTGGAAACGGTAACCAAGTGAAGCTGCGATTCAAAAGCTCAAGTTGGCAATGAAAAGATTACCTGGAAGAGTGGTTGCCTGGGATTCGCTGGGATTGTTGGATCCCGTCAACTAAAATACAGGGCCACTGAACGTCTGGTTCGAACCGAGTGCCGGGATTGGGGAGGCCTCTCGCAACCCGAATATGTATACATATATATATATATGATGTATATATATATATATATATGTATACGTCTATATATATATATATATATACCTGGACCCTCAAAAAGGAACATTTTTTTGCTCATTACGTTATTTTTGCTCATTTTGCCAATTGAGCGGAATTTCCGAAATCTACGCGGAAACTGCAAATTTCATGTTCCGCACCCATTTTGTGGCAAATCCAGCAAATTTGGCCACCAGAAATGCGCGGAAATCGGCGGACAATGCGCGGAAATCGGCGGAAAATGCGCGGAAATCGGCGGAAAATGCGAGGAAATCGGCGGAAAGCCCAAAACCAACTTGTTTTGAACATGGCTGGTCGAACCGAAATGTGTGTTTTTTGGGTAAATGAGCGTGTTTTCCAACAATGCGCGTTTTTTTTGCTTTTTAAGGAAAATGTTGGGAAATTGTTCTCAAAGAAGATCTAGGTATACACGAACACTTGCAAACCATTGCTCGCTGCCTGACATGTGCACCATGTAGTGGCAACAAATCATGGTGCTGATTCTCGACAAAACCGTGCAGTGATAATTGAGGCTTTTATATTCCACTGAAAGAAACCCCAGTACAAAGGGACTCCCCTTGATGATAAGTGAGGGTTAGGGTCGACAGGCAAACAAGGACTGCTTCGGGCCGACTCGCCGATCTTGTTGTCACTTTGATTGTCTCGAGGAGCATGAGTCTCAAATCATAAGGGACGGTGTCAACAGATTGTCCGATGGACGCAACGCGGAAATCTCAGTCTCTTCCTGTGTATCGCATTTGCTAAGATTCTCAAGGGAAGCCAGCTGCGCCATGGTAAGGTGGCTAGGGATGGTCATGGACATTGGGTAGGGATTTAAGACAAACATGAGGAGCGCTGTCCAAGGCACAAATGGAAGCATGACAACAAGTTGACTGAGGCGAGAAGGATGACTGCAACAATCTGCCCGGTCTCATTCTCTGCAAGTCGACGGCTCAGGATTTCAGGGTGGGGTCACTGAGCAAATAAAAACCACGGGGATTTTCTGCGGGAAGCTCGCGAAGTTCCCGCCCAAACATGAACGAGGGAATTCGGCTAGGCTGTAGAATTTCCAGCTGGTTTCTTGCATAGTTCAAGGATATCCTTTGGGTGGCAAAGGGCCATCTTTGGCCAATGGCTACACTGTCCGTTGGTGAAATGGAGGCTGAGACAGGGATGCTGTCGCCATTCGAATCCAGCGGTGTTTTTCTTCTGGTGAGTGGCTTGAACGCCCCAGGATTCCTTATATGGCCATGAATTTTAATAGGGAACCACCTCAAAAGTGATTGGTGGACATGAATCCCCACCGAAACAATGTCCACCAAAGGGTCCCTTATTAACATTCATAGCCATATGTATGACTTTTTGGAAGCAACCATGGCATTGCAACCGGCGGCTGGTCAGAAATTCAGGGCTTGGTGTGCTCCGGAGGTGTCGGTTTGTCCATGGAATTTTGGCGTGTCATGCCCCGGTCACTTTTTTTCTTTTCAATAATCGCTACTGGCCATTTTTCCTGTTAATTTTAAGACTTTCATTTTTGTTCCTATTGGTTTTAAAGGGAATCGATCACTGGCCATATTTTGTCATTTTTTCCAGGGGACTGAAGCAAATGGCCCCAGCGATCCATGACAGGTCGCCGGACTCATCGCATTTGGCTGTGGGTCAAATGGGATCCCATTTCGGGGTAGGTGAATTCACCACCCATTTTGATCTTACCATTTCGGGGTAGGTGAATTCACCACCCGGCCTAGTCTTAGTGGTTGGATTGAATCGGATGTTCACTGGGGGCTAACCGATTTGGATTTTGACCCGCCGATTTCGGAAGGCTGGTGCGGAACTCTTCGAAGCGCTGGGAGCTGGAAGCCGTGGGGACCTTCGTGCCCGGACCCTCCTGGAAGGACCCGCGCGGATCGGCGCGCGGATCGGAACTCGAGGAAGGAACGAGGAACTGAGGAGCTGAGGAATCTGAGCTGCGGACCAGAACACCCAAGTCTTGGGTCTTGGGGAGTCCTTTTTGTTGTTCTTTCTCGTAGGGAAAGGGTTTTTGGTGTTTTTTTTGGGGATACAATTTGTGTGTTTTTTTTTTGTTTGTTGTTCTTTTTTTTTTGGGGGGGGGACCGGGGGGGAGTATAATAATTAATTTTGCCGGGATGGTCTGCAACCTCGAAACTGGGGGTTTTCGAGAGAGAGCCATGACCAAGAGTGACCCACTAGCACGTTCGCAGACGCGGGATTCGATTGCAAGGCTTTGCATATGCTCCTTTGGTTTTGGGGGAGGGGGCAATGGAACTTGAGTCGCCCGATTCTCCTTTGAGTTCCATGGCAACGTTGAGGGTCTAAACGGTAGAGGTTCAAGATATAAGGGAGCGGGACACAGCAGCACAAGCCTACGCGGCCGCAAAGAGGACACAGCAGCACAAGCAGTGAGGGCGCCAGGTTTGCTTTTTGACCATTTTTGACCCCACTGAGAGGGAAATCGAGGGATTCTACACGTGAGGTCAAACCACGGCCAGAAGTCATGCTGGCGTGTTGAAGCGTCTTTGGCACTGTTTCTCTCTGTGCCGTATTTCCTGTGAGGCCTTTGGACAAATGTTTCCCAAGTGGCCCTTGAATTCTCTCCGCCTAAGTTGTCCGCCAAAAACATATCCAAGCAGACCTGAGACAACAGTCCTTCCTGATTCGGGTCGAATGGTAGAGCTACTCACTGCACTCACACCCACTCCACTCACTTCACTCCTCGCCCCACTCACCCCACTCACTCCACACACTTCACTCACTCCACTCAGTCAGGAACACTGCACTCCCGCAGGAAGCCTGCCCAATGATTCTGCAGATGAACACCTCGGCCAAGCAGCAAACGGAGGCCCAGGCACGGCCCCGGATCAGGATCCGTCTGCCTACCAACGCACGGGTGAGCTGGATCCTTGTCACAGGGAGTCTGAGAGCAAATATGGGTTGACACCAGCAGGCTTATGTTGGATCATGGTAAAACAATGAAGCCAGACAAAACGACGAGAGTTTCCCCTCGGTTTCCGAAACCACATGGGCCGCTTCAAAGAGAGGCGGATCCAAATTGGCCACATGACAAGATAGGGTATGAGCCTTTCCAAAATGGTTGGTGGACGCAAATCCTACGTGAATGAAGTCCACCGAAAGTTCCCCATGTACAAAGCACCAAGAATGGTTATTTTCTTTTGGCTTCCCGTTAAAGTAAACTTTAAAGCCACCAAAAAAGGGCAACCTAAAACAGACACCCAAACCATACATATGAAGTAAATCATAGAGAACGACTCAAATGCACGGCAATTCCATAGCACCGCAGCTATTCTGTCCTATATGCAGGGGTGACTCTTGTCCTTGGTATCTTTGGTCTACAATGCGGAGGTGACTCTGGGGATGAAGGTATCCCATCTTCCATTTGTGCGAACTGTAGCAATGATGTCCAACCATTGTAGGTTGGTGAATCATGATTGTTTACCCGGATGTCATGGCCATACGGCTCTAAGTGGTGGGTTAAAGGGACATAACCCCATTTTCTGACCTTGATAACCCCGGAAACCGTCTGGAAAGGAAAGGCCTGCGATCACTTGTCACATTGGGCTTGTGTTGGGGACTTCCCCCTCAGATTTATTTGGGATTGTTCGGCCTCCCTCCCTGTGGTTTGGCACGTCTTTCTGGTAGGGTGCAACCAATCTCATTGGCATTTTTGTTCAGCGCGTGCCTCCAGACCCTCACAGCAGCAGCGGCAGAAGCCGCCACAAGGCGGGCACGGGGCACGGGCTTGTGGTTTAGCTCTGGAGATTGGCATGCCACCGGTTTTGGGCAGTTAGTTCTGGGATCCAAAAAAAGCCAGAATCTGAGGGTACCTTCCCCATTCTGGAATCCTTCTTTCTAGAAAACCTCCGGAAACCCAGGGAAAACGGCTGGTTATTGAAAAGAACGATGGTTGAAAAGAATGGGGAGTCAGACCCTAGAAAGAAGGTTTCCTCTTGGTAGAGCGTCCTTCCTTTTTTGGAGGCTTCGACGGAGAGATCGGAAGCGGTTAAGTTTGCGTCCGAGACACGAGCTGACAACGGCATTCAGCAACAGTCCGGAAAGCGAGTGCTTGATGACGACGCAGTTCCAGCATTTTCAAATTGCCAATTCCTGTGAAAAGGCTTACTGACGATCATGTGCGATGAACATCTTGACTCGGGGTATGTATGTGGCCAAGATGGCGCGCATTTTCTTTCCTGACAGTCATGATGAATGATGTTCTGCACACTCGCCTGTTCCATTGAATTTAGGCACAGTCAGTGCGACGATGTTGGAAGAGCGTTGATGTGTTACCTGCTACCCTGCAGCGAGCAGGACATGGTTTGCTTGTCAGCCTTATGCCGGGGCTCTAGACATTTCAGAGGCCCCAATCAATCATCATCTCTTCAGCACTTTAGTACTTTCCAAGGGGGATGAGGGCATCCACGATCCAATGCTTGGACTGTTCGTGGCACGGATTGGAACCGTGTAAGGGGGTGCCTTACACAGAGCTCTAAGAGCTTCGGTTCTGATCTGCTCAGAGTACTGCGTGCGTCAAACTGTTTCCAGGTTCGCAGGCTTAGTTGTCGTTCCTTTGATATTCATCACGGGGTCTGTAGCCTTAGCTTTTTTCATCCCCAAATAGGATAGTTGGCGCAAAAGACTTTGAGCGCGACTCGAACCTCGAAACGGCCACTTGCTGAGCCCCTGCTTCGCTTGCAATGCTTAGGCCTGCCGAAAGCGTTTCAGAAAGCGTTGGCCAAGCAAGCCACGATACTCTAGTGATGACTGTGACCCTTTCAGCCAATCCAAGGAATCTGAATAGCTGTATACCTCAGTCTGGTGGCTTTAGTTTTGTTCAGTGGAATCCGTCCATGTTGTTAGGAGCCCTTCCGTGCACAGAATTGCTGGCTCGCAGAAATCGTCGGATAGACCTTCAGGCGGAGATCTCGCCTGGAATACCGAGGCGCGCCGGGCGAACTCCTAAAACCACCACACACATGGAGCCCAGCAAGGGGCAAGCAGACGTCTCTTGAATGCGATGTTTTGAGGTTCCATGGAAGAGATCGGTGTGTCCTTTGTTGTTGTTTTTTTCAGGGGATCCCCCCCAAGATGGTGCAAAACTGCCAAACAGTCATGCCCTCAACAAAAAGACGCAGTCGCATGTTGTGGTGCCTTGAACCAAGCAGCCAAAGTGTCAACGGCGGCTCTCCGGGAAAGCAATATTGAGGCCAGGTATGCACCCAGATTCTTATGGCTCTGGTCGGTGAACAGCTTCACAACCCCTGGTTTAGAATGAACATGAAAGCACAGTGTCTTAAGTAACTTATGAACAACAAACTCGCCTGGCCTGTGTTGGTGCTTTTGCAACACGGCTTGAAGACCAGTGGCCTGTGACTCTGATGGCAGCCTTCTGGGTGAGACATGTGATGCATCTCCTTGAGTTTTTGCCTCAGGTGATTGTGGCGTACTCCCCATGTGCAATCCAATCACAGGAATTGAAGGGAAACTGACTGAAGGCAATCAGCAATGTCATCAAAGAATTCAGCCGATGCTGTTTTTGTGATGCAATGTGGTCCGATTCTCCTTCTTGCCTTGTTTATGAGAGGATCGACCACAACCCCTGCTTTTTCAGTAAGGACTGAATACGAAAGCAGTTTTGGTGTTTCTGCGCATCCATGCAATCATGCAATGAATCAATCAATCAATCAATCAATCAATCAATCAATCAATCAATCAATCAATCAATCAATCAACCAATCAAAGTCAAGTCCAGCAAATTCAGCTCAATTCCAAGCAACTCAATCAATAGTTCGTTCATACAGTGTCACCTCAGTTTATAGCACTTCGCCTCATTTAGTCTCACCTCATGTTACTTTAATTTCCTGTCATCGTATCTTTGAATCTTACTTCAGTTTGCTTTACCTTCGGTCATGTCGCACGTTGTTCTTACTTTATCTCACGTTGTGTCATTACCTCTCATTACTCAATCTTGTCATTTCATCTCTTTTCATATGCGTTTCTTGCATTTCATCTCTCTTTTCATCTCAGCTTATCTCATCACATGATGTTTCATCACATCTCAGTGCATCGCATCTTAGTTTGCGGCCTTTCATGCCACGTCACAATGACTTCATTCATGGATTTATCCATCCGTCCGTCCATCCATGCATCCATCCATCAATCCAAGAATGCATCCTTTCTTTCTTTCTTTCTTCCTTCCTTCCTTCCTTCAATCCTTCAATCCTTCAATCCATTCATGCATTGCAGCCTCGCAGCGGCCAAGATCAATGCCTAGCCGAGTCTCATCTCAGAATGTGGTTTGATCTCGATAGAACATCTCGGTCGATTCCTTAGACCGATGAACTCGGAAGCTCGGAATTTCAGCGCAGAGGTCAAGTCGAGCTCGAGTTTTTGCGAGTTGTCTGGAATCGTGGGATCCGAATTCAACTGAAAAATGTTAAAACCTGGGCTCGTGTTTCAGACCAAGGGGAATATAGTGGTCTGATGGTAGTGGACATGTTGCCCTTCAGTAGTGGTCTGAGGGTAGTGGACATTTTGCCACGTCAACCTCAAACCGCGTTTGTGACAACTTCCCACGTCGCACACCCCGAGCAGGTTCACTGCCTGCAGTGGCCCAGGGCGGGGCAGCTCTATTCGCAGAGCCAGGCGATGCAGAGCAAGGCGCGGAGTCCCTCAACACCGCTGTGTTTCTTCACATGGTTCTGGGTAGACCATTTTACTACCGGGTTTTGACTATGACTCACTTCGCTGTATGGTGGGGGTCTGATTGATACCGCTGTGGTTCTTTTCCTTCCCCAGAATTAGCTCCCCTTTGGGTTTCTTGTTTTTTGTTTTTTTGGGGTCCCTGGGCAATAAAGATGATTTTTTTGGCTGGGGTCCCAATTCCAGCCTAGTTTCTAGGCCCCCCAGCTAGGTGCCCTAATCGTCTCTCATAAGGAATTCGGTTCGTATGGAGACCACCCAATGCTGAGAACAAAGACTTCCCGGACTTCCCGGACTTCCCGTTCATGGCACGTGTTTGATGTTTTTCTAGGTCCCCCAGCTAGGTGCCCTTTCTCACCCCCCCTAAAATAGACGACTGAAAAAGTTGGTACCAACTTATTCTAACGACTCTCAACTGGAGGACCTAGTTTTGAAAGTCAGCAAAATCAAGACCAAGGGCTGCACTTCGTTCATTGGGCACCGGTCCGGTGCAATGCGAGTTCGGCATGCTTCAAGAGAACCTTCATGCGATATCAGCTGGCATTGCTGCGGGCAGTCTCGGGCGCTTTTTCGCCATGACCGGCCAAGCGACTGTTTGAAGTTGGTTTCTTTCAAGAACACTTTCCAGTGCTGACTACCCACTGACAAATATAATTTCCCAGGATATCGAACGATGTTCACCTTCATTCAATGATTCCATTGCTGACATCATTTGGGCATTGAATCCAGTTAACAGCAAGTCAATGTGTTGCACTTGATGCTGAGTCTGTTCAGATTGTTCAACCCAGTGCAACATATAATAGATAGTTATGAACAATCTGACTGCGACTACATCGGAATCTATATCAGAGCTGCAGTGAGTTTGATTCGCTTGCATGCGGAAGAGGGCTCTGTTAAGCTTGCAATTCAGAGACATTTTGTTCCTCAGAGAAGGGGGGAACGGCAGCGGAACGTTTCGAGTCACAGGCTCTCCAGGTGCTCTAGCAGAGCCGGAGGCCGGGAACGGGAGCTTGCGCGGCCATGTTCAAATGGTTCCTGTGGATTCTTCCAAAGATACTGTATCGTCAAAGAAAAACTCGGCTCAGCGAAGAACCGGGGCGAAGCTTGCTTCAGGAAAATGGCTCGTGCTCAATTGATAGTAGAAGGTCAAGCAATGTCATGCTCGTGCCTTCCATAGCTCATGTTTGAGGTTAGATGACCAAACCTGGAGAGTCGAAATGTCCGTTTCCCTTGTCAGGAACCGTGGCTCTGGCAAGGGTTTTGGAGCACTGCTGGATGATACATATAGGAAGTCTCAAAGGATAAGGCTTGATTTGCCCAGACTGCAAATTTGTCATCCTGACTTCGAACACGCTCAATTCTGGTCAAGGCAGTGCATGGCGACCGATGAAGATGCTCGCTGGTTGATCCCTTAGACACCATGTTTCATCCAAACACGCGTGATCAAAGAGTTGCCTGCCTGAAGTAAATACAAGTAGGGATAGCCATGTATAGTCGAGTGTTGTTTTGTAGAGCATTGCACAGATCCTAACGAGCCATGACACCATTGACAACGGTGACTTTTTCTTACCCGCTGTGGGAACTTGAGAAGTCGGGACATGGCCCTTCCTCTCACAAATAAAAGACAGGGGTACAGAGCATTTTTCGATTTTCTTCCTCTGCATGAATTTGTTGGGTTCGGTGACACGGCTTTGGTATTGTGCGTTTTGTTGCATTGGCACACGGAGGCTACGTCTGCTTAGAAAAGCATAAGACAGACCTTTGACACCGCTGGGAATGGCCTCTGAGCGCATCCTCAGTTGGTGGATGGATGCTGTACTTGTTAGTCGATTATCCGATAGGTCTCGGAACTTGGGTGCTTAGGCATACCCAGTTGTTCAGTGGCACCCCAACCATTCTTTGCTTGTTGGGTTGCAACCAAACATGGTCAACCAAAAACAAGAGTTCCTCTACCCGCCAGGTTGGGTCTCCCATAACTCGGACCATGTCCAGCCGTCAGGCAGGGCCAGATCTTGACACAGAATTCACGAGCCCAGGATTCAGGTGACAGGTTTCTTTTTAATCCGCCAGGTTGATGAAGAAACACTATGCACTTGCAAGATTGTGGTTTGTGATAAGGCAACCTTGGTGTGCCTATGAGTAGTTATTGATGCGGATTTTTCCTTGTGCGCATGACCAGCGACTTGTCCCACCGTCAGGTGCTTCATTCCACAAGAAGCAGGCTATATAACGAGTATCATAGGCTGTATCAGGTGTGGTCTCTTTGGCCTGGCTTGAGGGTTTGAAATGGGTGAAATTCCGGCATTCCGGCAAAACAAATCCTTCCAGGCTCCAGGGGAGTTGAGTGAGGGCAACCATTTGAAATTCACGGGACGTTCATTGGAATTTCATTGGACAAGCATTGGAAAGGAATTGGTTGCTGCTATTCCATTTTAGAGTTCTGTGAACATCCAGTGAAAGTCAGGCGTGGAATTGTCCTTGAGTCTAGCTGTCCTGGACAAGAATATCATTGGAGTTTTGCTTGCATGTTGAATCGACCCTGTTTGAAATGCCCCATATCGCCTCATAATTGTTTTTTTTGGTGACATGTGTTTACTCATTTTCGCATGACACCCACATTTACATGCACCTGGGCTCTTTCCGATCGGCTGCACAAACTTTGAGCATGACTCCAGGGGCACAGGCTTGGGCGAGACATTTCAGTCCTTCTTGTGTTGGTCCTTTGACGCATTCCAACTTGAAGTCGATGTCTGACTCGTGCGCGGCAATTGGTCCATGCCTTGTTTGGCAAAGGATTCACTGGTCCATGGTGATGGCTGGGGGTTAGAAGCTGTGCTCCTTCTGTGGTGTGGAGAATGGCGACCAGGGCTGAAGCAATCAGACTGGGATTGCGGGGTACCTTGACACCCATGTGGGGTCCTTTGACACCAATTTCAGGCATAGAATAGGCAGAAGGAGATCATGAAAGAGTCGTTTTGCCCCTGAGAAGGCAGAAACACTTGGCGGGGCCTAATCCCAAATCGGGGCGTTGCGCTCGAGAACATCCGCGCATTGCCGGAGACAAATAAGCTCGAGACATGGGCCGATGCCAAAAAGGGTTCGCTCTCCATGGACCCAGGAAACAGCGGGTATCCCCAAAAAATGTCCAAGAGAGGCTTCCAATCCCGTGGCCAGCAGCTGGCTGTGTGCGTTTGCCTGTACTTCTTTCTGCGATGGCCATGGTCGAAGTGAATGTCGTGTTAGGCTGATACCAGACAATGCCTCAGAGGTTGGCATTCGAATGGGCCATCCAGGCTGTTGTTCGGGCCACGTCGTTTGTGTGTCTGTGTTGGCGGATCGCGTATGGTGCAACAGCACATTGCAGACCCTCCTTGCCCCAGGGTGACTTGACTCCACTACGTAATCCTCGCAAGTTACTTGCTGTGGAAAAAAGAGAGAATAGCTGGCTGAAGCTCCACATCCCGCAGCAGAGTCGGCCTGACTTTGTGTGCCAGCTTCCGGCTAGGATCCCTCAAACTGTATGTGCTGTAGCATTGGGCCAATGGCAATTTATCGAATTGCAACCTGGGTTGGTCAACTTCAACTGGGCATGAGCGCGTTACGCGCGGTGTTCGGTGTCGAGAAGCTATGGGTGGGTGTGGGTCACCCTGGAAACTGGAAGCAAAGACATAGAACCTGCGGTCCGGTTCCCAGTGCCTTAATTTTGACCCATACGTGCGTGTGGCTCAAAATTAAGCAGGAGGGGTTTCGCAGGTTTTGGTCCACGTTTCCCCTTATTAGGGCAACCCATTTTGGTACCGGCTTGTTTGAGCCACAGCCCAGTGAAAACCTCTTCGTTCAACAGGGCTCCTCAAAAGATCTCCATTTTGCCAATTGAAACATGTGGCTTTTTCCGTACCAAAATAAAGTTGGAAAAACCACCACTGACAAGTTGCAATGTTGTTTTTCTGTAAGGATCCCTGTTCAAAACGGTCCGATGTTTTTTGCAGGACTCCGAGCCGCCGAGCATGGCGACCATGTCCATGACCATGGAGAGCGGGGTTCCGGTGCCGAAGGACCGATCGGCGGTTCCTGGGCGGCGGATTTGCTAACCTTTGGTTTGGACGATATCGGTGGCAAACATTGGATTGGCTTGTTGTGGCCAAGGCAAAAGGCCAATCCATGGTGAGGAGCGGGGCTCTCTCCTGGTGAAACACGAAAGGTTTTGAGGCCGTATGTGTGAGCGGATTGCTCATCTAGGGAGAGCCCGCCTCCTGATAAGAAACTTCAAGAAGCAGCATGAACCGATAAGTGGTTGACACATCAAGGGCATTTTGCGGACCCACCTGATGGTATTGTGAACCTCCACACAATGAGGGACGCGGAACAGAGTTCACACTCTTTTTACTGACAGATTCAGGGCCGGGTGTGCCTGTGTCGTGGCATGGTCTTGCAATTCGAACTGCGCCGCTGTACCTGGTTCCAGCTCTGGTCGTTAACATTTTCGCCCGATGCTTGAGGTACCCCCGTTTTTTTTCTCCCCGTTTTTCTTTCTCTGGGTTTGGTCGTTCACATGTTCGCCCGATGCTTGAGGTTACTCTTTAAAAAAGCAAAAGACAACGTTCACATGTTTGCCTGATGCTTGAGGTACACCGTTTTTTTTTTTTTCCCCTGGGCAGGCAGTTTTGAGAAGTGTCTCGTCCTTCTGCGTTTGGAACCGAAAGGACATGGCGGCGAGGCGGCGCCAAAGGCCCAAGACGAACGGCATGATGGCCTCTTGGGAGGAGGCCAGAGCGGTGCGCGGGGCCGTTTTTCTTGGTGACTCCCGAAGGCCATCCGGTTCCTTAAATTTTTTAGATCCCTTTAGTGTTTTGAGTGCAGTGGTAGTTTTTCCCTTTAACCCACCAAAAGTTGAACGGTTCCTTAGCTTTTTAGATCCTTTTAGTGTTTTTAGTGGTGGTCTTTACATTTAACCCGCTAAAAGTTAAACGCTTCCTTAGCTTTGCAGATCCCTTTAGTGTTGTTAGTGGTAGTTTTTCCCTTTAACCCACCAAAAGTTGCACGGTTTAGATTATTTTAGTGTTTTTAGTGGTGGTTTTTACATTTAGCCCACTAAAAGTTAAACGGTTCCTTAGCTTTGTAGATCCCTTTAGTGTTTTTAGTGGTAGTCTTTCCCTTTTACCCACGAAAAGTTGAACGGTTCCATACGCTTTTTAAATCCTATTAGTGTTTTTGGTGGTGGTTTTTACATTGAACCCACTAAAAGTTAAACGGTTCCTTAGCTTTGTAGATCCCTTTAGTGTTTTTAGTGGTAGTTTTTCCCTTTAACCCACCAAAAGTTGAACGGTTCCTTAGCTTTTTAGATTATTTTAGTGTTTTGATTTGTGGTTTTTACATTTAGCCCACTAAAAGTTAAACGGTTCCTTAGCTTTGTAGATCCCTTTAGTGTTTTTAGTGGTAGTTTTTCCCTTTAACCCACCAAAAGTTGAACGGTTCCATACGCTTTTTAAATCCTATTAGTGTTTTTAGTGGTGGTTTTTACATTGAACCCACTAAAAGATAAACGGTTCCTTAGTTTTTTAGATTCTTTTAGTGTTTTTATTTGTGGTTTTTACATTTAGCCCACTAAATGTTAAACGGTTCCTTTGCTTTTTAGATCCCTTTAGTGTTTTTAGTGGTAGTTTTTCCCTTTAACCCACCAAAAGTTGAACGGTTCCTTAGCTTTTTAGATTCTTTTAGTGTTTTTAGTTGTGGTTTTTTCATTTAACTTTTAACCCACTAAAAGTTAAACGGTTCCTTAGCTTAGATCCTTGCAGTTTTTAGTGGTGGTTTTTACATTCAACCCACTAAAAGTTAAACGGTTCCATACGCTTTTTAGATCCTATTAGTGTTTTTAGTGGTGGTTTTTACATTGAACCCACTAAAAGTTAAACGGTTCCTTAGCGTTTTAGACCCTTTTAGTGTTTTCAGTGGCGGTTTTTACATTTGACTTTTAACCCACTAAAAGTTAAGCGGTTCCTTAGCTTAGATCCTTGTAGTTTTTAGTGGTGGTTTTTACATTTAACCCACTAACAGTTAAACGGTTCCTTAGCTTTTTAGATCCTTTTGGTGTTTTTATAGTTGTAGTTTTCCCTTTAACCCAATAAACGTTACGGTTCCTTAGCTTTTAAGATCCTTTTAGTGTTTTTAGTGGTGGTTTTTACATGTAACCGACTAAAGGTTAAACAGTTCCTTAACTTGTTAGATCCCTTTAGTGTTTTTAGTGGTAGTTTTTCCCTTTTACCCACCAAAAGTTGAACGGTTCCTTACCTTTTTAGATCCTTGTAGTGTTTTTAGTGGTGGTTTTTCATTTAACCCACTAAAAGTGAAACGGTTCCTTTGCTTTTGAGATCCCTTTAGTATTTTTAGTGGTATTTTTGTCCCTTTAACCCAGCAACAGTCGAACGGTTCCTTAGCTTTTTAGATTCTTGTAGTGTTTGTATTTGTGGTTCTTACATTTAACCCACTAAAAGTTGAACGGTTCCTTAGCTTTTTAGATCCTTTTAGTGTTTAGTGGTAGTTTTTCCCTTTTACCCACCAAAAGTTGAACGGTTCCTTAGCTTTTTATATTATTTTAGTGTTTTTAGTGGTGGTTTTTACATTTAGCCCACTAAAAGTTAAACGCTTTCTTAGCTTTGTGGATCCCTTTAGTGTTTTTAGTGCTAGTTTTTACGTTTATCCCACTAAAAGTTAAACGGTTCCTTAGCTGTTTAGACCCTTTTAGTGTTTTTAGTGCTGGTTCTGACATTTAACACACTAAAAGTTGAACGGTATCTTAGCTTTTTGGCCCCTTTTAGTGTTTGTATTTGTGTGTTTTTACATTTAGCCCACTAAAAGTGAAACGGTTCCTTTGCTTTTTAGATCCCTTTAGTGTTTTTAGTGGTAGTTTTTCCCCTTAACCCACCAAAAGTTGAACGGTTCCTTGCTTTTTAGATTCTTTTAGTGTTTTTAGTGGTGGGTTTTACATTTAACTTTTAACCCACTAAAAGTTAAACGGTTCCTTAGCTTAGATCCTTGTAGTCTTTAGTGGTGGTTTTTACATTTAACCCACTAAAAGTTAAACGGTTCCATACGCTTTTTAGATCCTATTAGTGTTTTTAGTGGTGGTTTTTACATTGAACCCACTAAAAGTTAAACGGTTCCTTAGCTTTTTAGACCCTTTTAGTGTTTTCAGTGGTGGTTTTTACATTTGACTTTTAACCCACTAAAAGTCAAGCGGTTCCTTAGCTTAGATCCTTGTAGTTTTTAGTGGTGGTTTTTACATTTAACCCACTAACAGTTAAACGGTTCCTTAGCTTTTTAGATCCTTTTGGTGTTTTTATAGTTGTAGTTTTCCCTTTAACCCACTAAACGTTACGGTTCCTTAGCTTTTAAGATCCTTTTAGTGTTTTTAGTGGTGGTTTTTACATGTAACCGACTAAAGGTTAAACAGCTCCTTAACTTGTTAGATCCCTTTAGTGTTTTTAGTGGTAGTTTTTGGCAGCCGGCTCTCTCGGAGCCGTGTAACTGTCATCGAATCTGAGTCTTGGGGTTGGGGATGGGGGTGGGGGGTGGGGGGTGGGGGGGGGCCAATGAATGCGGCGCTTCCATTTCTGCTGTCATGTGCACCATAGCCGACGGAGCCTCCAGCCTAGGTCATTTCAGCTTCTTCTCGTGTAATCCAAGCGTTCATTTTCGCATTATGTTTATGTGTTCCAACAAGCGGGATTTTGGGCATATTTACTACGTATGTTTCTTCCAGCATCCCACATTCCTCGGTCATGCGAAATGAGCCGGCCTGCTAGCACACTTGGAGCGCAATGTGGAATTTGCTGGATTCCTTATGGAAGCATATGAAACGCTGGCGCCCTGAGAGCCTGCAGCAAAAGCTGAAAAAAGACAGCCGCTGCAATCCTCTCATTTTTGACTGGGCCTTTAGTTTCGTTGCAAAGCACAATGCGAAGGCATTGAGCTCAGATCCGCAAAAGTTTCTGGCCAAGGCTCTTTGGGATTAGTCGCGCGCAAGACACCCAAGAGTATAAAGTGCGGGAGGCGCGCGGCTGACAGGTCCACAAATTAGGTCAAAAAACGAACTTTTCGGGGACCCCCTTTGCACAGCCCATGTCGCAAGAAGTTTGAGTCAAATGAGGCAAAAACACCGCAAATACCAGTGAATTTGCCTTCTCGCACTTCAAAACACGCAAAATGCTGTCGGTGACAGTTACACGGCTCCCAGAGAGCCGCTTGCCTAGTTTTTCCCTTTTACCCACCAAAAGTTGAACGGTTCCTTACCTTTTTAGATCCTTGTAGTGTTTTTCGTGGTGGTTTTTCATTTAACCCACTAAAAGTTAAACGGTTCCTTTGCGTTTTAGATCCCTTTAGTATTTTTAGTGGTATTTTTGTCCCTTTAACCCAGCAACAGTCGAACGGTTCCTTAGCTTTTTAGATTCTTGTAGTGTTTGTATTTGTGGTTTTTACATTTAACCCACTAACAGTTGAACGGTTCCTTAGCTTTTTAGATCCTTTTAGTGTTTAGTGGTAGTTTTTCCCTTTTACCCACCAAAAGTTGAACGGTTCCTTAGCTTTTTATATTATTTTAGTGTTTTTAGTGGTGGTTTTTACATTTAGCCCACTAAAAGTTAAACGCTTCCTTAGCTTTGTAGATCCCTTTAGTGTTTTTAGTGGTAGTGTTTCCCTTTTACCCACCAAAAGTTGAACGGTTCCATACGCTTTTTAAATCCTATTAGTGTTTTTAGAGGTGGTTTTTGCATTGAACCCACTAAAAGTTAAACGGTTCCTTAGCTTTTTAGATCCCTTTAGTGTTTTTAGTGGTAGTTTTTACATTTATTTTCAATCCCACTATAAGTTAAACGGTCCTTAGCTTAGATCCTTGTAGTTCTTAGTGGTGGTTTTTGCATTTAACCCACTAAAAGTTAAACGGTTCCTTAGCTTTTTAGATCTCTTTAGTGTTGTTAATTGTAGTTTTGCCATTAAACCCACTAAAAGTTAAACGGTTCCTTAGCTTTTTAGATCCTTTTAGTGTTTTTAGTGGTGTTTTGTTTTTTCGTTTTCCCCACTAAAAGTTAAAAGGTTCCTTAGCTTTTTAGACCCTTTTAGTGTTTTTAGTGGTGGTTTTTACATTGAACCCACTAAAAGTTAAACGGTTCCTTAGCTTTTTAGATCCTTGTAGTTTTTAGTGGTGGTTTTTCCCTTTAACCCACTAAACGTTACGGTTCCTTAGCTTTTTAGATCCTTTTAGTGTTTAGTGGTAGTTTTTCCCTTTTACCCACCAAAAGTTGAACGGTTCCTTACCTTTTTAGATCCCTTGTAGTGTTTTTGGTGGTGGTTCTTACATTAAACCCACTAAAGTTAAAACGGTTCCTTACCTTAGATCCTTGTAGATTTTAGTGGTGGTTTCTTCCATTTCACCCACTAAAAGTTAAACGGTTCCTTGGCTTGTTAGATCCCTTTAGTGTGTTTAGTGGTGTTTTTTCCATATAACCCATCAAAAGTTAAAAGGTTCCTTAGCTTTTTAGATTTTAGATCCTTTTAGTGTTTTTGGTGGTGGTTCTTACATTTAACCCACTAAAAGTTAAACGGTTCCTTAGCTTTTTAGATCCTTTTAGTGTTTTTAGTGTTGTTTTTTACGTTTAACCCACTAACAGTTAAACGGTTCCTTAGCTGTTTAGACCCTTTTAGTGTTTTTAGTGCTGGTTCTGACATTTAACACACTAAAAGTTGAACGGTATCTTAGCTTTTTGGCCCCTTTTAGTGTTTGTATTTTTGTTTTTTCCCTTTAACCCACCAAAAGTTAAACGGTTCCTTAGCTTTTTAGATCCTTTTGGTGTTTAGTGGTAGTTGTTCCATTTAACCCACTAAAAGTTAAACGGTTCCCTAGGTTTTTAGATCCTTTTAGTGTTTTTAGTGGCGGTTTTACATCTAACCCATCAAAAGTTAAAAGGGTTCCTTAGCGTTTTAGATCCTTTTAGTGTTTTTAGTGGTGGTTCTTACATTTAACCCACTAAAAGTTAAACGGTTCCTTAGCTTAGATCCTTGTAGTTTTTAGTGGTGGTTTCTTCCCTTTAACCCACTAAAAGTTAGTCACTTTTAGCGGGGCATCTGAGGGCAGCCCAGTGTTGATTTCGGGCAGGGGTTCTTTTACGGAAGGCTCTGATCCCGCAAGCGAAAGCCACATGTTATTCAGGGTTTAGACAAAGGCGGATTGTTCCTTGCGGCGTGGTTTCTTTTGGGGCTGCTGCGCGCAAAAACATAGTTCAAGCAGGCCAGAAAGGGCCCAATCAGTGGATAAATGTTATTTTATTCAACAGGGTCTAGACGAGTGCGGAGCTTCAAAGGGACATTTGGAAAACTAAACCAGCCAGGGGAAGTTGTGTTTCTTCGTTCGATGGCCTGTTTGTTTTTCCAAAACATAGCTTGAGAGAGAGAGAGAGAGGGACTGGGAAGTTCTTGGTGAGTCGTGGATCTGAAAGCGGCGGGTTTGGTTTCATCTTCACAAAGGGCATGACTCAAGAGGCTCTCAGACAGTGGATCAAATGCTGGTCAGGTGTTAGCTATATTTTTTATCTTCTAGGTTCCCCAGTAGTGCCCGTTTACCCTTTGTTTTTTGGGGGGAGGGTTCCCCTACCAAAATAGTCTACAGCAAAAAGTTGGTACCCGTATTCTAACCTCTCAAATCTGGAGGACCTAGCCCTAGTGCCAGAGATTTCGGATCATTGCTGGGGTGACTCGCGAGTCGCGAGGCGCCCGCGCACAAGTCAGGGGAGTTTCCGGACAGCGCCCTGGCCAGTTTTCTGCGAGCGCGCTCGGGGTCGACCTATTGTGAGGATCAGAGAAATGGCTATGGGTCAAAACCCCGTACCCCCAGTGAACATCCTAATCCCCACTAAAATAGACTAAAATGGGTGGTGCACCCACCCCAAAATGGTACCATTGGTGTTGACCCACGGCCAAATTGCACTGGAATCACCGGTGTTGGCACATCAAAACGGTCCAGGTAGGTGATGTGAAGGCGTTAAAGTCTCCTATCTGATACTCGCCGCTTTCCGCTTCTTGCTTTGCGGGAGGACCGAAACGATGAAGGACTCGAAGATGACCCATGAGCCAACAGCATGTCAAAACTCAAGCTGTCCAGGTAGTGCTTCTGAAGCTGTGCTCGTAGAACGAACTGACTCGTTGCATGGCTGGCGATTCCTGCTTCCCTTGTGTTACCACCGTCCCTGAAAATGACTAGCAAGCGTTTGGCTGCGAAAACAAATGGTTGGCTTGTGAGATTTTGGTCGCAATCCGTCGAACATTGGCAGTGAAGACTGGTTGGATATCACCTCAC